>SJYW01027590.1:612597-662330 GCA_006410735.1 Raphicerus campestris
GAAGAATTGATGCTTTTGAACTGTGGTGTTGGAGGACTCTTGAGAGTCCCTTGGACTGCAAGGAGATCCAACCAGTCCATTCTGAAGGAGATCAACCCTGGGATTTCTTTGGAAGGAATGATGCTAAAGCTGAAACTCCAGTACTTTGGCCACCTCATGCGAAGAGTTGACTCATTGGAAAAGACTCTGGTGCTGGGAGGGATTGGGGGCAGGAGGAGAAGGGGACGACAGAGGATGAGATGGCTGGATGGCATTACCAACTCGATGGACATGAGTCTGAGTGAACTCCGGGAGGTGGTGATTGACAGGGGGGCCTGGCATGCTGCGATTCATGTGGTTTAAAAGAGTTGGACACGATTGAGCAACTGAACTGAACTGAAATGAATGTTCATATCTTTTTCTGTTTATATGCAACCATCTGTCTTACGTGAAATACATATTACATAGTATCCATACAGGTTTCCTTTTTTTGGCAGCGGGGGAGGGGGGGACACGGTCATTTAATCATGTCCATTCATCTTATGCAGTTTTCCATATCTAACATATAGCTTGTTTATTCTTTTTCTTACCTTCACTGTGTGAATATACATAGTAGTTCATTTTACCCAGTCTCCTAAGATAGATCTTTGGGTAGTCTTTTTGAAGGGCTACAGTGAACATCCTGAATTTACACGTTTTCACCCAAATACAATACTTTTGTAGGATAGGTTTTAAGAAGTGACATCACCAAGACAAAAGATAATGTGTGCAGTTTTCTTCTGCCTTTATGTTTAGTTGTTTAAGAAACTCCCAAACGGTTTTCCAAAGTGGCTGTACTATCTCGCATTCCCACCCTCAGCAGTGAGAGAGTTCCTGTTGCTCCACACCCTCAGTAGCGCTTCGTGTTGCCAGTGTTGATCCTGGCCTGTCTAGTAAGAGTGTAGTGGTGTTCCAGTGTTGTCTTAATGAGTGTTGCTGTTGTTCAGTCGCTTAGTCATGTCCAACTCTTTGTAACCTGTAGGCTGCAGTACATCAGGCTTCCTGTCCACTATCTCCCAGAGCTTGCTCACACTTAACGTCCATTGAGTCTGTGATGCCATCCAACCATCTCATCGTCTGTTGTCCCCTTCTCCTGCCCTCAGTCTTTCCCAGAATCAGAGTCTTTTCTGATGAGTCGACTCTTTGCATCAGGTGGCCAAAGTATTGGAGTTTCAGCTTCAGCATCCTTTCTTCTAGTGAATAGTCAAGGTTGATTTCCTTTCGGATGGACTGGTCTGATCTCCTTGCCATCCAAAGGACTCACAAGAGTCTTCTCCAACACCACAGTTCCAAAGCATCACTTCTTCGGTGTTCAGCCTTCTTTATGGTCTAACTCACACGTGTATGCACATTTCAAATTCTGATAATGTCAAAGTGTTATCCCACAGGATTTCCCTCTTGATCCTCTCCTCTTCTCATAATACGATTGTGCTCTCTGCCTCCTCTTTCTTGAGTGTCTCTGGTGATCACCTTTGTTGGCTCTTCCTGTTCCTCCTCCCCACTAAGAAAGCATCCTGAGTGTTCCCACCTCAGCCTTTTCACAGATCTCACCCAGGTCCACAGCTTTAACTGTCACGTCTGTGCAGAGGCAGCCCAGCCATCAGCTCTGCCAGGGGTCCCCTCTGAGCATCGGAGCCTCAGCCCCGCTCTTCCCTTCATGTCTCCACCTGGTGTCCCATGTGCAGCAGGAAAGCAACATGACTAAAATGTCCCTCACCAGCTTGTCCTGTCCCAGGCAGTTCTGCTTCATCTTCCTTTCTTTAATTTTATTACTAGTAATCACCAAGGGGTTTCCCAGGTAGTGCTCCTTGGTGAAGAACCCACCAATGGTTCATTGATCTAGAATACTCTCCACGGCAATGGGACAGCTGTATAGGGAGAAACTTACACTCCTGGCTCCTTATCAGAGGTCACAGGTATATTCAGTGATCTCTAATTAAATAGTTGATCTAGTACCGTGCTTTTATCCCTTAGTGCTCCATATATGTTAAAAGCAAAAAGCTTTAGAATTTCATGAGAATGTTGATTAGGCTAAGAATGAATGCTTACCACTCTCACCAGGACTATGATACTTTAGGTTCTTTAATAAAAGAATTAACAAACACTTGAGGGGGCAATTGCAATCTGGAAATAATCTACAAGTGACGTCTCTGCATGCAAACTTGATTGGCTATGTCAGAAGCTAAGGATAGTTTTTAAAATAATGAAGCAGCAAGAAATATTTAGTTAAACTTATCACTTGTAAAGGATATTTATTTCATTGATTTCATTAATATATTATTTAGATATATTATTGTAATATATCAATATTTATGTTATAAGCATCTCTCAGAGGTATTATGGGTTTGTTTCCAGACTACTGCCGTAAGGCAGATATCACCGTGAATTCATGTGAAAGCTAGTCACATGAGTTTTTTGGTTTCCCAATATGTATACAAGTTATGTTTACGCTATAGTGGAGTCTGTGAAGTGTGCAGTAGCATTATGTTTCAAAAAATGTGCGTACCGTGGACTTCGCTGGCAGCGCAGTGGATAAGAATCCACTTGCCAATTCAGGGGACTCAGGTTCGATCCCTGGTCTGGGACGATTCCACATGTTATGAAGCAGCTAAGCCCGTGCTTTACAGCTCCTGAGCCTGTACTCAAGAGCCCTCGAGCCACAACTATGGAGTAGGTGTACTGCAGCTGCTGAGGCCTGTGAGCCTGGAGCCAGTGCTCTGCCACCAGGGAAGCCACCACAGTGAGGAGCCTGCACACCGCAGCGAGGAGTGGCCCCCACGTGCCACAGCTAGAGAAGGCCTGGGTACCGTAGTGAAGACCCAGTGCAGTGCAGCTAAATGAACAAATAAAAACGTGCATACCTTCATTAAATACCCCATTGCTAAATAACGCTGACCATCACCTAAGCCTTCAGTGAGGCATAATCTTTTTCAGTAGTAACATCAAAGATCACTGATCACCATAACAAACGCTCTGTAATAAAATTTAAAAGTTTGAAATATTTTGAGAATTAACCAAAATATGACACAGAGACATGAAGTGAGCAAATGCTATTGGGAAAATGATATCAATAAGACTTGTTCTACTGAGGGNAGTAGTAACATCAAAGGTCACTGATCACCATAACAAACGCTCTGTAATAAAATTTAAAAGTTTGAAATATTTTGAGAATTAACCAAAATATGACACAGAGACATGAAGTGAGCAAATGCTATTGGGAAAATGATATCAATAAGACTTGTTCTACTGAGGGTTGCCACAAACCTTTAATTTGCAAAAAAAAAAAACCCAGTACCTGTGAAGCACAATAAAACGAAGTAATGCCTGTACCTATTTAATGTGTTTATTAGTTATATAGATTATTAAATAATACCACTTACTTTTAAAGCATATGTACACAGAAGTCTGAAGTTGCCTTTGTTTCTCTGTTCTAACCAAAGAAACCTAGGTGAATTAGGAAGCAGGTATTGATAGATGTGGAAGAGTTAGGGAATGCTGCACAGGGGAGGTGATTTTTGAGTCACGTCTTGAAGAATGAGCAGGAGTTTGCCTGGCAGACAAAACAGAAAGGTGTTGTCTAGGTACCGTACTAGGAACCAACAGAGCATATGTACAAAAAAGTGAAAAGTACGTGGGTTGGTGAGCAGGATGTCTTGGGAGAACATGATCAAACTGTTTCTTTGTTTTTGGGTTTCGTTGTTCTGTTTTTATCTCTAAAGGTCATTCTAATGCAATGTGATGAATGAATTGATAAGAAGCTTTGGCATAAATTAAGAAATTGCTGGCAGAGAGACCAGTGTGGAGGCTGTTTTAAGAGAGATATATGATGAGAGGCTGAGGGAAGGCAAGAAAAAGAGGAGATAGAAACTGTAAGTGTAGATACCGAAAAAACTAGGGAAAACATATCACATGCCAAAGTCTGATATGGAACTGGCCGTAGGAGTACAGCCCTCTGTTGTGTCCAACTCTTTGCAAACTCATAGACTGTAGCCCGCCAGGCTTCTCTGTCCATGGGATTTCCCAGGCAAGAATGCTGAAGTGGGTTGCATTTCTTGCTCCAGGGGATCTTCCCAACTCAGGGAAGGGATCCATGTCTCCTGCATTGGCAGGTGAGCCACCTGGAAAGCCCCTGGTATGAAACTTAACTTATGAGAAAAAAATAAAAAGGAATACTCCTTTAAATTAAAAACTATCCGTGGTCATAATTCTCTTCATAGTATACTGTTGTTGATAATAATGTAGACACACGCTTACGACGTAGCAGCCAGGGTCGGTCTAATCACTGCCATTTTTATTGGCAGTGGTATGAATATGTACGGTAGTTTCTCTGGATGTGAGCATTTCCATTCAAAGTGGACTAGACCATGCCATGGAGGACCTGCATAAGACATCTCACTAGTAATTGTGTGAATCAAAAGTTTTCTAATGGTTTAATATATCTCCCCATTGTCATTTAGATTAATCTATCATAAAATGATTTTTTTAAAAAATTTACAAACAGAGCCTTTTACTGAAACTTTATCTTTTCATCAGGACTTAAGTGATACATGCTTTAGCTTATTGCGCCTTAAAGACCCAATACATAGTTATATTGTATCTAATTAGTCACCTGTCTTTCTGTTTTACCTTTTCCATTCCCATAATCCAGTTTTTGCTGAAGTTGGCAAATTACATACCTCACATGTGGTCATTATATGACTAAACCCTAATGAGGGTTATGTTATGTAAACAGCCACAAAATGCCCATAATTTACTCTTTTCATTAGACAACAAGCACCTTGAGGGAAAAAACCAGGCATCACACATATTATGCTCACGGATTAGTAATTGGTAACGATGATATGCTTTTAAGATGTTTACGTCCATTATAAAAGTAATACATCCTCATTACGGGCAAATTTGCGTGGTCTCGTCCCTCTCCGTTCTCTTGGTCCACCTTGTTCATCCACTAAAAGAAAAAAAATGGTACCATGGATTTATTTTGCAGTTTCCAATGCCAAAAAGTCAAAGAAGAATGAGGCTGAGAAATAAAGGGGTAAAATGTTTTTTCAGCCTTTTGTTAGCTAGTTCTCTCTTCTTTGGACTGCTCAGCTTCACCTCTCTTCCTTCACTACTCTTGAGAATAGCAGGTTTAGAAGTTAGATGTTGGATGTCATTCCACCGAGAATCTGTCAAGTTTGAGAATTATTTTCTCACTTTAAATAAAAATTTCACCACCACATGCCCCCCTTCCTCCAAATATTATACACTTGAAAATGGCCATTTCTCTTAGAAAGACCATTGTCATTTTCTTGAGGCAGATAGCAGAATTTGAGCAGAGTTTTGGAATTTAAGCAATGTATGCCCACAGAGTTCTTTTTTATATTGCATTGGTTTATCATGTGTGTGTTTTCTATATCTCACCAGGTATTGGTGAATAAATAGTTCACACCCTCCCAAGAGAATAAGGTCTTTCTTTTCTTTAAACAGTGACTCCATTGATCCCGTTTCAGAATTTCTTCCCTTGTTTCATTCTTCCTTCTTGGCAACCTTGTTTTTGAAGCCTTAAATTGATTCAAAGTGTTCCTGGAATACTCCTTTTTCTCTTCCACCATTTTCAACTATGGGCAGCAAAGTTTTTTTTTTTCCCCCCCAAAAGTCTTGCTTTATTCAAGAAGCTACATAGCACAGCCCGTTGACTTAAAGGACAGATCCTGGAGCCAGGCCTTTTATGCGGGGTTTATCTTGCTACTCAACAAGCCGTGTGAACTTAACTTCTTTAGCCTCCTCTTGGTGTCCTATTTGTTAAAATAAGTAATAGTAATGTACCCACTTTTTAAGATTGTTGTGGGAATTAAATCAGTCCATATGAGAAAAGAATAAGTACTCAATACAGTCCTATAATGGAAATACATAGTAGTAACAGTCATCTTTGCACCTAAACAGGAAGACAGGTACAGAAATGAGTATAACTAATTACACCATTTTCTCACTACTAGTCAGTTACTACTAGGGACCACTCATATACAGTTTACCTTACTGACATCTGAGGGACACCCTTCTCTCCTTTTTCCTTATTATTTGTTTCTCAAAAGGGAGAATGTTTCTGGGACTCCTGAAATGGGTATATTGAGGAAATCTTCTTTCCACCATCAGTATTCTTTGAACGGCGCTGAAGTTTGGGAAAAAATAAAATATTTTTTCTAAGAGTATTCTTTCTAAGAGTATACCCGCACCTGGTCTTGGAATACAAGAAGTGGAATATGCAAATCCAACAGTTAAAAGGTTTTCACTAAGAGACTGACCTAGAATGGGTGCCCATGTCACTGCAGGGCCAGAGAAGACCATCTAGCTCCCAGGCATTCTCTGTCTCTCAGTGTGAGGTCAGAGTCCTAGAAATCCAGTGCTATTTTTTCAGTCTTTATAAGCTACTCACTTTTACCTGCCAGGCAGATAATTGAGAGTAGAGGAGAGAAACTGAGTTTTGACCCTGAAGCATAAACCTGCTAGTTGCTCCTTTTCTTCTTACCACCCCTAGAGCAGCCTGCAGAAAGATAAGAGACAAATTGCTTGGGAAGGGCATGTTCTATCCTTAATCTCTATAGAGAGGAAGTGGATGACTGCAAACCAGCCATTCCTAAAGTATGAAACCAAATTCCTAACTGTAGTCAAAATGGGCCTTTTCATCTTATTTCTTCACCAGACCGTTTTGTATTCCGGTTATCACCGTCTCTTGGGGGTAGGTGCTCAGTAGTTAATATTCAGAAAGTTTCATTTTCCAAATAGGTTAGATTCTTCCCCCGTCAATAAGTGACTCGCTGTACCAACCACGGATTAGTAATTAATGTCACAAATAACATACCCTCCTTTCCCATAGTCTGCTTAAGATGTGTGTCACACAAGAACTCTGCCAGCTGTTAACCTTTCCAAAGAATCAGTTGAAAGAAATTCCTGAGGCTTTCGGCCCAGCCCTTGTATAACAGGCACTGTCTTGTTTTGTTTTACAAAACCACGCAGGAATGCCCCACCATTCACAAATGGAGCGGGTACCTGAGCGAGTAATTCAATGGCACGTTCAGTCTGCCATTCATGGAATGTGTGTGTGGCATTTTATATAGTTGCTTTCTCTCTAACTTTTTTTTTTTTAAGAACATTTGTCTCAGTATTGCTCTTATCTGTCTTATCCTGACTCAGGACTCAGATTAAGCCATGATACTATTTCTGAAGAAAATGTACCCTGGCTTTTCTTAGATTCAAAGGAAAGGTGTGGTTTGGCCACAGAAGCAGCGTTGTGTGGAAATGTGATTCAGGAGCTTCTGCAATCCGATCTTACTGGGATCTAGCTCTCTTTAGACACTTCCTGCTCTGAACTCTGACCGCCCTTCTGAAGCCATCCGCTTTAGGCTTCACCCGAAGCCTTTCACTCTATTTACGTTTCATGGGACTTACACCTTTTGTCCTGTTGCTCCGAGCTCCTTCAGATTAGTAACAATGACTCCGCCAAGCGTGCCTTGAATCGTTGGAGGGGCCCAGACACGGTGGAGATGGTGGATTGCTTGGGGAATGTACTGTCCTGCTCTTGGGGTTGATAGGACCTTGTCATTGCTGCTGCTATTGCAGATTGTTTATTACTACTAATGGCTTCCCTGGTGGCTCGGTGATAAATAATCCACTTGCCAATGCAAGAGAGATGGGTTTGATAACTGGGTTGGGAAGATCCCCTGGAGAAGGAAATGGCAACCCACTCCAATATTCTTGCCTGGAGAATTCCATGAAAAGAGGAGCTAGGACTACAGTCCATGGGGTCTCAAAGAGTTGAACACAACTGAGCGGCTAAACAGCACAGTGAAATGTGTATATGTACGTTCTAAGTACAGTTGGGAAGGTCCCCTGGAGGAGGAAATGGCAACCACTCCAGTATTTTTGCCTATAGAATCCTGTGGACAGAGGAGCCTGGTGGGCTACAGTCCACGAGGTCGCAAAAAGTTGGACATGACTGAGCGACTAATAATTTATAAGTACAGAATACCTTCACAAGATAAAGACATTTTCAGATAAACAAAAAACAAGAGAGTTTCCCTTCACCTTTTCACTAACAAAACTTCTAAGGGGCATAACTTCTAAAGGACATAATTTTAAAAAGACGGAAACTATTTTAAAAGGAATGTCTGAGATGCAAGAAAGAATGGATACATAAACTGGTAAACATGTCCATATAAATTGCTAATCATAGTAAATGTACAAAACTCATCAGTTAAAAGATAGAGAATGTTAGGTTGGATTTTTAAAATATTTTATGTAATACCAACTAGTGCTTTTCCAAGAAACATCTCAAGTTTGATCCTCTGCTGCTGGGAACATAAAATAGTACACTGCTTTGAAGAATGATATTAACTGTGTACTTTAGCGTGCTCATACCATGAGATCTTGCAGTTCTACTCCTAGTTACATATCTTACAGAAATTCATGCATGTGTGCACCAGTATTAAGGAATATTCATAGCAACATTGTATGTAATAGCAAAACCTGAGAAAACCAGAGTGTTCACAGAAAAAAAGATGATTCAGTCTCGAGTATATTCACACAGTAAAATTATCCAGCAGTGAAAATGAAAATGAATGAATGATTACTGTAGACAATAACATGGATGAATCTTAGAAGCAGTACTGAGTAGGGAAAAAAATGATAACATATGTGAAATTTTAAAATATTTTAAAATTATAAAGTATATGAAATGTTATAAACTTAAGAAACAAGTAATTACTAAATATGTTATTTAGGCATATTTATGTGATAAAACCAATATTTCTTGACAACGTGGAAATGAGAAACTCTGGGGACACAGAAGGATAAGGAGGCAAGAGACTAGAATTAAGAGCAGTGAGGAATGTTAAAAACACCAGGAGGGAGGAGGGCTCGAGCACCCAAATAGCTATAAAATCTCCAGAGCCTTGCAATCACCTCTAAGGACTTTTTTAGACACATACCTTTATTTAACATGATTTCTTAAATTTACGCTACATGATTTCGGGCACTGAATTGAGAGTGCAGAAATTGATGAGACAGATAAAATCTCAGTCTTGTGGGGAAGATGGATGGGATAAACAAGTAAACAGTTATACACAGTCATCCCTCGGTATTCTTGTGAGAATGGGTTTCAGGAAACGGCTCTCCCCACCCCCACCCCACGGCCGCATGTACCGAAATCTGCAGTCTCTTGTACAGGACACAGAGTACACTCATCTTCGGTATACATGGCTGCAGAATCCGCAGAGATGGAAGGTGCTTAGCTGCCCACTCGTGTCTGACTCTCTGCAACCCCATGGACTATAGCCATGGAATTCTCCAGGCAAGAATACTGGGGTGGGTTGCCATTTTCTATTCCAGGGGATCTTCCCGACCCCGGGATCAAACCCTGTCTCCTGCATTGGCAAACAATTCTTTTTACCACTGAGCCACTTGAAAAGATACAGAAGGCCGACTGTAATTTCAAATTCTCCAAGGCACCTTGAGGGGTGCCTGCTCTGGTGTGACAGACCAGGCATATATGGATATTTACAAGGAGGGTGGTCAGAGAAAGTCTCTTATTGAGGAAGGGGCAGAACCAGGCTGAGATCCTAGAGCATCCCAGACAGCGGAGGTGTTGCATTTTTGGACTGTCCAAGAAAAGCAGACTGGCTGCTGTAGAGGGAGTGGCCGGTGAGGGGTCGAGGCTGAGACCAGGGAGGGAGTCCTGGGTCCCTTCTCGGAGGTCCCCATAAAGTGTTTGAATGCACTGTTTTAAAGTTTAATAGGAAGCCAACTAAGGCCTTTGAATAAGGGGCCTAGGGCACCCCACTCCAGTACTCTTGCCTGGAAAATCCCATGGATGGAGGAGCCTGGAGGGCTGCAGTCCATGGGGTCGCTGAGGGTCGGACACGACTGAGCAACTTCACTTTCACTTTTCACTTTCATGCATTGGAGAAGGAAATGGCAACCCATTCCAGTATTCTTGCCTGGAGAATCCTAGGGACGTGGGAGCCTGTTGGGCTGCCGTCTGTGGGGTCACACTGAGTCGGACACGACTGAAGTGACTTAGCAGCAGCAGTGCATATTAGAAGCAGAAATTCTGAAAGGAGTTAGGCTGGAAGACACAGGCAGTGATACCAACAGGAAAGAAAACAATTGATAAAGGGACACAAGCATGCAAAAGCTGAAATGATTAAAGTAATATACTTTCAGAGCGTGAAGAGAAAAACTTAAGTAACCTGGGAAATTTTTTTATACTTAAGACTTCATTTCTGTTGCCAGATAAGTCAGATGCTAACTTGTATACGTATTTACACAATCAGCACATACTTTTTCATAGCATATTCAGGTCATAAAAATAGGACATTTTTATTCAGAGCATTGAGAATAACTTGTTTTGTTCTTTAATAACTTAACCTTAGGTGATATTGTAACAATTAATGAGGGCATTTAAAATGTGTCTTTGCCTATCCTGGGATTTGCAGAGTGTGTGTGAAATNGAAACTGAGTTTTGACCCTGAAGCATAAACCTGCTAGTTGCTCCTTTTCTTCTTACCACCCCTAGAGCAGCCTGCAGAAAGATAAGAGACAAATTGCTTGGGAAGGGCATGTTCTATCCTTAATCTCTATAGAGAGGAAGTGGATGACTGCAAACCAGCCATTCCTAAAGTATGAAACCAAATTCCTAACTGTAGTCAAAATGGGCCTTTTCATCTTATTTCTTCACCAGACCGTTTTGTATTCCGGTTATCACCGTCTCTTGGGGGTAGGTGCTCAGTAGTTAATATTCAGAAAGTTTCATTTTCCAAATAGGTTAGATTCTTCCCCCGTCAATAAGTGACTCGCTGTACCAACCACGGATTAGTAATTAATGTCACAAATAACATACCCTCCTTTCCCATAGTCTGCTTAAGATGTGTGTCACACAAGAACTCTGCCAGCTGTTAACCTTTCCAAAGAATCAGTTGAAAGAAATTCCTGAGGCTTTCGGCCCAGCCCTTGTATAACAGGCACTGTCTTGTTTTGTTTTACAAAACCACGCAGGAATGCCCCACCATTCACAAATGGAGCGGGTACCTGAGCGAGTAATTCAATGGCACGTTCAGTCTGCCATTCATGGAATGTGTGTGTGGCATTTTATATAGTTGCTTTCTCTCTAACTTTTTTTTTTTTAAGAACATTTGTCTCAGTATTGCTCTTATCTGTCTTATCCTGACTCAGGACTCAGATTAAGCCATGATACTATTTCTGAAGAAAATGTACCCTGGCTTTTCTTAGATTCAAAGGAAAGGTGTGGTTTGGCCACAGAAGCAGCGTTGTGTGGAAATGTGATTCAGGAGCTTCTGCAATCCGATCTTACTGGGATCTAGCTCTCTTTAGACACTTCCTGCTCTGAACTCTGACCGCCCTTCTGAAGCCATCCGCTTTAGGCTTCACCCGAAGCCTTTCACTCTATTTACGTTTCATGGGACTTACACCTTTTGTCCTGTTGCTCCGAGCTCCTTCAGATTAGTAACAATGACTCCGCCAAGCGTGCCTTGAATCGTTGGAGGGGCCCAGACACGGTAGAGATGGTGGATTGCTTGGGGAATGTACTGTCCTGCTCTTGGGGTTGATAGGACCTTGTCATTGCTGCTGCTATTGCAGATTGTTTATTACTACTAATGGCTTCCCTGGTGGCTCGGTGATAAATAATCCACTTGCCAATGCAAGAGAGATGGGTTTGATAACTGGGTTGGGAAGATCCCCTGGAGAAGGAAATGGCAACCCACTCCAATATTCTTGCCTGGAGAATTCCATGAAAAGAGGAGCTAGGACTACAGTCCATGGGGTCTCAAAGAGTTGAACACAACTGAGCGGCTAAACAGCACAGTGAAATGTGTATATGTACGTTCTAAGTACAGTTGGGAAGGTCCCCTGGAGGAGGAAATGGCAACCACTCCAGTATTTTTGCCTATAGAATCCTGTGGACAGAGGAGCCTGGTGGGCTACAGTCCACGAGGTCGCAAAAAGTTGGACATGACTGAGCGACTAATAATTTATAAGTACAGAATACCTTCACAAGATAAAGACATTTTCAGATAAACAAAAAACAAGAGAGTTTCCCTTCACCTTTTCACTAACAAAACTTCTAAGGGGCATAACTTCTAAAGGACATAATTTTAAAAAGACGGAAACTATTTTAAAAGGAATGTCTGAGATGCAAGAAAGAATGGATACATAAACTGGTAAACATGTCCATATAAATTGCTAATCATAGTAAATGTACAAAACTCATCAGTTAAAAGATAGAGAATGTTAGGTTGGATTTTTAAAATATTTTATGTAATACCAACTAGTGCTTTTCCAAGAAACATCTCAAGTTTGATCCTCTGCTGCTGGGAACATAAAATAGTACACTGCTTTGAAGAATGATATTAACTGTGTACTTTAGCGTGCTCATACCATGAGATCTTGCAGTTCTACTCCTAGTTACATATCTTACAGAAATTCATGCATGTGTGCACCAGTATTAAGGAATATTCATAGCAACATTGTATGTAATAGCAAAACCTGAGAAAACCAGAGTGTTCACAGAAAAAAAGATGATTCAGTCTCGAATATATTCACACAGTAAAATTATCCAGCAGTGAAAATGAAAATGAATGAATGATTACTGTAGACAATAACATGGATGAATCTTAGAAGCAGTACTGAGTAGGGAAAAAAATGATAACATATGTGAAATTTTAAAATATTTTAAAATTATAAAGTATATGAAATGTTATAAACTTAAGAAACAAGTAATTACTAAATATGTTATTTAGGCATATTTATGTGATAAAACCAATATTTCTTGACAACGTGGAAATGAGAAACTCTGGGGACACAGAAGGATAAGGAGGCAAGAGACTAGAATTAAGAGCAGTGAGGAATGTTAAAAACACCAGGAGGGAGGAGGGCTCGAGCACCCAAATAGCTATAAAATCTCCAGAGCCTTGCAATCACCTCTAAGGACTTTTTTAGACACATACCTTTATTTAACATGATTTCTTAAATTTACGCTACATGATTTCGGGCACTGAATTGAGAGTGCAGAAATTGATGAGACAGATAAAATCTCAGTCTTGTGGGGAAGATGGATGGGATAAACAAGTAAACAGTTATACACAGTCATCCCTCGGTATTCTTGTGAGAATGGGTTTCAGGAAACGGCTCTCCCCACCCCCACCCCACGGCCGCATGTACCGAAATCTGCAGTCTCTTGTACAGGACACAGAGTACACTCATCTTCGGTATACATGGCTGCAGAATCCGCAGAGATGGAAGGTGCTTAGCTGCCCACTCGTGTCTGACTCTCTGCAACCCCATGGACTATAGCCATGGAATTCTCCAGGCAAGAATACTGGGGTGGGTTGCCATTTTCTACTCCAGGGGATCTTCCCGACCCCGGGATCAAACCCTGTCTCCTGCATTGGCAGACAATTCTTTTTACCACTGAGCCACTTGAAAAGATACAGAAGGCCGACTGTAATTTCAAATTCTCCAAGGCACCTTGAGGGGTGCCTGCTCTGGTGTGACAGACCAGGCATATATGGATATTTACAAGGAGGGTGGTCAGAGAAAGTCTCTTATTGAGGAAGGGGCAGAACCAGGCTGAGATCCTAGAGCATCCCAGACAGCGGAGGTGTTGCATTTTTGGACTGTCCAAGAAAAGCAGACTGGCTGCTGTAGAGGGAGTGGCCGGTGAGGGGTCGAGGCTGAGACCAGGGAGGGAGTCCTGGGTCCCTTCTCGGAGGTCCCCATAAAGTGTTTGAATGCACTGTTTTAAAGTTTAATAGGAAGCCAACTAAGGCCTTTGAATAAGGGGCCTAGGGCACCCCACTCCAGTACTCTTGCCTGGAAAATCCCATGGATGGAGGAGCCTGGAGGGCTGCAGTCCATGGGGTCGCTGAGGGTCGGACACGACTGAGCAACTTCACTTTCACTTTTCACTTTCATGCATTGGAGAAGGAAATGGCAACCCATTCCAGTATTCTTGCCTGGAGAATCCTAGGGACGTGGGAGCCTGTTGGGCTGCCGTCTGTGGGGTCACACTGAGTCGGACACGACTGAAGTGACTTAGCAGCAGCAGTGCATATTAGAAGCAGAAATTCTGAAAGGAGTTAGGCTGGAAGACACAGGCAGTGATACCAACAGGAAAGAAAACAATTGATAAAGGGACACAAGCATGCAAAAGCTGAAATGATTAAAGTAATATACTTTCAGAGCGTGAAGAGAAAAACTTAAGTAACCTGGGAAATTTTTTTATACTTAAGACTTCATTTCTGTTGCCAGATAAGTCAGATGCTAACTTGTATACGTATTTACACAATCAGCACATACTTTTTCATAGCATATTCAGGTCATAAAAATAGGACATTTTTATTCAGAGCATTGAGAATAACTTGTTTTGTTCTTTAATAACTTAACCTTAGGTGATATTGTAACAATTAATGAGGGCATTTAAAATGTGTCTTTGCCTATCCTGGGATTTGCAGAGTGTGTGTGAAATGAGTAGTAGTATCATTAAGTATTATGCAGTATAAAAAGAGACCTGTTGAAAAAATGTTATTACTTGTTACTAAATGAAGTTCAGCTGAGATTATTATGATCAGAAGTGGATTTACTGTGCCTAATGGGTTTTCAGCTCCAGAGTCCCTCACTTGCATGCACGTACGTGCGTGCGTGTACACACACACACACACAGCAGGGCGATGGGAAAGGCCCCAACAATGTGTGCATATGGTCTTTTTTTTTTTAATTGCACAAGTAAGCTGTTCTAAATGCAGTTAACTAACCTTTTGCTCCTCTGTCCCATCCTAGCTTCCTTCACCTCAGGTAGCACTAGAGTACTCGGCTGTCGTTGGGAGTGCTGTTAACCCTGCAGTTTTACGCAGGCAGCCTTCTCCCACCGTGTTACTGAAGTATGTATTTTAAAGCGCTCACCTCGCTTAGCATCATCTAGTATGCTTCTGCTTCCCTCTTCTTTGTTGTTGTTGTTGAGTCACTAAATTGTGTCCGACTCTTTGCAACCCCATGGTGTGCAGCCCGCCAGGCCTCCCTGCCCCTCACCATCTTCCAGAGTTCACCCAAGTTCACATCCATTGAATAGGTGATACCATGCAACCATCTCATCCTCTGTTGCCCCCTTCTCCTCCAGCCCTCAAATCTTTCCCAGCATCAGGGTCTTTTCTAGTGAGTCGGCTATTCACGTCACAGATGGCCAGAGTAGAGGCAGACTTCAGCTTCAGCATCAGTCCTTCCAGTGAGTGTTAAGGGTTGATTTCCTTTAGGATGGACTGGTTTGCTCTCCTTGCAGTCCAAGGGACTCTACATGGTCTTCTCAAACACCACGGTTCCAAAGTATCAATTCTTCAGCCTCCAGCCTTCTTTATGGTTCAACTCTCACATCCATACATGGCTACTGGAAAGACCACAGCTTCGACTGTATGGACTTTTCTCTCTTCTTTGCTTCTTATAAATATCCACCTTGGCTTCTTGTGACACAGTTTCCTGCTTTCTGCGCTGCCTGTCTCACTCCTGTTTATAGACTACCTTCCTCCATCTTCCCCCGACTCCGGTGCTACATACGCTGTCTTGCTCAACCATCTCCTCTGCTTCCTGAAGGAAGAGCGGGCTCACTCCCTTGATCCCCAGACCTGCCTATGCAAGTGGACGGCTTCACCAGTAGCAAGCCTGTGTGACATTTCCCTTCCGGGTCCCCATTCAGATCGATGGTCCCACCCTCGACCCTGTCACCCAGGCCAGAAACCTGGGACTTAACCCACATTTCTTTTTTCTCCCTTCTGCTTCGTTTGACTGGTTTAAAATTATTCCTCCTGCTTCTCTTGCCCTCACTGCTGTAGGTTGGTAGGTCCTTGTCCCAGGGCAGCCAGATCATTGGCAGCCTTTTGAGCTCTTTCTCAGCCTCAAGGAGCTTCTCCAGTTTTATCCTAGGCAGTTACCAGAGTATTCAGTCAAAAATGCAGATCTAATGTGTATCCCCTGCATAAAACTCTTCCATGCCTCCCACTCCCCGGAGGATGAAGTCTGGGCTCCATCATATGGAGCAGCTCATATGATGCTATGAGCTGCTCAGCCACCTTCTGCTCAAGCTGCTGTCCCTGCCAGGCATACCTTCGCACCTCCTCTCTGAGCAGAGTAACACCGCACACCTCCGCCTTGCACCTGCCCTGCCTTGTGGAGTCGGTGTCTATACAACATATGCCAATAGCCAAGATTTACTCATATAAAACCCAGCAGCTGCAAAGTAGTTTTTAGACCTTACCTCATGTGATTCTACAGTTATCCTGTGAAGTAGGTACTATGGATTTCCCATTTTGCAGGTGAGCAAACCTGCAAAAAGAAGGCCAGGATTTGAACCCAGGCTCGTAAATCACGCATCTCCGCTGGCACAGGCTCTTATGCAGTTGACAGTTACATGTCTGCTTCCCCTGCTCAACTGTGAACTTTTGCAAGCAGATTCAGTGTCTTCAGTAATCTTCACGTCATCTTTATAGCCAGGATCCTGTGCTTGTCACACATTGGTACGTTAGTGTATATATGAATGAATGAATGAATCAATCAGTCATTGAAGTAATTTTGTAAATGTCTCATAAACTGCATGAGATGTGATACCAAGACTATCTGGGAGTAATACACATATATCTGTATTTCACCCATGTGTATTTTGTCCGTGAGGATCTCACAGAAGTAGAAATGTTACTCCTGCCTTTAATTGAGAAACTTAAATGGGTGAGAGAACTTAAATATTGAGCATTAAAAGCCACTCTTATTCCCGATATTGACAGACATTGTTCATATTTATAGGAAGCAGCCTATCTTGTTAAAGGTTTATCATGTGCTAACAGCTAACGGCATCAGTGGTTTAATTATTGACTTCTTCTGGATCTAGAGCAGACAGACTTCCTAGTATTTTGAGAACTGCTGGCCACTTTAAGTGTCAAAAGGGAATCTTATACAAGTGTTAAGCTTCCCATCTTCCGATCATCAACTAGTTTATCAGTTAAAATGGAAGAGAGGCTTCCCAGCCCAGTTGAAATTGGCAAGATTATTCATCTCGCCTAGATCGAATGTGGAGAAGGCAGTGGCGCCTCATGGATGGAGGAGCCTGGAAGGCTGCAGTCCATGGGGTCGCTGAGGGTCGGACATGACTGAGTGACTTCACTTTCACTTTTCATTTTCATGCATTGGAGAAGGAAACAGCAACCCACTCAAGTGGTCATGCCTGGGGAATCCCAGGGACAGGGGAGCCTGGCGGGCTGCCGTCTATGGGGTCACACAGAGTCGGACATGACTGAAGTGACTTAGCAGTATATCGAATGTATACATAAGAATGGCCTCAGTTCCTATTTTCAATGCAAAAACAGTATGCNCTTAAATTTACGCTACATGATTTCCACTGTTCGGGCACTGAATTGAGAGTGCAGAAATTGATGAGACAGATAAAATCTCAGTCTTGTGGGGAAGATGGATGGGATAAACAAGTAAACAGTTATACACAGTCATCCCTCGGTATTCTTGTGAGAATGGGTTTCAGGAAACGGCTCTCCCCACCCCCACCCCACGGCCGCATGTACCGAAATCTGCAGTCTCTTGTACAGGACACAGAGTACACTCATCTTCGGTATACATGGCTGCAGAATCCACAGAGATGGAAGGTGCTTAGCTGCCCACTCGTGTCTGACTCTCTGCAACCCCATGGACTATAGCCATGGAATTCTCCAGGCAAGAATACTGGGGTGGGTTGCCATTTTCTACTCCAGGGGATCTTCCCGACCCCGGGATCAAACCCTGTCTCCTGCATTGGCAAACAATTCTTTTTACCACTGAGCCACTTGAAAAGATACAGAAGGCCGACTGTAATTTCAAATTCTCCAAGGCACCTTGAGGGGTGCCTGCTCTGGTGTGACAGACCAGGCATATATGGATATTTACAAGGAGGGTGGTCAGAAAAAGTCTCTTATTGAGGAAGGGGCAGAACCAGGCTGAGATCCTAGAGCATCCCAGGCAGCGGAGGTGTTGCATTTTTGGACTGTCCAAGAAAAGCAGACTGGCTGCTGTAGAGGGAGTGGGCCGGTGAGGGATCGAGGCTGAGACCAGGGAGGGAGTCCTGGGTCCCTTCTCGGAGGTCCCCATAAAGTGTTTGAATGCACTGTTTTAAAGTTTAATAGGAAGCCAACTAAGGCCTTTGAATAAGGGGCCTAGGGCACCCCACTCCAGTACTCTTGCCTGGAAAATCCCATGGATGGAGGAGCCTGGAGGGCTGCAGTCCATGGGGTCGCTGAGGGTCGGACACGACTGAGCAACTTCACTTTCACTTTTCACTTTCATGCATTGGAGAAGGAAATGGCAACCCATTCCAGTATTCTTGCCTGGAGAATCCTAGGGACGTGGGAGCCTGTTGGGCTGCCGTCTGTGGGGTCACACTGAGTCGGACACGACTGAAGTGACTTAGCAGCAGCAGTGCATATTAGAAGCAGAAATTCTGAAAGGAGTTAGGCTGGAAGACACAGGCAGTGATACCAACAGGAAAGAAAACAATTGATAAAGGGACACAAGCATGCAAAAGCTGAAATGATTAAAGTAATATACTTTCAGAGCGTGAAGAGAAAAACTTAAGTAACCTGGGAAATTTTTTTATACTTAAGACTTCATTTCTGTTGCCAGATAAGTCAGATGCTAACTTGTATACGTATTTACACAATCAGCACATACTTTTTCATAGCATATTCAGGTCATAAAAATAGGACATTTTTATTCAGAGCATTGAGAATAACTTGTTTTGTTCTTTAATAACTTAACCTTAGGTGATATTGTAACAATTAATGAGGGCATTTAAAATGTGTCTTTGCCCATCCTGGGATTTGCAGAGTGTGTGTGAAATGAGTAGTAGTATCATTAAGTATTATGCAGTATAAAAAGAGACCTGTTGAAAAAATGTTATTACTTGTTACTAAATGAAGTTCAGCTGAGATTATTATGATCAGAAGTGGATTTACTGTGCCTAATGGGTTTTCAGCTCCAGAGTCCCTCACTTGCATGCACGTACGTGCGTGCGTGTACACACACACACACACAGCAGGGCGATGGGAAAGGCCCCAACAATGTGTGCATATGGTCTTTTTTTTTTTAATTGCACAAGTAAGCTGTTCTAAATGCAGTTAACTAACCTTTTGCTCCTCTGTCCCATCCTAGCTTCCTTCACCTCAGGTAGCACTAGAGTACTCGGCTGTCGTTGGGAGTGCTGTTAACCCTGCAGTTTTACGCAGGCAGCCTTCTCCCACCGTGTTACTGAAGTATGTATTTTAAAGCGCTCACCTCGCTTAGCATCATCTAGTATGCTTCTGCTTCCCTCTTCTTTGTTGTTGTTGTTGAGTCACTAAATTGTGTCCGACTCTTTGCAACCCCATGGTGTGCAGCCCGCCAGGCCTCCCTGCCCCTCACCATCTTCCAGAGTTCACCCAAGTTCACATCCATTGAATAGGTGATACCATGCAACCATCTCATCCTCTGTTGCCCCCTTCTCCTCCAGCCCTCAAATCTTTCCCAGCATCAGGGTCTTTTCTAGTGAGTCGGCTATTCACGTCACAGATGGCCAGAGTAGAGGCAGACTTCAGCTTCAGCATCAGTCCTTCCAGTGAGTGTTAAGGGTTGATTTCCTTTAGGATGGACTGGTTTGCTCTCCTTGCAGTCCAAGGGACTCTACATGGTCTTCTCAAACACCACGGTTCCAAAGTATCAATTCTTCAGCCTCCAGCCTTCTTTATGGTTCAACTCTCACATCCATACATGGCTACTGGAAAGACCACAGCTTCGACTGTATGGACTTTTCTCTCTTCTTTGCTTCTTATAAATATCCACCTTGGCTTCTTGTGACACAGTTTCCTGCTTTCTGCGCTGCCTGTCTCACTCCTGTTTATAGACTACCTTCCTCCATCTTCCCCCGACTCCGGTGCTACATACGCTGTCTTGCTCAACCATCTCCTCTGCTTCCTGAAGGAAGAGCGGGCTCACTCCCTTGATCCCCAGACCTGCCTATGCAAGTGGACGGCTTCACCAGTAGCAAGCCTGTGTGACATTTCCCTTCCGGGTCCCCATTCAGATCGATGGTCCCACCCTCGACCCTGTCACCCAGGCCAGAAACCTGGGACTTAACCCACATTTCTTTTTTCTCCCTTCTGCTTCGTTTGACTGGTTTAAAATTATTCCTCCTGCTTCTCTTGCCCTCACTGCTGTAGGTTGGTAGGTCCTTGTCCNAGTAAGCTGTTCTAAATGCAGTTAACTAACCTTTTGCTCCTCTGTCCCATCCTAGCTTCCTTCACCTCAGGTAGCACTAGAGTACTCGGCTGTCGTTGGGAGTGCTGTTAACCCTGCAGTTTTACGCAGGCAGCCTTCTCCCACCGTGTTACTGAAGTATGTATTTTAAAGCGCTCACCTCGCTTAGCATCATCTAGTATGCTTCTGCTTCCCTCTTCTTTGTTGTTGTTGTTGAGTCACTAAATTGTGTCCGACTCTTTGCAACCCCATGGTGTGCAGCCCGCCAGGCCTCCCTGCCCCTCACCATCTTCCAGAGTTCACCCAAGTTCACATCCATTGAATAGGTGATACCATGCAACCATCTCATCCTCTGTTGCCCCCTTCTCCTCCAGCCCTCAAATCTTTCCCAGCATCAGGGTCTTTTCTAGTGAGTCGGCTATTCACGTCACAGATGGCCAGAGTAGAGGCAGACTTCAGCTTCAGCATCAGTCCTTCCAGTGAGTGTTAAGGGTTGATTTCCTTTAGGATGGACTGGTTTGCTCTCCTTGCAGTCCAAGGGACTCTACATGGTCTTCTCAAACACCACGGTTCCAAAGTATCAATTCTTCAGCCTCCAGCCTTCTTTATGGTTCAACTCTCACATCCATACATGGCTACTGGAAAGACCACAGCTTCGACTGTATGGACTTTTCTCTCTTCTTTGCTTCTTATAAATATCCACCTTGGCTTCTTGTGACACAGTTTCCTGCTTTCTGCGCTGCCTGTCTCACTCCTGTTTATAGACTACCTTCCTCCATCTTCCCCCGACTCCGGTGCTACATACGCTGTCTTGCTCAACCATCTCCTCTGCTTCCTGAAGGAAGAGCGGGCTCACTCCCTTGATCCCCAGACCTGCCTATGCAAGTGGACGGCTTCACCAGTAGCAAGCCTGTGTGACATTTCCCTTCCGGGTCCCCATTCAGATCGATGGTCCCACCCTCGACCCTGTCACCCAGGCCAGAAACCTGGGACTTAACCCACATTTCTTTTTTCTCCCTTCTGCTTCGTTTGACTGGTTTAAAATTATTCCTCCTGCTTCTCTTGCCCTCACTGCTGTAGGTTGGTAGGTCCTTGTCCCAGGGCAGCCAGATCATTGGCAGCCTTTTGAGCTCTTTCTCAGCCTCAAGGAGCTTCTCCAGTTTTATCCTAGGCAGTTACCAGAGTATTCAGTCAAAAATGCAGATCTAATGTGTATCCCCTGCATAAAACTCTTCCATGCCTCCCACTCCCCGGAGGATGAAGTCTGGGCTCCATCATATGGAGCAGCTCATATGATGCTATGAGCTGCTCAGCCACCTTCTGCTCAAGCTGCTGTCCCTGCCAGGCATACCTTCGCACCTCCTCTCTGAGCAGAGTAACACCGCACACCTCCGCCTTGCACCTGCCCTGCCTTGTGGAGTCGGTGTCTATACAACATATGCCAATAGCCAAGATTTACTCATATAAAACCCAGCAGCTGCAAAGTAGTTTTTAGACCTTACCTCATGTGATTCTACAGTTATCCTGTGAAGTAGGTACTATGGATTTCCCATTTTGCAGGTGAGCAAACCTGCAAAAAGAAGGCCAGGATTTGAACCCAGGCTCGTAAATCACGCATCTCCGCTGGCACAGGCTCTTATGCAGTTGACAGTTACATGTCTGCTTCCCCTGCTCAACTGTGAACTTTTGCAAGCAGATTCAGTGTCTTCAGTAATCTTCACGTCATCTTTATAGCCAGGATCCTGTGCTTGTCACACATTGGTACGTTAGTGTATATATGAATGAATGAATGAATCAATCAGTCATTGAAGTAATTTTGTAAATGTCTCATAAACTGCATGAGATGTGATACCAAGACTATCTGGGAGTAATACACATATATCTGTATTTCACCCATGTGTATTTTGTCCGTGAGGATCTCACAGAAGTAGAAATGTTACTCCTGCCTTTAATTGAGAAACTTAAATGGGTGAGAGAACTTAAATATTGAGCATTAAAAGCCACTCTTATTCCCGATATTGACAGACATTGTTCATATTTATAGGAAGCAGCCTATCTTGTTAAAGGTTTATCATGTGCTAACAGCTAACGGCATCAGTGGTTTAATTATTGACTTCTTCTGGATCTAGAGCAGACAGACTTCCTAGTATTTTGAGAACTGCTGGCCACTTTAAGTGTCAAAAGGGAATCTTATACAAGTGTTAAGCTTCCCATCTTCCGATCATCAACTAGTTTATCAGTTAAAATGGAAGAGAGGCTTCCCAGCCCAGTTGAAATTGGCAAGATTATTCATCTCGCCTAGATCGAATGTGGAGAAGGCAGTGGCGCCTCATGGATGGAGGAGCCTGGAAGGCTGCAGTCCATGGGGTCGCTGAGGGTCGGACATGACTGAGTGACTTCACTTTCACTTTTCATTTTCATGCATTGGAGAAGGAAACAGCAACCCACTCAAGTGGTCATGCCTGGGGAATCCCAGGGACAGGGGAGCCTGGCGGGCTGCCGTCTATGGGGTCACACAGAGTCGGACATGACTGAAGTGACTTAGCAGTATATCGAATGTATACATAAGAATGGCCTCAGTTCCTATTTTCAATGCAAAAACAGTATGCNCTCATAAACTGCATGAGATGTGATACCAAGACTATCTGGGAGTAATACACATATATCTGTGTTTCACCCATGTGTATTTTGTCCGTGAGGATCTCACAGAAGTAGAAATGTTACTCCTGCCTTTAATTGAGAAACTTAAATGGGTGAGAGAACTTAAATATTGAGCATTAAAAGCCACTCTTATTCCCGATATTGACAGACATTGTTCATATTTATAGGAAGCAGCCTATCTTGTTAAAGGTTTATCATGTGCTAACAGCTAACGGCATCAGTGGTTTAATTATTGACTTCTTCTGGATCTAGAGCAGACAGACTTCCTAGTATTTTGAGAACTGCTGGCCACTTTAAGTGTCAAAAGGGAATCTTATACAAGTGTTAAGCTTCCCATCTTCCGATCATCAACTAGTTTATCAGTTAAAATGGAAGAGAGGCTTCCCAGCCCAGTTGAAATTGGCAAGATTATTCATCTCGCCTAGATCGAATGTGGAGAAGGCAGTGGCGCCTCATGGATGGAGGAGCCTGGAAGGCTGCAGTCCATGGGGTCGCTGAGGGTCGGACATGACTGAGTGACTTCACTTTCACTTTTCATTTTCATGCATTGGAGAAGGAAACAGCAACCCACTCAAGTGGTCATGCCTGGGGAATCCCAGGGACAGGGGAGCCTGGCGGGCTGCCGTCTATGGGGTCACACAGAGTCGGACATGACTGAAGTGACTTAGCAGTATATCGAATGTATACATAAGAATGGCCTCAGTTCCTATTTTCAATGCAAAAACAGTATGCCTAAAAGATAGATATGGGCGCAGTGCAGCTCTTGGAGCTACTCTTATGGAGAGTCATGGAAACATGGTCTCTAGTGTGCTTTGTAATAGTAACGTGCTTATGTCATGAACCTGGACCCATGTAGCCAAAAGGCCTTTTCTGCCCCCACCATGCAAAGGCTGACAGCTGAATGAGGGAAAAAATGAATTAATTGCATGAATATTAAGAGGTTACGTATCTATTATAACGTTGGGCCTCAAGTTGACTAATTAAAAGGAATGCAGTTTGGAAAGCTGCCACAGGCCTGCTGCTTTCATTTAGAAGACCCCAGGCTGAAGGCAGTGGTTGTGCGTGACGGGCCCAGGGAGCGGTGGTGCGGCGCACAGGCCGTCTACAAGAAGCCTGCACGTCTGAGTTACACTGACGACAGGGTGGCCTACAGGCAAACAAAATGGTTAAACAATGCATAATCAAGTTTTTATTTGGTATTTCCTGCGAGGCTGTACCAGTTGCCAGGGAGTGTACTGTATTTTTTTCTTCAGCTATATTAATTGTTGACCGTAGCTGGCAGAGCACCAAACAGGGACAGATAAGGAGGAAAATGGCATCTGGACATTAAAGCCCCAAGTGTACTGGGGGGTGGGGGGAGTACACACACAAAAATTACAGCATATATCAGGAATTTTCCAACTAACGATGTGCGGATGTGAAATAGAGCCAAACTGAGCTTTCTTTGTTCGCTACGAGAGGCCCCCCTGTAACATTCCTTTTAGCTGTGCATATTTTGGCTTCATTTGTACAGTTTTAACTTTATGCTCTGTGTGGAGAAGCTCAGTTGTAAGTGGTTGTTCCTAATAATTATATTGCAATAATTAAAGTTCACGGATAGCTGTTAGATTCTTGGTCATTGAGAAACTGCTTCAAAAACCAAGTCAAAGCCAAAGACTTCTTTTAAGCGACCTTTCATTTCTGTCTAGAAGATGGCTATAATTATTTCTTTGATTTACCAACAGTTTTTTTTATTTTAAAGACAAGATTCATTGATGGAAACAAAAGAGAAACAATGTCTTAAAATCTTGGGGTACGAGGGATGGGGGTCAGAAGAGGAATAATGAGATCATGTAGCCTACAACTAAAATCTTCCCCAACTGGTTTGTAAAACATGAAAATCTTTGACAGGGACAGTGCCCTTTGCTATGCTTTAAATCCATTTTAAAATACAAAACTAACACATACATATTCGTAAATCTGTTGCAGAAACAGAGTAGGGCAGTTTTGTGACTTCGATTAGAAATCATGTTACTGGTTTAATTGAGTAATAAAATGGAAAATCTCCAGCTGAACACAACTCCCTTCTTAAAAGACTGGTCAGCCTTGGGGGTCCCCAGTAACCATGAAAATGACAACGTATGCTGAACCGTGAGAGCTGTGAGTGTGTTTGGCGGGGGCTTCTGTGGTGTTGCTGATCTGTGTGTGTGTGGCCCGCAGGTCCAGTGGTCATACCTGCAGCCCCCGGGGTTATGCTGCCTTTGAGTTCTGACTCCGACATGTGGCTCTCTATAGTTATTAGCATGTTCTCTACATATCAGTTTCCTCCCGAAAACATGGGCAAAACATGCAGTGCCTACATCACAAGTCCACATAGGATTTAAATGACCAAATTTGTAACGTTCTTAGTGAAGTGCCAGACATAAAGAAAACTCATGGTAAACTTTGCCTGTTATTACATCTTTTCTGTTGTGGAGCTCTGATATTTCTTTTCACTTCTCAAAATAATTGTTTCTAGTTAGCGTCTGCATTAGACATGAATATATTTACTTAATCACCATTGACTTCTACCATAGAACAAGTTGTTTTGTCTGTAATGAAAGCCAAGATAGTGGTTTTGTTTACTCTTAAACATTCTTGGAGAAGCTGAAATTTTAATACCTGTTTTCAGAAGCCCTTATTAAGACCAATTTGAGTTGAGAAAAGCTGAAGAATAGTATTCTCAAATAGCGCCATTCTTCTAGAGATGGACTTCTAACCACAGGATACGCATACTTGATGATGTTATAGACAGCTGCCTGGTAACACAAAGGCCATGACTTCATCTCCAAATGCTGAGAGAAAATCCTCTCTTATTACTGTCTCATATTTGATTGAATGGTTTTCATAAGAACTTATTTTAATAACTTTTGTGCATTTCAGTTACATTTTCTAGTGTTTGTTGTTTTTTACTTTCATCTCCAGAAGTCTTAACCCTTAACCTTAAACACATGTCAGGGATTCATAGATTCTGGATATTAGAATTGCACAATTCATTTCAACACCCCAGGAATTCTGTGTGCTGTCCATTCAAATAAAGGGAAGACATTATTCATGATGATCAATATACAGGTACCAAACATTTTTAAATCCACAAAACTTCTTGTAGAGCAAAGCATCTGTTAAAATAGACACAAGTCCTTGACATCAGACCAGTTTTTTTCAAAGCTAAATCTTGTGTCCTGAAAACATTTTGAGGTATTAAATAATATTACTGTTGAATAACATCTTTGAGTCATTTAGGAAAGACATACACATATATGGGAAGTGTTTTTTGTTTTTTTTTTTAAGTGGGAACTTTACATCTTAACAGTAGGAATAAAAGCTTTATTAATTCTCTTCCACCTAAATGGTAACAACTAATAATAAGTGGAATGCGGTCAGCTTTAACTTAAAACTGGAAACTCGCTTTTCATTTCTACAATTGGCTTTTTTCCTTCAGCTGCTTTTTAAGTCGGGCTGTTAGCAATTTAGTATGTCTTTAATTTTAAGCACCATTCTTCCAGTCCGGAGATCCCTATAGGAAGCCCCACTCTGCTAGCCGCGCCCTCTCATTGGCTTGCTGGGAAAAGAGCATTTCTGCATAAATTGGATGCTTCCTTCTCCCCGGGAGACCAAATATGCTCATGTTTCACAATCCCCTGGTTTGTAAGCTTGAGTCTGTCGCCCGAAGCTGGAAACTTTCACTTTGTAGAACACAGCCCATGTCGAAACCCAGACCCCATAGCCCCAACATGCTGTGGGTCTGATAGCAGACTGGATGCATGCATGCTTGTCAACCCAGTGTTTCTGAGCTGCTTCAGCCAAAATCAGAAACCGATGTGCCTGAGAGCGGTATCCTCCAAAGAAAGGTATTTCCTTTGTGCGGTCCCAGCGCACACAGTATCCAAAGGGTTAACCTGAGAGCTGCTTTGAGAACGGAGGCGAAGGTCACCGGCGGCAACAGCAAAGACTTTTAAAGCCTGCCGTCCTGAGCCTTTCACCCTGCCTTTCCCACCCAGGGGATTGTAAACATTGGCTCCCAGCCACCACGTCCCACAGCACAAAACTTCTCTGTGCTTTCAGCATATACATTTATGCTTTTTTTTTTTTTTTAATGGAAGCTGAAGCAAAGGCGTGTTCTTGCTGGGAGCACAGAGAACATATTTCTGTTCAGGGAAAGGAAAGAGATCCCATCCTGCTGGAATGTGGAAGCATGCAGATATGCTTATTTAGCGGTGCTTCACATGGAACTTAGCCGCTGCTCTTAGCCTGTCTTTCTCAAGTCAAAAGAATGTGTAGAATGCTGTCACTTAATCAGAACCCAGAAGAGCGCTTTTATCTGCCATTTGTTAGTAACTAGCAATATTGCCCTTATCTCTTTGTCCTTTAGCTCCAGCCAGTGCCCTGGGATATGAGCACTGGTAACAAGAAAGCACTTATTACCTTGAGCGTTTGCTTCTTGTTTTTCTTTTTTAAAACTTCAGAGTTCTTTAATCACCATCTAAGAAGTTGAAGGTTTTTTTTTTTTTTAACTTAAATAGTTGTCTTAGTCCTGGGACCATGGTTGTTCGGTGATGTGGAAAAGAAACCGAATTGATTCATATACTTATGCTGCCATTGATATCTGCTTCTATAAAAGTCTGTTATCCACACAACTTGTAAATAACCTTCATGGATTCAGTCACATGAAAAAGTGGAATTTCCAGAAATATTATATGTAGCTTAAATTTCTCCCTCCTCAGTGTTTTAATATTTTGTAGAGGAGTTAATATCCTTTCACCTATTTTAAGTAATTTCATGTCATTTCAGTCATTTAATATAATTGTTTTTTGCTCTTCCGTGATTTCTAAAGATACAACTGAAAAATTCGTGGTGATCAATCCATACGTTATAATAGTAGCTCAGGGCAGAAAAAATCGTACCCCATGACATTTTTTTAAAGTGTATTTCAGAGGCAGGCATATAATATCGTACCCGTTTCTTCTGAAATGGCTACTATGAGCCCATTTTGGAATAAATTTGGGTGCTTGCCTACAGAAAGGTCAGTCACTAAACACTCCTCTTTGAGTAACGATGCTTGATTCTGAAAAGCCCGACATCAGCCCCTGCCACATCACACAGAAGTGCAGACAGGCTCTGCCCTAGCCTCCAGCTGCAGATGATAACAGATGTGTGACTTTGCCTTTTGCCTCTCAGCTGAAATGACTCTTAAAGGTTCTTCACCGACTCTTCTGGAATCCCAGTGTTGCTGTATGGAATCACAGACTCCATTGTGTACTTATAAAGGTCCTTTACGTTTTCCTCTTGATCAGACTTCCCTTTCTCAAAGTGTGACGGTTCTGTGATCAGCACCCCTGACCTGGATGTGTGCTGGGTTGACAGCACCACGTCCAGGTAGCATCACCAAGCAGGTAGAATGTATTTATTCTTGATTATTGGATTCTAGGCTTGGAAGGACTTAGAAATAATCTCATGTGACCTCTGGATTTTATAATTGAGGATGCTCAGTCATGTCCAACTTTTTGCATCCCAAGGACTGTAGCCCTCCAGGCTCCTCTGTCCATGGGATTCTCCAGGCAAGACTGCTAGTGTGGGTTGCCATTCCCTTCTCCAAGGGATCTTCTCGACCCAGGTATCAAACCTGGTCTTCTGCAGTGCAGGCAGATAGTCTTTATTGTCTGAGCCACTGGGGAAACCCCTATAGCAGCAGAACCTGGGGCCCATTGATACCGAATTACTTTTTTTTTGAGACAAAACACAGGAATTATTTACTGATATATCTGAAACTAAAACCAGGTCTCTAGATTTCAGTCCAGGACTGTTTCTCTTAGTCCGTCTATCCTTGTAGCCCCTGTACTGTGTGATGAGTTCCCTGACAACCAAAGGTGGGCACGAGGCACACTCATGCTGCTGTTCACACCATGGGTGTACCTCCACAGGTTGAAGTTGGCAGAAGTGATTTTGAGCAGCTGCTTTGTACCCTGAGCAGGAAGTAGCGTGAAGTTTTGATCCCTACTTATTCCCAAAGTATCTAGTGACTGGCATTTCAACTCTTTAGCTCATCAGCTTGGTGGTGAAGTCGCTCAGTCATGTCCAACTCTTTGCAACCCCATGGACTGTAACCTACTAGGCTTCTCCGTCCACAGGATTCTCCAGGCAAGAATACTGGAGCGGATTGCCATTTCCTTCTCCAGGGGATCTTCCTGACCCAGGGATCGAACCCAGGTCTCCCGCAGTGGAGGCAGACACTTTAACCTCTGAGCCATCAGCTTGTCATGCCTCAATTTTACTGTGATAAGTTTCTCTCAATTCCTATAGCATTCTCTTTTTCTCTTGCCTGTTTAACATGTCTCATATTAAAGACTGACTCTACCTTACTATAGTGAACTCTCCATCAAAGCTGACAATATGACCAAAGCTATACACGGAAGCTAACTGAGAGCACTAAATGCTTTTATGACTAGATAAGAAAGGCTTACTCTAACTGTGAAAGCATCAATCCAAGGACCATAAAAGAAAAGGAAGTCTTTTCAGTAGGCATCTATTGAATTTACTATTTTCTAAAGATGAATGTACCCATCCTGAGAAACAGAAGCATTGGTGAAGTGCATAATGATTAATTAATTAGAAAAATGTCCATATAGATCAGGAGGTAGGAGTAAATACCAATTGAAATACAAATGAATGAATTAGGGGGGAAAAGTGTAAAATGGAAAAAGAAACCAGAGTTGGTCCTTCCTAAAGACTAATAGCAAAGACAGTCTTCTGGCAAAGAAAAGTGTGTGTTAATCACTCAGTCGTGTCCAGCTCTTTGTGATCCCATGGACTGTAGCCCTCCAGGCTCCTCTGTCCATGGGATTCTTCAGGTCAGGATACTGGAGTGGGCTGCCATGGCCTCCTCCAGGGGATTGAACCTGACCCAGGGGTTGAACCTGGGTCTCCTGCACTGCAGGCAGATTCTTTACCATCTGAGCCACTAGGGAAGTTACTTCTGGCAAAGCAAGAAAAACATATGTCACCTCTCTATATATGTTTTAGGTTCTCATGCAAGCAACAGAACAGAAAAAATATATCCTGTAGCAACAACAACAGCAAAAAGAGTTTGGGACTGAGCAAAACAGATTGCTGTTATTATTTTCAAAACTCCTATAAGTCATTCTCATCAGACCCTGTTGGTCCATGGCCTCTGTGTAAGAAATTAAGTACTGAGTGGTAGAGGTATGCAGTATTAGGAGAAAGATTATGCTTGAGAGGTTGATAATATGGTATAATATGGTAAATATGATAAAAGTTCCAATCAATGAGGTACCCTGTAAAGAGCAAGGACAAAAAAAATCATAAAAATGCCTGGTTTTCATTAATAAACACTTTTTCTCACAATACTCCCCATGAGAAAAATCATGGAATGCCTTGTAGCTCCATGAAAAAATGAATTTATTGTAGCAGTCACAAAGGATTAGGATATCTCAAGGTAGAAGCTTCCATTCTCGTCACAAGTAGCAGCTTCTCAGTCTTGGAAACTGAGGCAGAACGGTACTGCCTTTGTTGACTGATTTATGTAGACTTATCTTGGGAGTGAGATCAGCACACATTTACCTCTGACTCATTAGCAAATGCACTACTGAAGGTCCTTCCTGTTAATGTCAGTGAGTTCGATTTTGCTGCAAAATGTGTCTCCTATTGCCAAGGCCTTCAGATGGGATGGTTCAGACTTTGAGCCCCATAAGTCTCATGGGAGCAAGAGTTTGACATCCTTCAGTTTTTTCAATGACTGCTTACTCTTCTCTTGTATTACGTTTCAGAAATTTTAAAAATGTCAAAGGCTTTCTTTACCTCTCCGGTCTTCTATTTCTTTGTATATACTTGAGGTTTCCCTTTGAAGAGGTTTACTCCCTCTGCTGGTTTTAACTATGAAATGAATGAACACATGTAATAAGTATATTTCTGATGACAGATCCCAGGGGTTGCTTGCCTGAGGTGTTCTTTGCCTTAGACTTTCTCCAAGCAGTAAAATTCTGATTTTGTTTGACTCCCTCAAATTCTGGATATAAAATCACCGAAGAATCTGAGAAGATGTTTTATATTTCTTTTGAGAACAATATGAAATTCAATGGACTTGTAGTAATTTGACCCGTAAGTAGTCTGGCATGCAGATTTATAGTATATAATATAATAGATGCTTCAGTTTAGTTTTAGTTCAGTTCAGTCGCTCAGTCGTGTCTGACTGCGACCCCATGAAGTGCAGCACGCCAGGCCTCCCTGCCCATCACCATCTCCCAGAGTTCACTCAAACTCACGGCCATCGAGTCAATGATGCCATCCAGCCATCTCATCCTCTGTCGTCCCCTTCTCCTCTTGCCCCCAATCCCTCCCAGCATCAGAGTCTTTTCCAATGAGTCAACTCTTCGCATGAGGTGGCTAAAGTACTGGAGCTTCAGCTTCAGCATCAGTCCTTCCAATGAACACCCAGGACTGATCTCCTTCAGCATGGACTGGTTGGATCACCTTGCAGTCCAAGGGACTCTCAAGAGTCTTCTCCAACACCACAGTTCAAAAGCATCAATTCTTCGGCACTCAGCTTTCTTCACAGTCCAACTCTCACATCCATACATAACCACTGGAAAAACCATAGCCTTGACTAGACTGACCTTAGTTGGCAAAGTAATGTCTCTGCTTTTGAATAGGCCATCTAGGTTGGTCTTAACTTTCCTTCTAAGAAGTAAGCGTCTTTTGATTTCATGGCTGCAGTCACCATGTGCAGTGATTTTGGAGCCCCCCAAAATAAAGTCTGACACTGTTTCCACTGTTTCCCCATCTATTTCCCATGAAGTGATGGGACCAGATGCCATGATCTTCGTTTTCTGAATGTTGAGCTTTATGCCAACTTTTTCACTCTCCTCTTTCACTTTCATCAAGAGGCTTTTTAGGTCCTCTTCACTTTCTGCCATAAGGATAGTGTCATCTGCATATCTGAGGTTATTTATATTTCTCCTGGCAATGTTGATTCCAGCTTGTGCTTCTTCCAGCCCAGCGTTTCTCATGATGTACTCTGCATATAAGTTAAATAAGCAGGGTGACAATATACAGCCTTGACGTACTCCTTTTCCTATTTGGAACAAGTCTGTTGTTCCGTGTCCAGTTCTAACTGTTGCTTCCTGACCTGCATATAAGTTTCTCAAGGGGAAGGTCAGGTGGTCTGGTATTCCCATCTCTTTCAGAATTTTCCACAGTTGATTGTGATCCACACAGTCAAAGGCTTTGGCATAGTCAATAAAGCAGAAATAGATGTTTTTCTGGAAGTCTCTTGCTTTATCAATGATCCAGTGGATGTTAGCAATTTGATCTCTGGTTCCTCTGCCTTTTCTATATCCAGCTAGAACATCTGAAAGTTCATGGTTCACCTATTGCTGAAGCCTGGGTTGGAGAATTTTGACCATTTCTTTACTAGTGTGTGAGATGAGTGCAATTGTACGGTAGTTTGAACTTTCTTTGGCATTGCCTTTCTTCAGGATTGGAATGAAAACTGACCTCTTCCAGTCCTGAGTCTTCCTCAGCCACTGCTGAGTTTTCCAGATTTGCTGGCATATTGAGTGCAACACTTTCCCAGCATCATCTTTTAGGATTTGAAATAGCTCAACTGGAATTCCGTCACCTCCACTAGCTTTGTTCATAGTGATGCTTTCTAAGGCCCACTTGACTTCACATTCCAGGATATCTGGCTCTAGGTGAGTAATCATACAATCTATGCTTAATAAATATTTATCAATTTCTTGATTGCAGCTATCTTTCTATTGAATACAGACAGATTGTGCATACTTTAATGCAGGAGTAATCAATCACTGATTCTTTATGATGAAGTCATTTGTGTTTCCATAGAGCTTTCTCCATGTAGTTCTTACTGTAGTTCCAGCCACACTGTATTACAGTATTTCTTTTTATATTTGCCTTGCTAGACTGTGAAACCCTCCAGAACAGGCATTGTCTGTTATTTGCCTGTAGAGTCTCAGGCCCTGTTGGTGAACTTCAACATAGAAAAGCTTCTTCCCAAATGGTGTAAGAGAGCCAGAAAGTTTAATTAACCAGAACTTTTTCTCCATTCTACTTTTACCATAAAAAGAAAATTGAAGGTAAATAACTTATTTGAAATACCCATTTTCTAAATGTGAGCACATGTGTACGACAGAATATAGTTAGTATAGTTAATACAGACATAGCAAGACCACCTCACCATCTCCACTTGTATATTATATAGTAGCAGTCAATGCTATGATGGTTATACCAAAGCCCTGAATGATCTTTTTGCAACTTATATTTTCTTTTTATACCTTCATTTTCAATGCAAAACCAGCTTTTCATTTACATTGCTTGCTTAAAGCAAGCTACGCCAGCTCTAATTTTTCAGGATGGCATTAGTTAAGAATGCTAAGTTGCGTGCAAGCATAGGTTCCAAATTTATTTGGGGTTGTTTGTGCTCCTAACACTGGACGTTGTCTTAGACCATTGCTTTCAAAGCATTTTCCAAAGACCTCTAATTCTGTAGGATAGTGAGAGGTATTATATGTGTGGGCAGGGAGGAGTGAGGCACATTTCAGCAATACTTAGTAAGTGTTGAATTAAATAGATTTCTTTTTTAAATGTAGAACTTCTCAGATCCTCTAATATTCCGGGGCTAAAATGTGAATTTCAGGAGAGTGGATTCAGCATATTCCCAAATGTGTTTTATTTAGAACTGTTTTTTAAAATATTTTTATGTATTTATTTATTTGTCTATGTCAGATCTTAGTCATGGCGCAGGATCTCCACTCCTGGTTTTGGCATGCAGGATCTTTTTGATGAAACATATCTTGGCATTACTGTCCTCTAAATTCCCTTTGGGAAACAGCAGTATAGACAATCAGGACTTAACAGTATAACCAAATGGGTTCCTTCCTCATTTTCTGCAAGATATTATCAATATTCATCTCTTACTGGAAATGTTTTAGTTGATAGGAAATATTGATGGAATGGCTTCGGTCTGTTTTTGAAGCTGAATGTAAAATCTCGCAGATGCTGTGTGTGTCTTTCTGGCCTGAGTCACAGTATTCCTTCCCGGGTTTCTCACTACACTTTTGAAATCAGTCAGACGCTGCAGCCCTGTGAGTGCGGGAACTGAGGTGCATTCACCATCACGGAGTGCCCGCCATCAAGCAGCACTCTGCAAATGTTTATCTAGCAAATGAAGAAAATAATTTTTCCAGTTGTTCAGGTTTCTCAAGAAAGGAAAATGGTACTGCATGTATACTGATCACTGTCCTGCAGTGCACCCCTCACCCCCAGAATAGTTGTCATGGTTCCCTGTGTTTAAATTTCATGCCGGAGTGGATGTGAACGCAGGCTCGCCACAGAAGGAAAAGTGGCTGCATGACCTCTTCAGAGGGAAATGTGGCAGCAGGGGCCAGGAGCTTAGCGTTGGCCTCTCAGCTAGGCTACAGGACTGTGTACTGACAGGTTCGACTCTTGTACTTTATAATGATGTTTCAGCGTTTTGTTTGTAGAGGAAGTCTAGTAAAAACCACCTCCACCAACTTCTACAGCTTTTATGTTATTAATATTTTAACTTAGAATCTTGGCAGAGACATTGCAAACTGCTTTTCTGTGTAGTTTCCCTACTCAGTACCCACATTATCTAATAACTTTGTATAAATAGTTAGACGCCTCCAGAGAAGGACAAGCAGATGCTTAAAGAGTTGGAAATTTGCTGAAAGTGAGTTAGCAAGAGCAAAAGTGAAAAACCGTCTTTCCTGAGCCACACAAATGATAGATATCATCATTGATTCTGCCATTTCAAAGACTCAAGTTAGGGCTTTAGTAAATACAGACTATATTATAATGTTTTGGAAATTTATGTTCTTAAAAATTTATCAGTCAAAGTGTAAGAGGCTCTACTACAGGCTAACTTGACTGGTTGGGAACATCAAATGGTGGCAAAGAAGTGGAGACACTGGAAGTCTGATGCATTCCTAGTGGGAGTATAAGATGGTTCAGCTATACTTGGAAACACGGTTTTGTAGTATTTACTGACCGTATGCCTTCCCTCTCTCAATAGATAGATAAGTAGATAGATATATGTATTCAAGGGAAATGAGTGCCTATGTCCGATAGACATGCACAAAAGTGCTCATAACAGAGTGTTCATTCACCATGTGTGTTAATCACTATAGCCAAGAACTAAAACACCCATCAAAAGAAGAAGAAAATTTCTACATAAATTCTGGCATGTTGATACAATGGAATACTACACAGCAAGGACAGGGAACAAACTACTGATACTGTCAGCAAGTTGTTAACAACTTACGTATTAAGCTGAGTAAAAAAAAGCGCCAAACACAAAAACTGCATGATTCCTTTTATATGGAGTGTAAGAAGACCCAGCAGTATTAACCCATGGTGATAGAATGGTATTGACTAAGAAAGATACAGAGAGCACTTTCTGTGGTGATGTAAATGTTCTGCATCTCGGCCTGAGTGGTGGTTACCTAGGTGTATATATATATGTAAGGGTTAAGGGCACGGAGAGAAAGAGAGAGATGGCAATAGGTAGCTAAAACTTATTTGCTCTTTACAAGAAATTTTCCTCCAAGGTATGACGTATAAATGTGATTCTGCTTCCTTTTTTATGAATGTGAAACACCTTTTGTAGCTTCAGAATAATCTAAAACAGATGTATTTTTTTCCCCCTGGTCTTTTCTTGTTTTTGTAGTTTGGGGAAAAATTTGCAAGAACCTCTCTCTTGATCTTACATGTAACACAGTCATTGAATGCCTGGTGTGTGCCAGACACTGTGCCAGGCTTTGGAGATCCAAAGGTGATTAAGATCCAGTGCTGCCACTGAGTCTTGTCTGAGTGATGGAGATGCAAACAGTTTCTTGTGGTCATATCACTCCTCAGTTGGGGCTATAAGAGAGATGTGGAGTGTAGACCCAGTAGCCTCTCAGAATGTTCTGGAAGCCTTCACCAAAGGCATCTTTTTTTTTTTTCTTTTTTTAAATAAGATTAACTTTATTATAGAAATTATTCTGAGGCTTTCTGGGGAAAACAGATACATTTTGACATAAACCAAATTGAATTGTATCGAAGACACACTCTACCTTTTAGCTATCAACTTTGTTTCTTCCCTGAGTTTATATCTTACCCTCTTTTTTGCACAGAAACTTCGCCTGACGCCCGTTAATAACATTTGGAAAACCAGCATATATTTCTTTCTTTAGTTCCTTTATTTTTATTTGGGGGATAATTGCTTTACAGCACTGTGTTAGCTTCTGCCGTACATCAACATGAAGCAGCCATAGGTATACATCTGTCCCCTCCCTCGTGAACCTCCCTCCCATCTCCCACCCCATCCTACCCAGGTAGGTTGTCACAGAGCTGGATTTGAGTTCCCCAAGTCCTACAGCCAATTCCCATAGGCTGTCTGTTTCACATGTGATAAAGTGTGTATTTTCCAGGCTGCTCTCTCAATCCGTCCCNCTTCTGCCGTACATCAACATGAAGCAGCCATAGGTATACATCTGTCCCCTCCCTCTTGAACCTCCCTCCCATCTCCCACCCCATCCTACCCAGGTAGGTTGTCACAGAGCCTGATTTGAGTTCCCCAAGTCCTACAGCCAATTCCCATAGGCTGTCTGTTTCACATGTGATAAAGTGTGTATTTCCAGGCTGCTCTCTCAATCCATCCCACCCTCTCCTTCCTCCACTGTGTTCTCGAGTCTTTGTGTCTGCGTCTCCGTTGCTGCTCTGCCAATAGGCTCATTAGTACCATCTTTCTAGATTCCATACATACAGCATATACGTCTTACATAAAGCTAGTATATGTTGTTCCAGGTTTAATTAGATGCCAAGAGATGACACAGACTTGGAACATCAGCCCATAAACTATAAACCCAAAGGTAGAAGTAATTGATATATCTCAATAAAACTCTGAAATTTATGGCCTTGCTTTTCTTTTTTCCATATATCAGAGTCCTCAATATTAAGCAGCTAAAATGGTGACTTAAGATTACTTTTCAATGGCTAAAGAATGACTAAAATTTTTATGTCATCTGCATGTTTCCTTAGGTATCACTGTTATCACTTCTTAGGCCATTTATCAAAGCCCTGACAGTTTCAAGGATAAAAGAAGCGTACCTGCCACAGATTTCTAGAAAGCAGCAGCGTTCTTTGAAATGTTTATAAATGGAAAAGTCATCTTTCTTTGAATTAGCTCTGAGGTAAAAGCCAAGTTATACCCAGACTAGAGAGTTACTTTTCCTTTCAAGTCATCTTTGCATGCAGCAACCATACTGCCCTGCACACATGTGCAGCGTGAGCTCCTGAGCATAGGTGAGAAGCCTTCCGCTGGTTTTTATGTTCACACATGTCTCTCTCTCCTGATGGCGGATGTACCTAGAAATACTGGTGAGTCCTTGGTATTAGTGTGGTTCTTCCTAGAAACTGGGACAATTTTAAGAGAAGCCTTGCAGCTCATCAAGAGCAAATAAATTCTGTATTTTAAAAGTATTTAAAGAACAGAACTATCCTCCCTTTTGGTGAGCCTTTCCTTCCCCTCCTTGCAGAGAAGATACAAAGATACTAAAACTTCTTTAAGCATAGGAAAGAAAGGGAAAATAAAGGGCACATGTTACCCATCCATCTTTGCTCTTTTTTAGTAATTTGGAAATCAGACCGTAAAATCCAGAACAATGTTATGTCCATGCAGTTACACTGAACCTTCAAATCTGAAAATATTGTATGGCCAGTGATGTGAATGAAACAGTGGGTGGTCGTATCCAGGCTGTCCAAACTGTATTTTCCATTCTCGGGTTTCCTCAGCCCTAGCGCTCTGTGCATTTCTGTGTGTTATCAAGTTAAGAAGGCACCCTGCTCAGCTGTGTCGGCATAAATGGATGAGGGTGAGTCTGCCACAGAGTCTAGCTTGGGGAACTGGTTAGATGGGGATTTCATTTGCAGAGACAGGGAATGCAGAAGGAGAACAAGTTTCAGAGGAAGGTCTTTGCCTGTGGTCCCCAGAGAAGGAATATTCTGGGAGGACACAGCGAACTTGCCTTTGGTGATCACGCTGCACCAGAGCATTGTGGGTAGGGACACCTTCCCGACCCTCCATCCACGATCCTGAACCCCCAACTGGTGACGTCTTAGTGAAATCCTTGGGGATAGCATTTCCCTGGGTGGCGGGAGGGGCAGGAGGGTGGGAAACATTTCTTTTGTTCTTGGGATATCATTAACCTGGGTGGGGGCTCCATGGTGGGGGAAACAAGCCTTTTGTTCTAGTCAGCTTTCCTATTAACTCACATTGTTAAAGGAGATGATTGTTTGGGGAGGAGGGTGTTTTGTTTTCCTTTTGTGCTTCTTGCTTTTGTTTCTGGCTGTGCAGCTTTGGCTTACAGGATCTTAGTTCCCTGACCAGGGAGGGAATCGGCCCATGGCGGTAGAAAGCACCAAGTCCTAACCATTGGACCACCCGGGAATCCCCAGAAATGACTGTTTTACAAATACATACGATTAAAATCATAATTAGGCGTAAGACCAAAAAGCAAACAAAGAAAAGACCCAAGGTTATTCAGTCTCTACGTTGAGGAGAGTCAGCCTGGATCAGATAAACCTTGTTTCAAATCTTGCTTGAACCATTTACTAGTTGATTGGGTCTTGGACAAGTTGCTTAATTTCTGGAGTCTGAGCTTCCTTATCTTTAAAAATAGAGTCACAGATACTGACTTCATACCACGAACCTGGAGATGCTCCAAGCAGACAGGTGAAGTCCATCTGGCACAGGACTTTACATCTGTGCTCTGCGAATGGTTTCTTTCCCTCCTTCCCTAACCTGCTTCTTTACCCCCCAGATGGGATAAAAGTGAAAGTTTTTAAGAGAAGAGATCACAAAACAACACAGAATCCCTCAGTGATCTATCTGCTGTTTAACAGTTCTTGTCAGCATACTTCCTTCTTTCTAACCAGAATTCCTAATGGTGCAATCTGAGTCCTCGGCAGTGTGGCCTTCTCCTTTTTTGTTTGCAGTTTTAATCTTGCTAAACGAACAGCATGAAACATCCTAATCTTTGGGAGCATATTTTCTTTAGTTCTTGCCTTTAATAGCAAAAGCACAAAATATAGTGGGAACTCTGGAGTCCTCTGAAGACCTTATGTTTATTGCCGGTTGCCCAGACTAGTTAGATAGCATGCATCTCTGTGAACCTTTTTGATGAAAGTGTGTCAGTACAAACTTTGAGGAGAGTGGTTTTTTCACAGTGAGCTATACCTTGGTAGTACCTTCCAGCTCAGAAACTCCACACCCTTCCCATTTAAGGAAAGTAGAGCCCACAGATTTTAAAATGTTGAAGAATGTTTTAGCCTAAACTTAGGTCCTAAAGCTGTATATCCATTTCCCTCATCACTTGCACTGACCAAATAACCTACAAGTGTTCATGTAATAGTTTTACATGCAGCCTGTATTAAGAATGAATGTAGTCACCAAGGAGGAAGAAGGCGTGGACTTAAAGAGACCTACAGCTGTTTTCATCATAAAAAGTCAATTTGTAAGTTTACTTTCAAGTCTGAGTGGTGATGAGGCTTCCCAAAGCATATAGATTTTCTTAAGTGTTAAAACAACCTTTAAAAGGAAACGATGAGCTCTACAGCCTGCCATATCCTGTGTGCAGAATAATTTTCATTTCTACTTATCTGTGAAGGTTGAAGGAATGTCTACAAATATTTGCTTGGTTTCTATGGTGAAGGCAGAGAGAGATCAAGTGTGTGATTGTTCAGTGTCAAAATCAAAACTGCACTATACCGTACTTCTAAAAAGAGAGTGCGTTTGTTGCTTGAAACATAATAAGACATTTAGCGAGTAGTAACTATTTTAAGTTTCACAAGTTCAGGATGAAATTTAAACAATATGGCCTGAAGGAAAACATGGGCCCTTCAGGCATGTTAAAACTTCACTTTCCAAATATAAAATGGTCCTCACACTTTATTAAAAAGTCATCTGTTGATTAGAGATTGGTGGACTCTAAGGATGCCATGTGTGGGCATGGGGACATGACCACGGTCTGTAAATTTCTTTCTTTTTTTTTTTTTTTAATAATTTTATTTATTTTTGGCTGTGCTGGGTCGTCTTTGCTTTTTGCAGGCTTTCTCCGGTTGCGGCAAGCGCTCGAGCTTCTCTTCCTGCAGAGCCCGGGCTCTTCTAGGTTGCCTGGGCTCCAGGGTGCTTGGGCTTCAGTAGCTGCAGCGTATAGACTCAGTAGTTGCCGTTTGTGGGCTCTGGAACACAGGCTCAATAGTTGCAGCCCACAGGCATAGTTGCTTCTCAGCATGTGGGATCTCCCTGGATCAGGGATCAAACCTGTGTCTCCTGCATCGGCAGGAGGATTGTTTGCCAATGAGCCACCACGGAAGCCCTATAAATTTCTACTATATTAGAAACCCCTTTGTCTGCCGTAGGTATCCCTTCTAACCCTGGAACCCTCCATTCATTCTGCTGTCTTCTGGCTACCCTTGCATTTTTGAAACATACATTTTTTTTTATAGTTCCTTAGGTTTTTAGATTATTCTTCTTTATGCTTTAAATATACAGTACATACTATTTTTCAGTCAAATAGTAAAAAAAAGTTTTAAAAAAAAGAGTAAATGAAAGAAAGAAAGTAGTTGTCTTAGCATTCCTGTTGGTGTGGGGGTAGGTTGAAGGGGGTGATACATTTTAATCAGAAACACCAGACAGGTGGAACATACATTTAAAAAAAAAGAAAGAAAAAACAACCTCACATGCACAATGCTTTGTCAGGTCCTGAGGGTAAAAGTCCACTTAGGAACAGCCTCTACCCTCAGATTGTAAAGAATTCGCCTGCAGTATGGGAGACCTGGGTTCGATCCCTGGGTTGGGAAGATCCCCTGGAGGAGGGCATGGCAACCCACTCCTGTATTCTTGCCTGGAGAATCCGCACTGACAGAGAAGCCTGGTGGGCTCAGTCCATGGGGTCGCAAAGAGTCTGACATGACTGAGTGACTAAACACAGCACAGGCAGTGAGTACGTGGTGAATGGAATACGGTGTGATAAGCGCTGCGTTTCCGTGTAATTGGGCAGGATCAGGCAGGGCAAGACTCACAGGAATTAAGAATGGAGTCATGAGAGAGAGAACTTCCAGAGAAAGGATTTCAATCTATGAGAAGGCCACGAGGCACGCATGACATAGCACGCATGTTTGTACAATCATAAAGCCTCTGAACGGGTGGAGGAAGCTTTCCCATGAAGGAGGAACAGGCGATAAAGCCAGAGAGAGGGTGGGAGCCAGATCATGAGTTGAACTTGAACTTGACCCTGAAAGCTCTCAAGAATGGTGGAAGGATTTTAAGGAGGAATGGAGTGAGCACAGCTGTAGATACAGAAAAGAAGCCAGAGTGGGAGAAAATCTAGTGGGAGAAGACCCCTTAGGAAGCTGCTGTGACCTGTAGCAGTTTGTGGTGGAACTGTCAGGGTCTGGTGACTTGATTGAGAGTGGGCCTGTGTGGGAAGGAACCTGGGCAGCTGGTGACTTGACTTGCAGAGAGAGGGAATCTAAGAGGAAAGACAATGTGTGCATTTTGGAATTAAAGTGCCTACGGGAGTAACAGGGGCTTCCAAGATTTGGCTCCCTGGGTTGAGAAGATTCCCTGGAGCAGGCTGTAGCAACCCACTCCAGTATTCTTGCCTGGAGAATCCCATGGACAGAGGAGCTTGGCGAGCTACAGTCCATGGAGTTGCAAAGAGTTGGACACGGCTGAAGTGACTTAACATGGGAGCACTAAGTGGTGATGTCCAGGAAACAGCTGGACGTGTGTGTCAGAATTCTGGATANTGGTCCCCAGAGAAGGAATATTCTGGGAGGACATAGCGAACTTGCCTTTGGTGATCACGCTGCACCAGAGCATTGTGGGTAGGGACACCTTCCCGACCCTCCATCCACGATCCTGAACCCCCAACTGGTGACATCTTAGTGAAATCCTTGGGGATAGCATTTCCCTGGGTGGGGGGAGGGGCAGGAGGGTGGGAAACATTTCTTTTGTTCTTGGGATATCATTAACCTGGGTGGGGGCTCCATGGTGGGGGAAACATGCCTTTTGTTCTAGTCAGCTTTCCTATTAAGTCACATTGTTAAAGGAGATGATTGTTTGGGGAGGAGGGTGTTTTGTTTTCCTTTTGTGCTTCTTGCTTTTGTTTCTGGCTGTGCAGCTTTGGCTTACAGGATCTTAGTTCCCTGACCAGGGAGGGAATCGGCCCATGGCGGTAGAAAGCACCAAGTCCTAACCATTGGACCACCTGGGAATCCCCAGAAATGACTGTTTTACAAATACATACGATTAAAATCATAATTAGGCGTAAGACCAAAAAGCAAACAAAGAAAAGACCCAAGGTTATTCAGTCTCTACGTTGAGGAGAGTCAGCCTGGATCAGATAAACCTTGTTTCAAATCTTGCTTGAACCATTTACTAGTTGATTGGGTCTTGGACAAGTTGCTTAATTTCTGGAGTCCGAGCTTCCTTATCTTTAAAAATAGAGTCACAGATACTGACTTCATACCACGAACCTGGAGATGCTCCAAGCAGACAGGTGAAGTCCATCTGGCACAGGACTTTACATCTTCTGTGCTCTGCGAATGGTTTCTTTCCCTCCTTCCCTAACCTGCTTCTTTACCCCCCAGATGGGATAAAAGTGAAAGTTTTTAAGAGAAGAGATCACAAAACAACACAGAATCCCTCAGTGATCTATCTGCTGTTTAACAGTTCTTGTCAGCATACTTCCTTCTTTCTAACCAGAATTCCTAATGGTGCAATCTGAGTCCTCGGCAGTGTGGCCTTCTCCTTTTTTGTTTGCAGTTTTAATCTTGCTAAACGAACAGCATGAAACATCCTAATCTTTGGGAGCATATTTTCTTTAGTTCTTGCCTTTAATAGCAAAAGCACAAAATATAGTGGGAACTCTGGAGTCCTCTGAAGACCTTATGTTTATTGCCGGTTGCCCAGACTAGTTAGATAGCATGCATCTCTGTGAACCTTTTTGATGAAAGTGTGTCAGTACAAACTTTGAGGAGAGTGGTTTTTTCACAGTGAGCTATACCTTGGTAGTACCTTCCAGCTCAGAAACTCCACACCCTTCCCATTTAAGGAAAGTAGAGCCCACAGATTTTAAAATGTTGAAGAATGTTTTAGCCTAAACTTAGGTCCTAAAGCTGTGTATCCATTTCCCTCATCACTTGCACTGACCAAATAACCTACAAGTGTTCATGTAATAGTTTTACATGCAGCCTGTATTAAGAATGAATGTAGTCACCAAGGAGGAAGAAGGCGTGGACTTAAAGAGACCTGCAGCTGTTTTCATCATAAAAAGTCAATTTGTAAGTTTACTTTCAAGTCTGAGTGGTGATGAGGCTTCCCAAAGCATATAGATTTTCTTAAGTGTTAAAACAACCTTTAAAAGGAAACGATGAGCTCTACAGCCTGCCATATCCTGTGTGCAGAATAATTTTCATTTCTACTTATCTGTGAAGGTTGAAGGAATGTCTACAAATATTTGCTTGGTTTCTATGGTGAAGGCAGAGAGAGATCAAGTGTGTGATTGTTCAGTGTCAAAATCAAAACTGCACTATACCGTACTTCTAAAAAGAGAGTGCGTTTGTTGCTTGAAACATAATAAGACATTTAGCGAGTAGTAACTATTTTAAGTTTCACAAGTTCAGGATGAAATTTAAACAATATGGCCTGAAGGAAAACATGGGCCCTTCAGGCATGTTAAAACTTCACTTTCCAAATATAAAATGGTCCTCACACTTTATTAAAAAGTCATCTGTTGATTAGAGATTGGTGGACTCTAAGGATGCCATGTGTGGGCATGGGGACATGACCACGGTCTGTAAATTTCTTTCTTTTTTTTTTTTTTTAATAATTTTATTTATTTTTGGCTGTGCTGGGTCGTCTTTGCTTTTTGCAGGCTTTCTCCGGTTGCGGCAAGCGCTCGAGCTTCTCTTCCTGCAGAGCCCGGGCTCTTCTAGGTTGCCTGGGCTCCAGGGTGCTTGGGCTTCAGTAGCTGCAGCGTATAGACTCAGTAGTTGCCGTTTGTGGGCTCTGGAACACAGGCTCAATAGTTGCAGCCCACAGGCATAGTTGCTTCTCAGCATGTGGGATCTCCCTGGATCAGGGATCAAACCTGTGTCTCCTGCATCGGCAGGAGGATTGTTTGCCAATGAGCCACCACGGAAGCCCTATAAATTTCTACTATATTAGAAACCCCTTTGTCTGCCGTAGGTATCCCTTCTAACCCTGGAACCCTCCATTCATTCTGCTGTCTTCTGGCTACCCTTGCATTTTTGAAACATACATTTTTTTTTATAGTTCCTTAGGTTTTTAGATTATTCTTCTTTATGCTTTAAATATACAGTACATACTATTTTTCAGTCAAATAGTAAAAAAAAGTTTTAAAAAAAAGAGTAAATGAAAGAAAGAAAGTAGTTGTCTTAGCATTCCTGTTGGTGTGGGGGTAGGTTGAAGGGGGTGATACATTTTAATCAGAAACACCAGACAGGTGGAACATACATTTAAAAAAAAAGAAAGAAAAAACAACCTCACATGCACAATGCTTTGTCAGGTCCTGAGGGTAAAAGTCCACTTAGGAACAGCCTCTACCCTCAGATTGTAAAGAATTCGCCTGCAGTATGGGAGACCTGGGTTCGATCCCTGGGTTGGGAAGATCCCCTGGAGGAGGGCATGGCAACCCACTCCTGTATTCTTGCCTGGAGAATCCGCACTGACAGAGAAGCCTGGTGGGCTCAGTCCATGGGGTCGCAAAGAGTCTGACATGACTGAGTGACTAAACACAGCACAGGCAGTGAGTACGTGGTGAATGGAATACGGTGTGATAAGCGCTGCGTTTCCGTGTAATTGGGCAGGATCAGGCAGGGCAAGACTCACAGGAATTAAGAATGGAGTCATGAGAGAGAGAACTTCCAGAGAAAGGATTTCAATCTATGAGAAGGCCACGAGGCACGCATGACATAGCACGCATGTTTGTACAATCATAAAGCCTCTGAACGGGTGGAGGAAGCTTTCCCATGAAGGAGGAACAGGCGATAAAGCCAGAGAGAGGGTGGGAGCCAGATCATGAGTTGAACTTGAACTTGACCCTGAAAGCTCTCAAGAATGGTGGAAGGATTTTAAGGAGGAATGGAGTGAGCACAGCTGTAGATACAGAAAAGAAGCCAGAGTGGGAGAAAATCTAGTGGGAGAAGACCCCTTAGGAAGCTGCTGTGACCTGTAGCAGTTCGTGGTGGAACTGTCAGGGTCTGGTGACTTAATTGAGAGTGGGCCTGTGTGGGAAGGAACCTGGGCAGCTGGTGACTTGACTTGCAGAGAGAGGGAATCTAAGAGGAAAGACAGTGTGTGCATTTTGGAATTAAAGTACCTACGGGAGTAACAGGGGCTTCTAAGATTTGGATCCCTGGGTTGGGAAGATTCCCTGGAGCAGGCTGTAGCAACCCACTCCAGTATTCTTGCCTGGAGAATCCCATGGACAGAGGAGCTTGGCGAGCTACAGTCCATGGAGTTGCAAAGAGTTGGACACGGCTGAAGTGACTTAACATGGGAGCACTAAGTGGTGATGTCCAGGAAACAGCTGGACGTGTGTGTCAGAATTCTGGATACCATATGGACTTGAGGGTCATCCATTATGATGCCCCCCAGGAGTTGTGCATCACATTAGGAAAGCAATCGCCCAAGGGTACCCTTGTTGTTGCTCAGTCGTGTCTGACTGTGATCCCGTGGACTGCAGCACGCCAAGTTTCCCTGTCCAGAAAACAATTGTTTCAGGGACTGATTGGGAAAGAGATGGCCAAGGGGTTACTGGAAAGTCCCTGGGACCCCACCCCAATTTCTCCTTCAGCCAGCTGATTTGGCCTTTGCTCTTCTGATTGTGACCCACCCTGTCTAGGATAACAGGGTAGTTGTCCTAGAGTGCATACTCGATGATGAACTGAAGTTCACTTGGACCTTTAAAGACTTGATGTCCAGAATAACACCTTTTTAAAGTAAATTTGCTTAGACATGAGCAAAATGGGAGAGAGGCGTAAGGCTTAGAAAGAGATGGTCAGTGCCAAGGAAATGGCACCCCACTCCAGTACTCTAGCCTGGAAAATCCCATGGACAGAGGAGCATGGTAGGGTACAGTCTGTGTGGTCGCAAAGAGTCGGACACGACTGAGCAACTTCACTTTCACTGATATCATGAAAGGTCAGAGCCTGGATCCTTGAACTCCCCTTCATTCATCCTTCAGTGCATCACTGTCCCCCTCAGACACAGGACACAGGTCTCTATCTGCAGAGCTCCTCTTCTCCAAAGATTCCCTTCACCTTGGGTTCAGCTCTTTTTCCTGTGCCATTGCCCTTTGAGTTTTCTGACACATTCTCAGAATCAAATGAGGTTCAGCCCACCTCCCTCCACAGATACAGTTCCTTTTTTAAAAATACACAGTGGGGCTTCCCAGTGGTCACGACTACATGTGTTTGATGCAGAGAGGTGGGGGTGGGGGCGGTGGGGAATGCAGGTTTGATCCCTGATCAGGTAACTAAGATCCCACATGCTGCATGATACAGCCAAAAAAAATTTTTTTAATTTAATAAATAAATAAAAATGCAGAATTACTCAGAGGTCCTCAGTTATTTTAGACATTCTTGTCCCTGTATTTTCCAGGGTAAAGGACTGCCTCTATCTACCATCAGCGCTGACCCCAGGAGTTCGTTCCCTGTGGTTCTTTCATGTGTCCAGTCATCAGATAATAAGTGAGCACCTTCCGTGCCTTGACACTCTATATACACTGTGGCCGATGAATGGAATGACTCTAATGGAAAATAGGAGCTATGACCATGCAATGCAAACTCAGGGGAGAGCAACCAGCCCCAGCTAAGAGATCAGGAAAGGCTTCCTGGAGGAAGTGATCTTTGACCATTCAGACCAGCAGAGACTCAAGGAAAGAATATGCCACAGAAAGAACCGTAGAAGCAGTGGCCAGGTAGTTGGAAGCGAGTACATTTACACAGGAGCCAGAGGTGGTCCCCACTGGCTGGTCCCCAGTGAGTCTGGACAGCTGGGGTTCTGGAACAACAGGCAGCCTTCCTGTGGGTAGCAGACGCACACCAGAGGCCGTCACTGTGGTTGGCTCAACTCCCAGAATCTGAAAACATTTTTGTGTAGATTTCGGCCATTTTTTTGTCATACACCAGAACATCTTTTTCTGGCCCTTAGGTTATAAAGGTGTCTAGTTGAGATGATTCTGTACTTTGTATGTTAACTTTTATTGGCATTGTACTCTTTTAATGCTTCCCATTTAATTGGCCTTATAGTGACAAGACTGGGCCGGAAAGAATTAAAATTCTGATGGTTTATAGTCTCTTGATTTAAATGTATGATTTTAAAGAACCGAATTTTGAGACCCTTTAGGAAAAGTCAGTGACATTACCACTAATTTTGATGTTCACTTTGCAAAAGTGTGGATGTATTTTGGAGGGAAGAAACGGACATACTAGAGAGTTTTATGGGTTTCTCTGGAGACTCAGTGGTAAAGGACCCACCTGCCAGTGCAGGAGACATGGATTCGATCCCTTTGTTGGGAAAACTCCCTGGAGGAGGGCATGGCAACCCACTCCAGTTTTCTTGCCAGGAGAATTCCATGGACAGAGGAGCCTGGCAGGCCACAGTCCATGGAGTCACAAAGAGTCGGACACGACTTAGCGACTAAACAGCTTCACAATAGGAAGTTTTTTACTTCCTATTGTGTGAAGAAGATAAATGGCTTAGAGAACAACTTAGAAAGCCTTCACTTGGACAATATAAAAATCCTGAGTTATTCTAAGGATTTTATCCTTACTTCTCAGAAATCGCTGTGGAAGTTTACATTTGAGACTTCCTAAAATTGGCCCCAGAAGAATCACCACACTGTTCCCCCTGACAAGTATTTACTAAACCAAAGAGCAGGCAAAAATGTCTTAGTTCTGTACAGTATATGGATTTTTAAAGTCATTACCATTGCTACATCATTTAAAACCTCTTGGAATGCTAACAGAGGTCCCTGTACAAGTCATCCAGTCTAAATGACCTCTATGACAGATAAGAAAGCTGAGAAGAAGTCACCACCCACACTAGTTTCTTCATCAGCACACTGGATGTATTAGTCAGGTCCCAACAGGAAATAGATGGCAGACTCAAAATAAGACAATTCAAGGAAGGTTTGTTTACAGAGACAAGATTTACAAAGAAGTGGGTTTAGGGAAAGCCCACCGGATGGTATGAACTTGAGTCTTACTTGCATCAAGCTGTTACCATTCATTGCCAGGCTTGAAGGGTGATGGGGAGAAGTTAACTGGAGTTGGGTGGGGTGGGCTGCCTGGGAAGGACATTGACTTTGTGATGACAGCCCTGCCAGCTCTGAACCACCTTGCTGGGAGGAAATCAAGGGGTTAAAGACTCAGCCTCACTTGTTCTTCTCTCTGAACTCCTGCCTTGGCTTCCCATTGGCCAAACCTAATAAGAAGCTGAAGGCAAATGGTCCGCACAGGTCCACCTCCCAAGAATGGACCCCCATGCAGAGAGGCAAAGGGAAGATGGCTCAGCATTACATACTTACCATGATTTGATGCTCTTTAAGCACGTAGCCGTAGATTAAGGATGACTCAGAGAACATCTGCTAAGGTTTTCTGGATCTTGGTGAAAGGGTACATGAATTAAAGACTGTAAAATCTAATATTAAGTAAGAATGCTTTACTCTGACATGTACTTTGAGTCAGAGTTGGCCTTGGCTCTATTTTATCTTACACTGTACTGAACTGTTTCACAAAATTGTGAATAGAGATCAAAGCAGTTTAAACAGATACATCCACTTGTGTAAATATCCTTGAACTCCCCTCATCTTCCGCTCCCCCTGCTATTGCCAAATCCATCCAGCACCTCTAGAGGCTGTTAATACATGTAGTGATTGTAATAAACATCATATTTGCTTGGGTTCCAGCTGGCTGCAACCACCAAACTCTGTCCATAGTTCCTATTGTTATCTTTGCTTAGGAGACAATGTCATTGTTACCATTAGAAGCCACCTTTGTCTTAGATTTCTAAATGTTGATCTTTATACATTGTACTCATTGTTTATACAGCATGTCTTTTAACTGACCGTTATATTTTGTTTTTAAGGGTATGTAGAATTATTAAACTGAGAGAATATGTGGTAGAAATTAATTGATTATATTGTTGAAAATGTTCTGTGTTTCTTCATGCACTAAAACCTTGAAACACTTTTTTATCCATTTTGTCCATTCTTTATAAAACTTTCTATTAAAAATTAGTAAATCTGCTTTCCTGTGACTTAAACTGGTTTTAAGTGAGGCAGTCTTCATCAGAAGTTTTTAGAGGTACAGAACTGTAATAGTTCCTTCAGTTCAATCGCTCAGTCGTGTCTGACTCTTTGCGACCCCATGAATCACAGCACACCAGGCCTCCCTGTTCATCACCATCTCTCGGAGTTCACTCAGACTCACGTCCATCGAGTCCGTGATGCCATCCAGCCGTCTCATCCTCGGTCGTCCCCTTCTTCTCCTGCCCCCATCCCTCCCAGCATCAGAGTCTTTTCCAAAGAGTCAACTCTTCGAATGAGGTGGCCAAAGTACTGGAGTTTCAGCTTTAGCATCATTCCCTCCAAAGAAAT
>SJYW01027590.1:662450-718051 GCA_006410735.1 Raphicerus campestris
CCTTGTTGTTGCTCAGTCGTGTCTGACTGTGATCCCGTGGACTGCAGCACGCCAAGTTTCCCTGTCCAGAAAACAATTGTTTCAGGGACTGATTGGGAAAGAGATGGCCAAGGGGTTACTGGAAAGTCCCTGGGACCCCACCCCAATTTCTCCTTCAGCCAGCTGATTTGGCCTTTGCTCTTCTGATTGTGACCCACCCTGTCTAGGATAACAGGGTAGTTGTCCTAGAGTGCATACTCGATGATGAACTGAAGTTCACTTGGACCTTTAAAGACTTGATGTCCAGAATAACACCTTTTTAAAGTAAATTTGCTTAGACATGAGCAAAATGGGAGAGAGGCGTAAGGCTTAGAAAGAGATGGTCAGTGCCAAGGAAATGGCACCCCACTCCAGTACTCTAGCCTGGAAAATCCCATGGACAGAGGAGCATGGTAGGGTACAGTCTGTGTGGTCGCAAAGAGTCGGACACGACTGAGCAACTTCACTTTCACTGATATCATGAAAGGTCAGAGCCTGGATCCTTGAACTCCCCTTCATTCATCCTTCAGTGCATCACTGTCCCCCTCAGACACAGGACACAGGTCTCTATCTGCAGAGCTCCTCTTCTCCAAAGATTCCCTTCACCTTGGGTTCAGCTCTTTTTCCTGTGCCATTGCCCTTTGAGTTTTCTGACACATTCTCAGAATCAAATGAGGTTCAGCCCACCTCCCTCCACAGATACAGTTCCTTTTTTAAAAATACACAGTGGGGCTTCCCAGTGGTCACGACTACATGTGTTTGATGCAGAGAGGTGGGGGTGGGGGCGGTGGGGAATGCAGGTTTGATCCCTGATCAGGTAACTAAGATCCCACATGCTGCATGATACAGCCAAAAAAAATTTTTTTAATTTAATAAATAAATAAAAATGCAGAATTACTCAGAGGTCCTCAGTTATTTTAGACATTCTTGTCCCTGTATTTTCCAGGGTAAAGGACTGCCTCTATCTACCATCAGCGCTGACCCCAGGAGTTCGTTCCCTGTGGTTCTTTCATGTGTCCAGTCATCAGATAATAAGTAGCACCTTCCGTGCCTTGACACTCTATATACACTGTGGCCGATGAATGGAATGACTCTAATGGAAAATAGGAGCTATGACCATGCAATGCAAACTCAGGGGAGAGCAACCAGCCCCAGCTAAGAGATCAGGAAAGGCTTCCTGGAGGAAGTGATCTTTGACCATTCAGACCAGCAGAGACTCAAGGAAAGAATATGCCACAGAAAGAACCGTAGAAGCAGTGGCCAGGTAGTTGGAAGCGAGTACATTTACACAGGAGCCAGAGGTGGTCCCCACTGGCTGGTCCCCAGTGAGTCTGGACAGCTGGGGTTCTGGAACAACAGGCAGCCTTCCTGCGGGTAGCAGACGCACACCAGAGGCTGTCACTGTGGTTGGCTCAACTCCCAGAATCTGAAAACATTTTTGTGTAGATTTCGGCCATTTTTTTGTCATACACCAGAACATCTTTTTCTGGCCCTTAGGTTATAAAGGTGTCTAGTTGAGATGATTCTGTACTTTGTATGTTAACTTTTATTGGCATTGTACTCTTTTAATGCTTCCCATTTAATTGGCCTTATAGTGACAAGACTGGGCCGGAAAGAATTAAAATTCTGATGGTTTATAGTCTCTTGATTTAAATGTATGATTTTAAAGAACCGAATTTTGAGACCCTTTAGGAAAAGTCAGTGACATTACCACTAATTTTGATGTTCACTTTGCAAAAGTGTGGATGTATTTTGGAGGGAAGAAACGGACATACTAGAGAGTTTTATGGGTTTCTCTGGAGACTCAGTGGTAAAGGACCCACCTGCCAGTGCAGGAGACATGGATTCGATCCCTTTGTTGGGAAAATTCCCTGGAGGAGGGCATGGCAACCCACTCCAGCTTTCTTGCCAGGAGAATTCCATGGACAGAGGAGCCTGGCAGGCCACAGTCCATGGAGTCACAAAGAGTCGGACACGACTTAGCGACTAAACAGCTTCACAATAGGAAGTTTTTTACTTCCTATTGTGTGAAGAAGATAAATGGCTTAGAGAACAACTTAGAAAGCCTTCACTTGGACAATATAAAAATCCTGAGTTATTCTAAGGATTTTATCCTTACTTCTCAGAAATCGCTGTGGAAGTTTACATTTGAGACTTCCTAAAATTGGCCCCAGAAGAATCACCACACTGTTCCCCCTGACAAGTATTTACTAAACCAAAGAGCAGGCAAAGATGTCTTAGTTCTGTACAGTATATGGATTTTTTAAGTCATTACCATTGCTACATCATTTAAAACCTCTTGGAATGCTAACAGAGGTCCCTGTACAAGTCATCCAGTCTAAATGACCTCTATGACAGATAAGAAAGCTGAGAAGAAGTCACCACCCACACTAGTTTCTTCATCAGCACACTGGATGTATTAGTCAGGTCCCAACAGGAAATAGATGGCAGACTCAAAATAAGACAATTCAAGGAAGGTTTGTTTACAGAGACAAGATTTACAAAGAAGTGGGTTTAGGGAAAGCCCACCGGATGGTATGAACTTGAGTCTTACTTGCATCAAGCTGTTACCATTCATTGCCAGGCTTGAAGGGTGATGGGGAGAAGTTAACTGGAGTTGGGTGGGGTGGGCTGCCTGGGAAGGACATTGACTTTGTGATGACAGCCCTGCCAGCTCTGAACCACCTTGCTGGGAGGAAATCAAGGGGTTAAAGACTCAGCCTCACTTGTTCTTCTCTCTGAACTCCTGCCTTGGCTTCCCATTGGCCAAACCCAATAAGAAGCTGAAGGCAAATGGTCCGCACAGGTCCACCTCCCAAGAATGGACCCCCATGCAGAGAGGCAAAGGGAAGATGGCTCAGCATTACATACTTACCATGATTTGATGCTCTTTAAGCACGTAGCCGTAGATTAAGGATGACTCAGAGAACATCTGCTAAGGTTTTCTGGATCTTGGTGAAAGGGTACATGAATTAAAGACTGTAAAATCTAATATTAAGTAAGAATGCTTTACTCTGACATGTACTTTGAGTCAGAGTTGGCCTTGGCTCTATTTTATCTTACACTGTACTGAACTGTTTCACAAAATTGTGAATAGAGATCAAAGCAGTTTAAACAGATACATCCACTTGTGTAAATATCCTTGAACTCCCCTCATCTTCCGCTCCCCCTGCTATTGCCAAATCCATCCAGCACCTCTAGAGGCTGTTAATACATGTAGTGATTGTAATAAACATCATATTTGCTTGGGTTCCAGCTGGCTGCAACCACCAAACTCTGTCCATAGTTCCTATTGTTATCTTTGCTTAGGAGACAATGTCATTGTTACCATTAGAAGCCACCTTTGTCTTAGATTTCTAAATGTTGATCTTTATACATTGTACTCATTGTTTATACAGCATGTCTTTTAACTGACCGTTATATTTTGTTTTTAAGGGTATGTAGAATTATTAAACTGAGAGAATATGTGGTAGAAATTAATTGATTATATTGTTGAAAATGTTCTGTGTTTCTTCATGCACTAAAACCTTGAAACACTTTTTTATCCATTTTGTCCATTCTTTATAAAACTTTCTATTAAAAATTAGTAAATCTGCTTTCCTGTGACTTAAACTGGTTTTAAGTGAGGCAGTCTTCATCAGAAGTTTTTAGAGGTACAGAACTGTAATAGTTCCTTCAGTTCAATCGCTCAGTCGTGTCTGACTCTTTGCGACCCCATGAATCACAGCACACCAGGCCTCCCTGTTCATCACCATCTCTCGGAGTTCACTCAGACTCACGTCCATCGAGTCCGTGATGCCATCCAGCCGTCTCATCCTCGGTCGTCCCCTTCTTCTCCTGCCCCCATCCCTCCCAGCATCAGAGTCTTTTCCAATGAGTCAACTCTTCGAATCAGGTGGCCAAAGTACTGGAGTTTCAGCTTTAGCATCATTCCCTCCAAAGAAATTCCAGGGCTGATCTCCTTCAGAATGGACTGGTTGGATCTCCTTGCAGTCCAAGGAACTCTCAAGAGTCTTCTCCAACACCACAGTTCAAAAGCATCAATTCTTCGGCTTAGGAAACAGAATTCATACTTTAATGTCAGGGAAATTTGTTATAATTTGTTCTCATGAAATTACAGAAATTGTCATCATTTCAGATATTTTTAAATTACAATGGCTTAAAGTGAGGATTGAAGGACTATGGGTCAGAAAATGAAATGATGGCCACATGTATTAGCAAATTAAAACTAGAGAAGCTTGATACATGAGCTAATGATATATAAATAGGGAATAATTGTTAGATTTATGTCTACTGCAAAAGGCAGTCATTTATTATTTTAAATGTAGGCTTTGGACAGCATTGAGGTTATTTTCTTGGAGAATCAACTAGAAATGTATAGTTTATACTTTTTGGCATTCATGCATTTGAATTCTATAAGGGTTAACCAAAAAGATATCTCTTTAGATAAATGCTGATGGTTCAAAAAGAATATAAACATAAACCCCGGGAATGAATCTAATTCCTCTCACCTTGTTACAATGATTTAAACATAGCCCAATTAAAAAATCTCTAAGAAATAATAAAGAGATTTTTAAATCTTAACTTTCACTGAAGTTATCAAATGGGAATTTGGTGAATACATTTGTACCATGCAGAGCACTGTTGTGTTTTCGAACTGAATTTTGAAGTTAAAAGTGAAGCATTTTTCTTTAACTTTTTTTTTTTTAGAGGAAATCATGTAACCCCAAAGGATAGTTATTTTTTTTTTAAGTTCATGTTAAAATGTTTCAACAAAAATTTAAAATCCTTTTCTTTCAGTTCTTTATTTGCAACCTGTATATTTGCCTGCTAATGTGTGGATGTTTGGAGTGCTGAAAGAAGGGGGCCAGGTTGGATACTGAGGAAGGAGTATGGGGTTGAAATCAGTGCCCAGGAGAATCCCACGTGGCAGCTCCCTAACTCTGGCTAAATTACCCAGGCTCTCTGAGATTGTTTTCTCAGCTATAAATTGTGCTTACCAACAGCAGCTGACTGGCCTTGTGCCACTGAGATTGTCATCCATCCCCTCCTTTCTCTCCCACTTTCCACCTCCCGCACTGCCATGCCTCCATGACAGCTGTCCTCCTAAAGCTAGGTGTCTGTGTATAGAATCCTGGCAGGCATTTTTGTATGCATAAGTGACTATTTACACCCACACATAATCTTTAATAAAAATTGAAAAATATTTTGTGCTGCTTCAAAACTTACCTGTTCACTTAACAGTGTATCATGAATATCTTTTTATGTGAACAGGAATGAGCAGGATGACAGCTAACTCATCTTTCTTGATGACTGAATAATATTCTCCTGTTAAGAATTATTGTGGAGTAAACATCCTTGCAAATACCTCTTTGTGTACTAGTCTGAGTATTTCTATAGGATAAATTCCCACAGATGCAACTCTAGTTCAGAGACACAGGCACTATTAATTCTATAGATACTGTCAGATTGTCCTTTAAAAAGGTTGTGCCAGTTTGCAATTTAAAACATACAAGCTTCCTTCCTTCCTTCCTTCCTTTCTTCCATACCATGGCCAACTCTGAATAGTGGTATTCTGTCCCTTCTGCCCATCAGGCAAAAATGATGCTCTCTGATTGTATTACTTTATTGTATATTGTTGTATTATCTTATTGTGTTAGCCTTCCTTCCTCTCTCTCCCTTCTTCCTTTTCTTTCATTCTTTTTCCCTTTCTTTTCTTTCTTTCATTGAGATTGAGTATCTTTTCTAGTTTTTTCTTTTGAGTTTTTTCATATTTTTTATCCATTTTTCTTTTGTATTGTCTTATTGATATAATTTGTTTTAGATGTTTTCTCTGTGGTTGTCATTCACCCTTTGCCTTTGTTTACAGTGTTTGCTGAAGAGGATTTCAGTTTTAAATAGCTGGATCTGTGAATCTTTTCATTTCAGGCTTCTAGATTACTCATCATGCTGAGAAAGGCCTCCACATCCCAAGGTCCTCTTCCCTTTTCTTCTAATTCATTTTTCTAGCTCTGCTTCTTTCTTCTTATACATGGTATAAAGTAGGGATCAAACTTATTTTTCTTCCAAATGAATGGCCAGTTGTCTTGCTTTCACCTATTGAAGTGTATTCAGAACATCTTATAAATATCTTGTAAATATCACCTTATAAATATCTCATTCTCTTTCTGAACTTTATTCATTTTTTAATCTGTTAGTACCTACTGTTTTATTTGCTGTACCTGCTTCCCTAGTGGCTCAGATGGTAAAGAATCCACCTGTAATGCGGGAGACCTGGGTTCGATCCCTGGATTGGGAAGATCCCTTGGAGAAGGGACTGGAAACCCGTGCCAGTATTCTGGCCTAGAGAATTCCATGGACTGTATAGTCCATGGGGTTGCAAAGAGTCGGACCCAAATGAGCAACTTTCACTTCACTTCAGAATGTATTTNAAAATTTAAAATCCTTTTCTTTCAGTTCTTTATTTGCAACCTGTATATTTGCCTGCTAATGTGTGGATGTTTGGAGTGCTGAAAGAAGGGGGCCAGGTTGGATACTGAGGAAGGAGTATGGGGTTGAAATCAGTGCCCAGGAGAATCCCACGTGGCAGCTCCCTAACTCTGGCTAAATTACCCAGGCTCTCTGAGATTGTTTTCTCAGCTATAAATTGTGCTTACCAACAGCAGCTGACTGGCCTTGTGCCACTGAGATTGTCATCCATCCCCTCCTTTCTCTCCCACTTTCCACCTCCCGCACTGCCATGCCTCCATGACAGCTGTCCTCCTAAAGCTAGGTGTCTGTGTATAGAATCCTGGCAGGCATTTTTGTATGCATAAGTGACTATTTACACCCACACATAATCTTTAATAAAAATTGAAAAATATTTTGTGCTGCTTCAAAACTTACCTGTTCACTTAACAGTGTATCATGAATATCTTTTTATGTGAACAGGAATGAGCAGGATGACAGCTAACTCATCTTTCTTGATGACTGAATAATATTCTCCTGTTAAGAATTATTGTGGAGTAAACATCCTTGCAAATACCTCTTTGTGTACTAGTCTGAGTATTTCTATAGGATAAATTCCCACAGATGCAACTCTGGTTCAGAGACACAGGCACTATTAATTCTATAGATACTGTCAGATTGTCCTTTAAAAAGGTTGTGCCAGTTTGCAATTTAAAACATACAAGCTTCCTTCCTTCCTTCCTTCCTTTCTTCCATACCATGGCCAACTCTGAATAGTGGTATTCTGTCCCTTCTGCCCATCAGGCAAAAATGATGCTCTCTGATTGTATTACTTTATTGTATATTGTTGTATTATCTTATTGTGTTAGCCTTCCTTCCTCTCTCTCCCTTCTTCCTTTTCTTTCATTCTTTTTCCCTTTCTTTTCTTTCTTTCATTGAGATTGAGTATCTTTTCTAGTTTTTTCTTTTGAGTTTTTTCATATTTTTTATCCATTTTTCTTTTGTATTGTCTTATTGATATAATTTGTTTTAGATGTTTTCTCTGTGGTTGTCATTCACCCTTTGCCTTTGTTTACAGTGTTTGCTGAAGAGGATTTCAGTTTTAAATAGCTGGATCTGTGAATCTTTTCATTTCAGGCTTCTAGATTACTCATCATGCTGAGAAAGGCCTCCACATCCCAAGGTCCTCTTCCCTTTTCTTCTAATTCATTTTTCTAGCTCTGCTTCTTTCTTCTTATACATGGTATAAAGTAGGGATCAAACTTATTTTTCTTCCAAATGAATGGCCAGTTGTCTTGCTTTCACCTATTGAAGTGTATTCAGAACATCTTATAAATATCTTGTAAATATCACCTTATAAATATCTCATTCTCTTTCTGAACTTTATTCATTTTTTAATCTGTTAGTACCTACTGTTTTATTTGCTGTACCTGCTTCCCTAGTGGCTCAGATGGTAAAGAATCCACCTGTAATGCGGGAGACCTGGGTTTGATCCCTGGATTGGGAAGATCCCTTGGAGAAGGGACTGGAAACCCGTGCCAGTATTCTGGCCTAGAGAATTCCATGGACTGTATAGTCCATGGGGTTGCAAAGAGTCGGACCCAAATGAGCAACTTTCACTTCACTTCAGAATGTATTTCGGTGACAGAGAACAAATCCCCCTCATCCTAATTTCTCAAACTGTTTTTGGCTCTTCTTCAGTGTTACTCCACCAGAGGCACCTAACTATCAAAGTTACTCCCCCACATCATTGGATTGTCTTACTTTTTTGTGTTAAATGCAGGAATGATAATTATCTTTCTGATATGGCTTTTTCCCATCTCAGTCATAGTCTGTCTCACCATTTATTTCTTTCTTATTTTTTATTCTTCAATAATAGGAGATCATTTTTTAAATGCAGATCTGGCTTTTTTAAATTCCTCGGTGTCGCATGTTTTGTTACCGTGTGAGTGCGATCCTGTTTCCATTATATTTTGTAACTGACTTAGAAGCACTTGTGTGTTTGTTTTGTACTTTATGTCTACTGTCACCCAAATTTCTATTATCTGAATAATATTTTGTTTTAATTAATTTCACATATTAAACCATAAAGCCAGTGTGTATAAGGCAGAAACCCTTAGAAGGACAAGGAGATTCTGGGGGAAGGAAAGCACAGACTCAATTATCTTTCAGTTTGACACAGTATGGAAGAATATAAATAAGGATCTGTGTGAGGCAAACTAATTAATAAAGAACTTTACACTTAAAAGAGAGTACTCTTCTTATAGCCTATGAAACAAAAGCCAGTAAAATGCATAGTCGTAAAGGATAGACATTCTTCAGGTTGCATTCTCTGGCTGTGATGTAATAGCATAGCAGTTAAATAATCCAGCAATTAAAAGTTAACCATAAATATCTGATAATATGGAAATTTTAAAACTCTTTTCTAAATAATTCTTCATACTAGATTATTCTTAAAGAGAAAATTAAAGATAAATTATGTATTATTTAAAGCTGAACAAAAATGAGGAAGGTTTATTTAATAATATATAACTAAATGTTCCATCATTAATCAAAAGTGAAAGTAAATTATCCAAGTTTCAACTCAGAAATAAATTTTAGAAAACAAAGAAATTAGGAGGGAAGATTTAAAAAGATAAAAGTAGAAGTCAATAAATTATAAAACAGTAAGCCTCCCAAAATGAGAAGACATTTTGAAGTCAGCTTTTGAATAAATAATGTAGCTAAACTGTTAATAACCCTGACTGATATAAAGAGGAAAAAAATTAGATTTCCTTTCTCAGAAAACCAAAAAAATAAGCGGGATTAAAATAATAAACAAGAAATACTGTATAAATTTAAGCCAATATATTTTAAAATCTAGATTTAGGATATTCATAGGGAAATTCCTTATCATTACCAAAATTGACTCAAAACAACGTTGAAACCTGAACAGACTAATTACCAGGAAGAAAGTCATAAGACTGTTAGAAACATACTGCTTGGAAAGATCCAGATCCAGGTGGTTTTACAAGTGCATCCTATCAAGGAACTGATTATTCATATGCTGTTTATAATATTCCAGAATATAGAAAGGGATGGGCAGTTTGCATATATCCCTAGCACTAAACATGAAAAATTGCACACAAAAAGAAAACTGTAGATTAGTCTCATTCATCAGTGTAAGTTAGTATCCTGAATAAATATTAGCAAATAGAATCTGAGTCAAATAAAAGAATAATAAACCATGACTAGGAATGATTTATTCCAAGAAGAGAAGGGTGGTACAATATTAGGAAATCTATTAATGTAATTAATCTAGCATTAATAGAATAAAAGAGAATGGTCAAATGGTTATTATTAATAGGCATTTTTAAAGCTTTTGATAAAAATGCATTACCCATTTTGAGTGGTAACTAAATTTTAAAAGGAAATGAAAGGAACTTCTTAAGTGTATCAATATTTTTCTTATTATTTTAGCTGTCTAAACATTTATTTGATGATCGTAATAAGTATCACTGGTTAAAGTACTGAAAGTGAAGATAGTTATACTAAAATGTTTTAGAACGAGTAATCAGTCAGAAATCACAGCCTCTTTAAACAGCGTTAAATAATGCTGTATTCAGATTAAACTTTTCATCTCATACGTTTGACTCTATTTCAAACTGAAGTGAGAAGATAAATCTTTAATATCACAATATCTGTCTATCTATAAAACCACTGGACTTTATGGTCCATATGCCCCTGCACACCTTGGTTTACAGTGTATTAGAGAAACAGGGAAGTGTTCCTCCAGCTACAAATATTAGTGGTACAGAAATAAATTATGTAACTAGATACTGGAGCCCAGAATCAGACACTTTTCTTAACAAAAGTAGTGAGTACCTTCTCTTTGGGGATTGAATTTTTCCCACTTATCTTCTAGGAATGATTGCCTTAAAATTATCAATTTGGTATTTGTTGAAACACNCAGTCAGAAATCACAGCCTCTTTAAACAGCGTTAAATAATGCTGTATTCAGATTAAACTTTTCATCTCATACGTTTGACTCTATTTCAAACTGAAGTGAGAAGATAAATCTTTAATATCACAATATCTGTCTATCTATAAAACCACTGGACTTTATGGTCCATATGCCCCTGCACACCTTGGTTTACAGTGTATTAGAGAAACAGGGAAGTGTTCCTCCAGCTACAAATATTAGTGGTACAGAAATAAATTATGTAACTAGATACTGGAGCCCAGAATCAGACACTTTTCTTAACAAAAGTAGTGAGTACCTTCTCTTTGGGGATTGAATTTTTCCCACTTATCTTCTAGGAATGATTGCCTTAAAATTATCAATTTGGTATTTGTTGAAACACAGTTGTGACATGCTCAACACTATGATGGGCAATTATAGACCTAATGATGGGTGAAAGCAGGTCCGTGGCCCCAGGAATGACCCATATTGTGAACCACATTATCTGCTAAGTCGCTTCAGTTGTGTCCCACTCTGCGAGAACTACAAGGCATGATTTTTCGGTGGCAGTGGGTCCACAGAGGTGATGATATCAAAGCTGAACTTTGTAGGAGAAGCAGAATTTCATCCTGTGGAGGAGAAAGTAGAGTTTGTCAGACTAGAACAGTGTCATCAAAAAACATGGAGGCAGGAGCTGGAAGATACGTTTGTATAATTGAGTGGTGCTCAAACCTGGCCAAGGGTTAGGGCTACGTAATGAAGTTTAACCAAAAGGGAAAAGAAAAGGAGGAAGAAGAGAGGNTGCCCTGGAGATGTTTGCAGTGGTATTCTTAGAGTGGGCGGGTGGGCTCGATGGCCTTCACAGCACCTTTGACTCTGAAAGTCTGCGGTTCATGTGTGTGATTTTCATATCACAAGAAATAGCCAAAACAATATAATAAAGATCTGCCAGGAAAAGAACCCACACCTTGGTACTAAACTCAGCCTGGTTAAAATTAAACAGAGAGGCTAATCAGAATCTAATCTCTCTTTGTCTTCTGTTTTTATTTCCATGGGAAAATGTGAGTTTGGAAGCTGAGTATTCTCCCAAGTTAGACATGTTATATTCAAAATGTAACGCCATGATAGCTCACAAGAAAGAAATGCAGTCAGCCGTTGTTTGCTTGCTCATTTGTTTGTTTTAACCAAAGGAAATTTTGTTCCTGTAATAAATCTGAGGACCTGCTTCTAGACCTCAGCAGATTCATCCATAGTTCACAGAAGGGTATCAAAGTACACAGATGTTTAAGGCAGGCTTATTGTGTGCCAGTCACAGGACCAAACCTCTTTTCATGTGTTACCTTTTTATTTCTCACAATAAGAGATAGCTGAGATGCAGTGGTAAATTTATTTGTCTGACATCAAACAGAAAGAACGAGGGCTATTACTCCAAAGGAAGTCTTGTGAGTCTGGTGTTGTTTTTCTACCAAGGAGGGAAGGGGAAAAAAAGACCGCATTCAGCTGCAATGTTTGCTAAATAGGCTAAATAAATGGCTCTGGAAGTGTGGTTCTTGGACCAGCAGCACCAGCATCACTTGGGGGACCTTTTGGAAGTGCAAATTCTTGGGCCTCACCCCAGACCCACTGGATCAGAAGCTCTTGGGCTAGGGTTCAACAGTCTGTGTTTTCACAAGCCCTCCAGGTGATCCTAACTCCCCTTTCAGGGTAGGAGCCACTGGGGTGGATGAGAAACTCACCAGCAGTGGTGTGGTTTACTCACTAAGTCACGTCTGACTTTTGCAACTCCATCGACTGTAGCCCACCATGATTCCTCCCTCCATGGGATTCTGCTCCATCCAGGGATCAAACCCACATCTCTTGCTTTGGCAGGCAGATACTTTACCACTGAGTCACCAGGGAAGTCTCACCAGGGGATAGCAATCTTTAAATGTACGACTACCAGACCTCTCTCTTGAAATTCTGCCTGGCATTCCTGTCTTTAATTAGAAGTGCCTCATGTAGTTCTTTTCTTCAAACAAATGTGGAAAATAATGGGTTAAACACTTATGGTCAGAACCAGGAATAACTGACTGGCCATATTGCAGTGTGGGAGTCAAGACAGTCATTTCAGTCCACCCCATGAACAGCTTGGTGCAGATGAGAGATGATTAGAGTTTGGAATTACTTTGACGTCTAGTGCTGCACTCGGTTGCTCAGTTGTGTCCGACTGCCTGGCAAGCCTATGAACTGTAGCCTGCCAGGCTCCTCTGTCCGTGCAATTTTCTAGACAAAAATACTGGAGCCGGTAGCCATTTCCTATTCCAGGGGGTCTTCTTGACCCAGAGATCAAACCCAAGTCTCCTGTACTGTCAGGCAGATTTTTTACCACTAGTGCCAGGCACCTGGGAAGCCCTGACGTGTCTAGCTAGAATTATCCTCAAATGTAAGATTGGGTCCTTCTTTTGTTATGAGAGGAGGGGATCAGTTATTTTACAATAGTATAAAACTTGAATCTCAGCCATAATTGATGATAAAAACCAATCTTTTTCTGGAAGATGTTAAAAGAAAGATGAAATTTAAGATACATAGTGTTACATGTTCTCTAGTAAGGAATGTGCTGCATTTTTAAATATAGATAGCCACCACTTACGGGACAATTGCAACCCATATTTTCATTTTACAGCCACTTTTCATTTTTACAGCCATATTTTCATTTTGCCATTGATGTGGTGGTATAGTTGGTAGTCTGGATCCCAGACTAGCTTGCCGAGAATCCTGTAACAACCTGGAACATATATAAAACATTATTTATGGAAAATTTCTACTTAACAATAGTTTTTTCTATGAGAAAATCCATTCTGTGTTCAGTCCAGGAGACAGGAGTACCCGTGTCTTCAACCCAGCACTGGATCTCAGAAGGGACTCTGATGGAGGCATAGAGAGAGCCTCCTCTGACGTCAGCAGCAACAGTCTGCTTCACGTTCTGGGAAAGCAAGCTGCTGGGTAGACCCACTGGCTCTTTAGATGTGCACAGAAGAAAGTACCCCCTCTCTAAGAGTCTTATACTGGGAGCACAAATGGAGAAATAATTGCAGGCAGCAGGAAGCCATATCAGAATCCAGACCCCTGTGCCTTTAAGGCTGAAGGACAATGAGTCCATCTGGGCCTGCCATACACGCCCTTCCTGGGGCGGGGGCTCTGTCTCCTGGGTAGTTCCTGCCGCTTTGGATGCGACCTTGAAAACAGCCATGGCATCTGACCCCTCTTCCTGCTCAGTTCACGTTTTGGTATTTCCTGCGATAACACCCAGATATCTGAATGTGCAGGCTTCTCAGTCCTGCCAGCTGAATGCTGGGGTCCAGCCACCGGCTTGACCTGCTTCCAGCTTGACTCCTGATTCAGTGCTGATCCACCTGTTGTGGTGTCCAGCTGAGAGCACACAGGCCAGGCCTTCTGGAAGCAGACTCTCATTGCCTTAGCTGACCCTACATCAGGGAATCCTGGCATGTGTCCCCTCCCTCTGGCTTCCTCCTTGTTGCTATGGCAGTAGTTCCCAAATTGTGTCATCTCTTTTAACACCTTCATCATTTTTGCCATACTCTTAAGATAACTATGCTTAGTTTTTTTACTGTCTTAATTAGTGTTATCTCGCTAAACCCACATTCTGAGGACTGTTAATTCAGTTTGTAGATGAAGAACCACAGCCTTCTACAAGGAGTATGAATAACTTGTCCATGGACATACAACTCTTCTATAGGAGAACCAAATTTGAACCCTAGTCTGTCAGACTCTCTAATCTTTGATTTTTCCACTCTGCCACATTTCTGCCTTGGCTGTGGTTTTACCTGTGAGGCCATATTTTTTTCTGCATTACTTTACGCATTATTACAGTGTAGCAGCAATAATATTTTAAGGAGGTGAAGAAGCAAACCATGCATCTAATAGCTTTGAATTCTAGTCTCTCCTATAGTGGAAAAGCTGACCAGTTTTCTGTGACCTTATGAAGAGGTCTTGCCTTTTATTCTAGAATGGGATACCTAAGAAATATGAACTCAGTAAAAAGAATCTTAGAGCAGATGGTTGACAAAGAGCGAGAGAGTTTGAATACCACCTGTCATTATTATATGAATTTAATAATTGCTACACTGACCTTTTTAATAATTGTTACACTGACCTTCCGTGTGTGTGCGTGCTCTCAATCATGTCTGGTTCATTGGGACCTCATGGACTGTAAGTCAGGCTCCTCTGTCCATGGAATTCTCTGCAAGAATACTGGAGCTGGTTGCCATTTCCTTCTCCAGGGGATCTTCCTGACCCAGGGATTGAACTCGTGTCTCTTGCATCTCCTGCACTGACAGGTGGGTTCTTTACCAGCTGAGCTATCAGGGAAGCCCCTGGATCTTTTATCTTCCTCCTTTAACTCTTCATCAATGGGTGATCCATCTTTATCCCACATTGAGTCATATTTTAAAACTAAAAAACATTGCTGCGAATTGGGTCAGTAGACAACTATCCAACTTGAAGACTGGGATGAGATGGATAGAAGGATGGACCGATGAATGATAGAGATTGATTTTTAACTTCATGGCAAGATAGATTCACAGTTGTTAACTCTCCAGGTATCTGTCTGCTGCCTTGTGATCATGGTCTGAACTGTTTTCTGTGGTTTGAAAGTTATGGGGTTTTCCAAGTGATGACAAAGTCATAAAAAGAAAACGCACATTAAAAAAAATAAAACGTGCTACTAATTCTTTGAATATGGAGATTGTGGTAAACAGATAGTAGTTCTTAGAAGTCCCAAGTTGCCAGCTAAAGTTGCCAGCTCTGTTGATCCCTAGTTAAAAAATGCCAGATGCCACCAAGAAGAACATGACAAATACAGTCCCTGTTAGAAAGAAACAAACAAGGCTTCATGATTTTACCCCGCCTCAGATGGTGGCCTCTCTCAGCTTGCCGTAATTGATTTCTATGAATTGAACACCCAGTAGCTGAGAAACTAACAGTGAAACTGTCCTTTGTGGCTGAGTGGTCTGGGAGCAAACATCTTTAAAATGTCACTGAGTGCCCTGCCAACTGTCCTCCTGGCTACTGTGTTGGCGTTCCCCATACTTGAGCACTTTCCTCAGTGACGTCAGGGAAATAAGGCCCTTGACCAGAAGCTCTGAACACCAAGGTACCTAGGCAGGCCCCGGCCGCTGAGAGGAGACCCATCACCCCAGATGAGGTCAAAACATGTAAGTGGAAACCAGGGCACCCCCTGGACCTTGAGGTTTCTTGTCTCTTCTTGGATGTTTTCTTGGATCTCTTTTCTTCCTTCTTCAGAGAACCCACCAGATGAGAAAAACTCCAAAGAAGCATTTGCTTGAGTGAGGAAATACCCAAGGTGGTGGTACCCAGGAAAAGAACTGATCTTGGTAAACAGTGCACACAGGGGAGTTCTAAGTAAGAACCAAGGAGCGCTGCTTTTTAATCGTAATCAGTGTGTTTTTCTTTCCTGATCCTTGATGTCCCTGATGTGGGGAAAGATTGAGGGCAGGAGGAGAAGGGGGTGACAGTGGAAGAAATGGTTGGATGGCATCACCGACTCAATGCACATGAGCTTGAGCAAGCTCTGGGAAATGGTGAAGGACACGGAAGCCTGGTGTGCTGCAGTACGTGGGATCGCGAAGAGTCAGACGTGGCTTATCAACTGAGCAAGAACAGTATCACTTTAACAGGATGTATCTGTCCTCACAGTGTGTGCTGAGATGCCCCCATCAGGCCAGCCTTGCCCTGTCAGGGCACCCCAACAGCTGCCCAGCTGCCCACCCCTTGGGTCTGACTCCCTGGGTCTACCTGCCAGCCTGTTTTCCTGTTTCTTGCCTATTTCCTGCCTCCTTCCGATAAATTAATCTTTCCATTGTCACCCTTTTTCCCAAACTTGTTAAAACTGGTGTAGGATCCTTGACCCTCGAGACCTTCTGAAGAAGAAGCCCCAACTGCATTCTGCCCATCTCACGTCTTATTCTCCAAAATGTAAATGTATGTTCGTGAAGGGGCCCTACCTTGTGGCCCCAGAACATGTCTTGAGGTTTTCTTCCTTAGAATCCTTTCAGTTCTTTTATCCTGGGTGGCCCCTTGCCCTCTCTAAATCTTCCAGAGCTAAACCTGGAAGATATCTCTTCAGGGAGGAAAACCGCCCCCTCCCCTGTGTATGGTGGCTACAAAAAACAAACCCTCAATAATGAAACATCCCAGTTCACAATGGGCGAAGGATTTAAACATTCACATCACCAAAGAAGGTACAAGGACATGAAATAGGCATATAGAAAGGTGTTCTGTATCATTAGTCAGGGCGTGCATGCTCCCTCAGGCAGCCCTGTGTGACCCCCATGGACTGTAGCTCACCTTGGAGCTGAGTATCTATCTGTAAAATGGAGAGACTGGGATAAGATACTACATCCGTGGTGTTCCGACCTTCACAGAGGTATCCGTGTCCTTCTACGGTCTAAGAGTGCCCAGCCCTTTTCGTTCCCCTACTCAGCTTTGTTCAGAGCAGTTTGATGTCATCTTTTTTATTCACTGGGCTTCTGGAATCTAAAAGGGTTTTACAGCACAGGAGTAGATGCCATCCAAGATTCTCTGTAACTCTGATATTCTTTGCTTTGGGGTGAAATTGTAGCTTGGTCATTTCTAGAATTCTGAACATGTCCTGCAGAGCTCACCCTTGCTGACAGAGGTTGTTATGACATGTACTTGTCATGGTTCTGAGAACTTGACATACATTATACAGTTTGATCCTCCCAGGCTGCTTGCCCCAGGATCCCACATCTGGTTGCTGGCAGAGCTTGAACTCAGAGCTGTATGGCCTGTGACAGGTACACTGAAGTGTAATGAGCTACACTAGAAAGCCAGGTGGGCAGCGGTTACAGATATGCACAGCCTCCCTCGCTACTCTTCCTTTTTTTACACATTAAATATATAGATAATTCATGTGGAATGTCTATGAAAGTCTAAACCAGTTCTGTCCAATAGAAAAGAGAATGTCAACCACGTCATTTTAAGTTCTCTACAGTCACATTAAAAGTAAAAAGAAACAAGTAAAATTGACTTTTTTTAACACAACATATCCAAAATGTAAACACGGAATAGGGCTTCCCTGCTCAGATGTAAAGACTCTGCCTGCAATGCAGGACACCCAGGTTCAGTCCCTGGGTTGGGAAGATCGACTGGAGAAGGGCATGGCAACCCACTCCAGTATTCTTGCCCAGAGAATTCTGTGGACAGAGGAGCTTGGTGGGATCCTGTCCACGGGGTGACAAAGAGTCGGACATGACTAAGCAACTAACATACGCACACATCCAAAATGTTATTACTTAAATGTGGAATAACTGTAAGAATATGGACCATACATTCTATTTCAATGCTAAATTGTTAAACTCCAGTATATGTTTTATGCTGACAGCACATCTCAGTTCAGACCAACCACATTTCAAGGGCTCAGAGACACAGGTACTATATTTTATGTTGTTGTTTAGTTACTGGAGTGGGTAGCCATTTCCTCTGCTAGGGGATCTTTCTGACCCAGACGTGAAACCCACGTCTCCTGCATTGGCAGATGGATTCTTTACCTGAGCCACAGGTTTAAACCATCACATGAAAAGATAAAGAAGAAACAGACAACTCACTGTTTGTTGGGAAGGGGAGAGAGAAAGAGTCCGTGCCCTTACACCCTAGGCTTATTGATTTCTCAGTCTTCTCTCCCCTCCATTGTCATCTTCTCGAGTTTGGGTGGAGGCCAGAGAAGTTGGGATCCTTGATGTAAAAGCCAGTAGGGCTGATGTTGATGCAGCTGCCTGGCCTTTGTCCCTGAATCAGTGACACTTAAGTGCCAGCCTGTAAATATAGTCTTATCAGCCCTGGCTGATCAGTCTTCCCCACTGTGTCCTCTTGAAAAGCGCGTGCACCTGGAACCTCCGTCTCCACACTCTCTGACTCTGCAGGCCATTTTAAGAAACAGGAATTGTGTGGGAAGGAATGACTTAGGAGATGCAGATGCCAATTAGCTTTATTAAAAAAAAAAAAAAGTTTGAGAAATGAAAAGTGTCTTTCCTATTCTCCTATCCAAAATCCATTCCCAAAGACAATCCCTGGATATATTTCCTGATCTTTATTGCACATTCGAAAGTGTGTTTGCACACATCTATGTATGTATATGTATAGATATAGATATATATAAACACATGCACACTTCTTTCAGTTTATCTCACATAAATGGGCTTATGCTGTACTTATTCATTTTATTTTATCACAATATATTAGGTCAGTTCATAGAAATCAAACTCATTTTTAAACTGCTGAATCATAGTCAGCTCATTTATTTCATAATTTAATTTCCCATTGATGAGCATATATGGATTGGTTGGCTGGTTGCATTTGGTCTTATTACAGACAGTATTGCAGTTAAATCCTGTGCTTATTTTGTGGAACATTTGCCCAAGTATTTCTGTATGGGTAAATTCCAGAAGCAAAATTATAGGGTCAAATAACATGCCTATTTAAAATTCTGCTAGCTAAACCAAATTGCTCTCCAGCAAGTAAACTCTGTTTTTACCTTAAGGTGGGAAATAGGATTGAGAGTCTCAAAAATGAAGAAAGATTGTCAAAAATAAAACAAAACAAGGACTCTTACGTAAGCCCTGGCTTCCTCCTGCTGCTTCTATGCTTTTTTGAAAATAATGTCGAGAGGAAAACCTGAGTGAATATGGTAATTCTAAAAACTGCTGTTAAGTTGGTTTGAAGCCTGAGGTACCTCTTTCAACTGTAAAATTGACCGTGGGTTTCCTTTTTATCAGTTGTGTAGTGATAGGGAAGAAATCAACCTTATTTTGTCAGTTAAAAAAAATTATCTTAAGATAAAGACTCAAGCAGATTTTCAGACTAGTTTTTTCCAGTGCACAGACAGCGTATGAAGATCATTCTATAGAGTTCCATAGTGTGGAAGCTTGGAGAGTAATGTATATTGAGTTTTGATCTTCCTTCCAGCCTGGATGTAGACATGGGTACTCGTCTTCCTTAGTCACCAGACCTCATGCATCTTTCCTTCAGATTTTGCCTTCTGGAGGAATTCCCTGGTAGCTTGGTTAGTAAAGAATCTGCCTGCAATGCAGGAGACCCTGGTTTAATTTCTGGGTCAAGCAGATCCACTGGAGAAGGGATAGGCTACCCACTCCAGTATTCTTGGGCTTCCCTCGTGGCTCAGCTGGTAAAGAATCCACCTGTAATGCAGGAGACCTGGGTTCAATCCCTGGGTTGGGAAGATCCCCTAGTGAAGGGAACAGCTACCCACTCCAATATTCTAGCCTGGAAAATTCCATGGACTGTATAGCCCATGAGGTTGCCAAGAGTCAGACATGACTGAGCAACTTTCACTTTCTTTGCCTTCTGAGTCTATTCGTGGGAGTAACTCTGGTAGCCCCTGTATCAACCCTGACCTTGAAAGAGAAAATGAATTTAATAGTCTCCATTCTACATCAGTCATAAAGTCTTAAGTCTTGCTGGTCGCATCTCTCAACCATTGATTTGGATTAAAAAATTTGATTTGAGGCAAGAAGCGGCCCATTTTTAAAATATAAAAACACTGGNTCATGGACTGTATAGCCCATGAGGTTGCCAAGAGTCAGACATGACTGAGCAACTTTCACTTTCTTTTCACTTTCTTTGCCTTCTGAATCTATTCGTGGGAGTAACTCTGGAAGCCCCTGTATCAGCCCTGACCTTGAAAGAGAAAATGAATTTAGTAGTCTCCATTCTACATCAGTCATAAAGTCTTAGGTCTTGCTGGTTGCATCTCTCAACCATTGATTTGGATTAAAAAATTTGATTTGAGGCAAGAAGCGGCCCATTTTTAAAATATAAAAACACTGGCAGAGAAAGTAGCTATATTGTACATTGATCAGTTCAGTTCAGTTCATTTCAGTCGCTCAGTCGTGTCCGACTCTGCGACCCCATGAATCGCAGCACGCCAGGCCTCCCTGTTCATTACCATCTCCCGGAGTTCACTCAGACTCACATCCATCAAGTCCGTGATGCCATCCAGCCATCTCATCCTCGGTCGTCCCCTTCTCCTCCTGCCCCCAATCCCTCCCAGCATCAGTCTTTTCTAATGAGTCAACTCTTTGCATGAGATGGCCAAAGTACTGGAGTTTCAGCCTCAGCATTATTCCTTCCAAAGAAATCCCAGGGTTGATAGCTAGCTGTTACTAGTCTGATCTTTACTCAGTCAAAGGCAGACTTCTCATTACTGTTCCTGGCTCTTACGAACATGAGTTGCTTCCCAGCAGTACAAAATAAAAAGTACCAGGCCTACACAAAGTTATTTTAACTGGAGCTTGGACCTCTGATCTGAGTTGAGTCCAGCCTTGGTAAAGCCTATAAACCATGATGTTACATTACATTTGTTGCTTTATAGCAATCATGCAGCTATATTGGCAAGACAGTAACTATAGTGGATAGTACGGTAAGTCCCCTAGATAGGAACCTTCAAGTTGCACACTTTGAGAGTTGCAGACATGCTTTCACATGTCCCATCACATAAGTTAGTTCGCCTGCCTGGCATGCGTTGCCATGCACATGCATTCTCCACAAGTGCTTGTGTTTTTGTGTACTTAACAGTATACAGAGTACAGTAGTGCCGTGCTAGTACAAAATAGAAGTGTTCACTTATTTGGTACTAGTTCAAGAACTTCTTAGAATATGCAACCTTAGATTAAAATACTTCTTTAAAAATTATATTTCAAGTCTATAAAATAACTTCACTCTGGAGAATTTTGAATGGGAATGTACAGTAGCTATTACAGATATTGGATTAATAGATTAAAAATCAGCTATCTTTTTAATCCAATGACTTCACTGGAACCACATTTGTTAAAACTGGTTCAATTTTGTGTGTGGTCTTTAGGATTTCATTGGATCCTTAGTACATGTATTTATTTCAGCAGATATGATATTCTTGTGGGAAAAGTATTATAAACTTATTACAGTAGAGTACTATATAGCCGACGTGTTAGTTGGGTACCTAGGCTAACTTTGTTGGACTTGGGAACAAATTGGACCTACAAACAGATTCTCAGGACAGAACTCGTTTGTGTACTGTTAAATTTTATGGGATTTCATTGTATGCCTAAATGATTTCCCAGGTGTGACAAAAAATTCTGCTTGGTCTTGTCCTGTAGCGAGAGGTTACAGTGACAGTCTGTGGTAGCTCCATGTGGCCGCGGCTGTGGGATCTGGGGTCTGTCTGATGCGCATGCTCCACTGTTGCATACTGCGTTCCTGCCTCCCATCGGTCCTTCCCCTAGTGGCTGGAGGAGCTGATGTCTGATAAGACTCAGGGCTTGGCTTAGCTGAGAAGCACTGGGCCTTTTCTCATAAAAATAGGAGGTCCTGCCTGGGTCTTTCTTTTCCTCCTTTCATCTCCTCTTCTCCTCAACCCTTGCTGCAGACTCTCCCTCTTTTATCCCTCCTCCCTGTCTTTCCTCCACTCCCACTCTGTTCTTCTTTCCCTTCCTCCTCTCAATTTAACTGGGAAATACAGAGCATTCAACATGCCTCCTGTATTATACCTTCCCTAATAATACATGGTAGTATTGAGTTTCTGATTTACTGCTTCAGTTTTGCTGGATAAATTAAATTTGCAGGGATACGAATTTACTCAGTGATAGGCTTAAGAGCTGTTGGCTGCTTGGGGGAGGGGGGGGTTTGCATGCATGCATGCACATTTATAAAACCAATAATCTGGCAAATGTATTTCTAAATCTTCTAGTTTTCTTATAAACATTTTAGAGTTTTAATATGAGGGGGAAAAAACGTGCGGCAGAGACAGCTACAGACATGTGGGCTGTGTTTACTCACAAGTTGAAATATTGCAAAAGACAATTCAGAATGGCAGGTTTCCGGTGGAAATTAGATTTTACTACGAGCTAAACTGGATATTACTAGCTCTTGTCTTATCACTAGCACAATTAGAGTTTGCTGGACATTCTCAGTCCAGATCTGGGAGAAGATCCAAAACTTTGGAAATTAGGGATCAGGAGCCTGCCAAATGTGTTTGTACTATGTTTTCCAACTGTTTAACTGGTAATAACTTTACATACTAATATTTCAATATGAAGAAGTAGTTTGGAAGCCAAATGCTGTGTCCATTTTGCTGGTGAGAGTCTTATAGAATTCTCCAGATATCAGCATAGAATAAAGTTAATTTTAGAAGCACTCAGGTAATTGGGATACAGCCTCAATTAAAAGTGGCACTGAAATGAAATACATAGACATTTCTCATTTTTATCTAAACTGATACTTTTTTTATATATTGAGTAAAAACAGTTTCTTGTTGTATTACATCCTTGAGCTCTCAATCAGAACATATTAAAAATATTAGAAGCTTTTAGTTTAAAATGATGCCTACTGCCCTTCTCTGTTTCTTACTAAAAAGGTGAAACCCCTAGCACTTATAACTGGCAACGAAATAATTATCTAAATTATTTGAAAGAATTCCCATTTAGCCAGAACTGGATTTAAAATCCTGTTTGGTGATTCAATAGACCTTTCTTTCCCTCCCTCATTCCTGTTTTTAGAAACACAGAGTTGACTGTAGTTCAAAAAATAGTCAGCTAGTTCCACCACAGATCCTAGTGAGATCTCCACAGTGAGATCTCCCTCTGCCATCAGTGTTATGTCTCTTCTCTCTTGGGTATGAGCACACATACCAGGAAAACATACGTGCCAAAAGAGATCAGGGGAGGTGAGGAGAACAGGATGTTTGGTAGGTGGAGACAGAGACACGAGAGCAGTATGTGGGGAGACATGGGAGATACTAAGATTGATCTAAGAGCTACTCAGAGACTGTTAGATGTTTACAGAATGAGCCAAAGTAATGTCTACATTTTGTTAACTACACATTGTCTGTCTGGGGAGACTGTCCTTCTTAGAAGAATGAGATAAACCAAAAGAATAAAATTCTTGTTACCTTTGAAAAAAATACTACCAAACAAGCCACAGTCTCTAGAAATCTAAAAAATGATACAAAACTCTGAAAATGATTAACTAGCAAAACCAGAAGAAATTTCTAAAAATCAGTAGACTAACTCAAGACAGTGCTAGAAGATATACTCTCTAAAAAAGAAACACTGAGGAAAAAATAATAAAATAAAAGAGAAACACTGGAATCAACACAAGTGTCCATCAATAGATGAATGGTTAAAGAGGGTGTGTGTGTGTGTGTGAGAGACACGCACAACGGAATATTCCTCAGCCATAAAAAAGAATGAAATAATACCATTTGTAGCAACATGGATGGGTCTAGAGATTATCATACTAAGTGAAGTTAATCAGACAGAGAAATACCAATATCATATGACATCGTTTATATGTGGAACCTAAACAGAATTACGCAAAAGAACTTATTTATACAACAGAAATAGACTCACAGACATAGAAAACAAACTTAGGGTTACCATAGGGGAAAGGCGGGACGGATGAACTGGATCTTGAGATTAACAGATACATACTACTATATATAAAATAGATTTTTATAAAAAGGAAAACAGTGACCTACTGTATAGCACAGGGAACTATATTCAATACCTTATAATAACCTGTGATAGAAAAGGATATGAAAAAGAATATATATGTATTACTGAATCACTTTGCTGTACACCTAACACTAGACAACATTGTAAATCAACCATGCTTCAATAAAAAAATAAAAGAGAAGCAAAAGGCAACAAGAACTGAACATCCTGAAATGCAGAAACAGCAACTGAAATGGAAAGGGAGATACAGAAGATGTGAAATTATAAAGAAATCAAGTACAGTAGCACAATTGAAATCTGAGAATAGGGAGTAAAAAGAATTAATATAGGAAATGGAATCTTTGCTGTAAAGGACAGTATTGAGGCGCTCTCACAGAACACTAATGAACAAAAGTGTTCATGGTTTAAATGGTAAGAAAAGGACAAATATGAAGACTAGAGAATGGGAATCTGGCATAAGAAATCAATGGTCTTGATATGCAGTAATCAAAACCATAGACTAAGACATGACTTGAGTATATGGATTGAAAGATCTCACAATATTTTGACGAAAATCATTACAGAAGAGAAAACCAGTATTTGGGGATGCTCAGGGCTATGGGTACAGAACTCAAATCAACTTAGATAATCTAAAGACTAAGGAATTTGTTAGCTCGTATAAACGGTGATTCCAGAGATAGATGAGCTTCAGAGTCGGCTTGATCTACAAGCTGTAGCTCCATTTCGCTGAGAGTCTCTTCATTGTGGTGGCATCTTTGAAGACTGTCTTCCGTCATGGCCAGGTGGTTCTGGTAGTTCCAGGTTTTAGACAAAGAAACATATTCTTTTGTCCCAGAGTTCCAAATAGGTGCACTGAGATTCATCCTCAGAACTGTTATGACACATGCGTACATTTAAACCAAGGAATGAGACCAGTGAAGTGGGATTTGCTGATCAGATGGTGGTCTGAAGAACATCAGACTGACAAGCTCACCCTGGGACATGTTAGAATTGCATAGAGAAAGAAAAAAAGCCTGTGAAGACAAATAAATTTATCTGAAAGCCATACAAGAAGAAAGGAAAATCAGGCTGACCTCAGACTTCTCTTTTATTCTGAAAGTCAGAAGAGAATAGATAAATGGCTAGATTTGTGAGGGAAAGTTTGTAACCCCAGAACACAGAAGTTCCAATATGTAAGGATTCCGTTACTGTCTTGTTTGTTTGTTCATTTGTTTATTAAATACCAATTGGGCATACTTGATTTGACTGAGAGGGATATCAAAATTAGCACATCAAGAATAGGTGACCACAGATTATAAATTGGCACAGCCACTATGGAATGCAGTGTGGAGGTTCCTCAAAAAACTAAAAATAAAGTTCCCATGTGATCCACCAGTCGCATACCTGGGATATACCCAGACAGAACTATAGTTCAAGGAGACACAGACACCCCTGTGTTCCTAGGATGACTATTTATAATAGCCAAGACATCGAAACAACCTCAGAGTCCACTGACAGATGAATGGATAAAGAAGATCTATATGGTGTATACCCTGGAATAGTAGCCATTGAAAAGAATAATGCCATTTGCAGCAACAAATAGATGGACCCGAAGAATACCATACCAAGCAAAGTAAGTCATAAAGAGAAAGACAAATACCATATGATAGCCCTTCTATGAAATCTAAAATACGACACAAATGAACACGTATACAAAACAGAAACAGACCTGGAGACGTAGAGGGCACACTTGTGGTTGCCAAAGGTGGGGGCGGGGAGGGAAATACTGGGAGTCTGGGATCAGCAGATGCAAACTGTCATATATCGGATGAGTCAACGGCAAGGTCCTGCTGTATAGCACGGGAACTATATTCAATATCATGTGACAAACCATAATGGAAAAGAATAGGAAAAAGAGTATATACATATCAACGGAGGCACTTTGTGGTACAGCAGAAATTAACACCGCATTGTAACTCAACTATACTTCAATACATTTTTTTAAAAAAAGAAAAGAATGGGTGACCACAGCATAAAAGGACTGGTGAGATTCCCTGTAGGACACACTGTCTGTAGACACCCAGCTCTTCCCAGAAGTTCTGAGAACCATGGCTTCAGCAGCCCTCACCTGTTGGTACTGGCCATCTAATGACCCTGTAGGAATGTGGTCGAACTAGTATATTTTTCACAACAGCATCTGGATGAAGGTTAAAAGCAAATAATTTCATTATAAATTAATGGTCCTTATTATGAGAATAGCCCTATAATTGGACTTCAGAAATTCCCCTGAAGAAGCTTCAGGCAGAGTGTACCGTCAGATTTAAAAGTCTAATTAAATGGGTCTAAAATTATGTTTCATTTTAGGCCACCTATGACTAGAAAGAAATGGTTTCCAAAGGCCTTTAAAAAAAAAGAAGAGGAGTCGGTCAAAGGAAAGATGAAATAGAAAGGGAGATGAATGGGATAAGGAACAATTATAAAGATGTAAAATGGAGTAGCCAAATTACAGCCCCCTTCGGAGGCACAAAGAAAGAACTGACACTTAGGAGGACTGCGGAAATGATACAAAGGCAGATCTGGGTAAACTTTCAAGTGTGATACATACCTTTCTATGTAATTCCTGACATTTTCCCATTTTTCTTTTAACCCTGAAATGTTCTATTTAAAGATTACCTATATTAATACAAAAAAAAAAACCAAACTGGAGCCAATCAACATGTTCAACATCAGTGGAACTGCTCTGTAAATAACCGCGTATCAGTACGATTTATGAGGAGGGTCGAAATAGGAAAGAGCGTGCTGTGCAGCTATTAGAAGCGAGAGTGCCCACCGACACATTATTCGTGTTGCTAGATGTCACTGTGTTGTTAATATCGCTGCCTCCATTACTCGTTGTTGAGATACTGACATACTTCCAGTTCTCCCGGTGCTGAAAGACTCACTGCCTCGAGAACCCCCCATTTCCTACGTGCCCCTGCCTCTCTCCCCAGATCACCAGGGCTTCCCTAGGATCCAGTGGAAGGATTGTTGTCACCCAGTCGTGCCCAACTCTTTGCAGCCCCATGGACTGCAGCATGCCAGGCCTCCCTGTCCATCACCAACTCCCGGAGTTTACTCAAACTCATGTCCTTTGAGTCGGTGATGCCTTCCAACCATCTCATCCTCTGTGGTCCCCTTCTCCTCCTGCCTTCAGTCTTTCCCAGTCTAATGAGTTGGCTCTTTGCCTCAGGTGGCCTAAGTATTGGAGCTTCAGCATCAGTCCTTCCAGTGAATATTCAGGGTTGATTTCCTTTAGGACTGATTGCTTTGATCTCATTGCTGTCCAAAGGACTCTAGAGAGTCTTCTCCAACACCGCAGGTACTGATGGGTTATTGGCTAGCATATCAGGGTTATCCAGAATCATGCTCCAGCCCTTCCATGTTTAAAACAAAAAAAATTTTTTAATATTATCTCAGGCTATGGAGATGCTTTCCTAAAAATACCCGTTTGTATCAACTCCTATATTCTCTTCAGTCCCCGGAAGTCATCCTCTGCTCTGGCAGTGCATTCTTCCAGCTACCCTTTGCTGATGTCAGGAAGATCATTTTCCTCTTTATATCAGAGGCCTTCTACCAGTTCCCAACTGGCTGCTGATTTTTGCCCTATTTCCCAGGCCTTGCAGGCTCCCAGAAATGAGTTAAAACTAGGAATTCAACATCTTTGCTGTGAAACTCTTCTTTGCTTTGGTTTTGTTTTTTCAGGCAAGTGGTTAGCATATCATTTGCCTGTTAGCCATCTTGGCACAGAAATGTCCACCCAGAATGGCCCCTAAACATGTTTAAATATGCACCTAATTTGTTATAATGGGTAAAGGGATTTTGCACTGTAATTAAGATAATGAACCTTGAACTTCCGGTGGTACAGTGGGTAAGAGTCCACCTGCCAATGCAGGGGACACAGGCCCACTCCTTGTTCTGGGAAGATCCCACATGCCGCACAGCCGCTAAGCCCACGTGCCACAACTGTTGAGCCTGTGCTGTAGAGCCCTGTGATAAAAGAAGCCACCGCAGTGAGAAGCCTGTGCACCGCAACTGGAGCGTAGCCCCCACCCACCACTACGAGAAAAAGCCTGTGCACAGAACCAAAAATAAATTTAAAAACTGTTTATAAATTAAATGAACCCTAAAATAAGTTATTCTGGATTATCTAGATAGGCCCCATCTAATGATATGAACTTTTCTTTCTTAATTTTTTAAAAATTTTATTTTAGTTTGGAGAATAATTGATTTACAATGTTGTGTTAGTTTCAGTTCAGTTCAGTCGCTCAGTTGTGTCCGACTCTTTGCGACCCCATGAACTGCAGCACACCAGGCCTCCCTGTGCATCACCAACTCCTGGAGTCCACCCAAACCCATGTCCATTGAGTCGGTGATGCCATCCAACTATCTCATCCTCCGTCATCCCCTTCTCCTCCTGCCCTTTCTGCGGCACTCAGCTTTCTTCATAGTCCAACTCTCACATCCATACATGACCACAGGAAAAACCATAGCCTTGACTAGGTGGACCTTTGTTGGCAAAGTAATGTCTCTGCTTTTTAATATACTATCTAGGTGGGTCATAACTTTCCTTCCAAGGAGTAAGCGTCTTTTAATTTCATGGCTGCAGTCACCATCTGCAGTGATTTTGGAGCCCAGAAAAATAAAGTCAGCCACTGTTTCCCCATCTCTTTTCCATGAAGTGATGGGACCAGATGCCATGATCTTAGTTTTCTGAATGTTGAACTTTAAGCCAACTTTTTCATTCTCCTCTTTCACTTTCATGAAAAAAGTTAGTTTCTGGTGTACAGCAAAGTAATTTAGTTATACATATGCTCAGAAGATAGAAAATCTGCCTGCAATGCAGGAGACCCAGGTTCAATCTCTGGGTCAGAAAGATCCCCTGGGAAAGGGAATGGCGCGTCACTCCAGTAGTATTAAGTAGAGGTCCCTGTGCTATACAGTAGATCCTTTTTGGTTATCTGTTTTATATATTGAAGAAGGAAATGGCAACCCACTCCAGTATTCTTGCCTGGGAAATCCCATGGACAGAGGATCCTAGAGGGCTACAATCTGTGGGGTCGCAACACAGTCAGACATGACTGAGTGACTAAAAACAAGTCTGTTTTCTAAGTCTGTGAGTCTGTTTCTGTTCATAAGCTCTTTAAAAGAGAACTTTCTCAGGCTGGAGGCAAAAGAGATGGGAGAGAAGAGGAAGTCAGATTCCAAGCGTGAGAAGGATTTGACCCACTGTCACAGCCTCTGAGATTAGAACCAGAGAGAGGCCTTTGGAGGGGGCGGAGGGCCACTGACAGCCAGCAAGAAATCAGGAACCTCCATAAAACAGCCACGTGGAACTGGGTTCAGCCAACAACCCAAGCGAGACGAGAAGCAGATCCAAACCTCCAGAGTGGAATACAGCCCTTTGTGAGACTCTACGCAGAGAGCCGGTTAAGCCAAGCCGTACCTGGATGTGTGATCTGCAGAATTTTGAGATGAATCACGACTGTTGCTTTAAGCCACAAAATTGGTGGTAATCTGATACAGCAGCAGCAGAAGGCCAACACACCAATATATAAAATAATAACAAAACAATAACAGATACACCCGGCAGGATGGGATGGAAGAAGTGGTAAATGCTGCAGAACACGCTGTTCATCGGGGCTGGGGCAGTGTTTTCAGGCTGGGATTCCCTACACAGTGACCCACTAGTTCTGAAGGCCAGGAGGACCCAGAGCGAGTCTGTACTCAGCACTCAGCTAAGAGTTTACATAGGATTGGGTGTCTGGGGGGAAAACACATGTATCATTCTGTGTAAGAAAAGTTGTTTTAGAGATGGGCTGTTTTAACAAAGGGGCTTCTCTGGTGGGTCAGTGGTAAGAATCCTGCCATTGCAGAAGACTCGGGTTCGATCCCTGGGTTGGGAAGATCCCCTGGAGAAAGAAATGGCAACCCACTCCAATATTCTTGCCTGGAGAATCCCATGGACAAAGAAGCCTAGTGGGCTTGGGGTCTTAAAAGAGTCCGACACAACTTAGTGACTAAAACAGTTTAAAAAGAAAGAAAAAAAATCTTAACAAAGTGGCCTTGTACAGTGCTGTGATTCAAAGAGAGTGAGCGTATTTGTAGATTCTTGTTTGTTTTCCTAAGGTTACTGTTGTGTATAGTAAGAAATTGGTGAGAAGAAGAAATTATACAAAGGGGAGATTGTTTTGACAGTAGGTCCACGCTGTCTCGTTTGTGTGTAATTTCTTCTGGTACAACTGTAAAACTTTGACAAGCTTTTCAAGATGTATTAGCAGAGTTCTGGGTGTTATTTATGAAAGCTGCTTACATCAGGCTTCAACTCGACTTAAAAGTCTAGTGAGTTGCTTTGTGCTGTGGATTACACTGGTAACGTGGAAGTTTGCTAATATATGCTGGAATTCCATAAAGGCTGGCACTCTGGAGCCAGCCTACCTGGGTTTAAATCCCAGCTCTTTCACTGACTAGCTGTGTAGTCTTGGGCCAGTTACTGAATTTCCCTATACCTCAGTTTTCTTTTCTGTGAAAATGGATGATAAGAGGACCTCTCTCGTATATCGTGAGAACTTTAAGCGTTCAAACTACCACCTAGCACTTGATCGGTAGCAACAAAGGTTAGCTATAATTATGTTTGTTATGCTTTCCCAAAACATTCAAACATTCCTGAAACTGGGTCTTTCTGACTCCTTGGACCCGAAAAACAATTGAGCCCAAGGAACTCCTAGCTGCAGTTAACCTACCCGTTGTGTGCCAACAGGCCAAACCAGGAAATCGGGTTACCTGGCATCCCTTTCTGTTGCTTCTTACTGTTATTTTCCACTTCACATCGGTGGAGCTTTACCGATAATGTAGCCTTATATTCCTTATCAGATAAATCTTCATTTTTTAACACCTTAAAAGAACATTCTCTATCTGCTCTTTTATGAAATGGTATTTCATAAGATAATAGGCATGCTGTGGTATAGCAGAATAATATTAAAATAACTTTAGAAATGCTAGGTTTAGTTTCCTTACTCAGGATTTATCAGAGCCTTTATTATTAATGTGAATTGTCAATGTCCAAGGATATATAGTGCATTTCTCTGCAAACATATTTGACCATGGAACATATTTTTCAAGATATGCCTCTTCGAATTTCCTAGAAGTGTTCTGCACATCCAGTTTGGGAAACAGATGCCCTGAAATACGAGCATATTTTACCAAGATTATTTAGTATTTAAAGATTAAGATTTTTATGAATTGTTCTAAAAGAGATTTTATAGTTCCAAATATATATATCTGTGTATGTTTCTAAGTTTCCCTGGTGGCTCAGTGGTAAAGATTCTGCCTGCCAGTACAGGAGATGGGGTTCAAGCCCTGGGTTGGAAAGATCCCCTAGAGAAAGAAATGGCAACCCACTCCAGTCTTCTTGCGACTAAACAACAGAAATGTATATTTACCCAGATTTGACTTAGATAAAGCAAGGGAGAATCTAATTCTTATTTTTTAGATTAAAAACAGCCCTTGTTAGGTCAGGTTAATGACTTTTCCCAGTAGTCCTTCTCTTAGATAGATAATGAAGATCTCATTGTACCAGGACATGATCCTCTACTCGGCAAAGACTCAGTCATCAAATGCATATTGAATTGGGCAGTCCACATGTCATCCGTAAAGTTAGTGCCGCCTTTTTAAAAAACAGCTTGTAGGGGCCTTCCCAGGCGGTCGTCCAGTAGCTAAGACTTCATCTTCCAGTGGCAGAGGGCACAGGTTTGATCCCTGGTGGGGAGTGAAGATCCCAGGTACCTCATGACCAAAAAATGAAAACATAAAACAGAAGCAGTATTGTAACGAATTCAATATTTTTAAAGTGGGAGGAGGGGGAGGGTGTGGGCAAGTTGGGAGAGTAGCATAGAAACACAGACACTACCGTATGTAAAACAGATAGCTAGTGGGAAGCTGTTGCATCCCACAGGGAGCTCACAGTGGGGCTCTCTGTGACGACCCGGGGGGCGGAAGGTGTGTCGGGTGGAGGGGAGGCTCAAGAGGAAGGGGCCGCGTGTACTTGTGGCTGACTCATGTTGCTGTAGGACAGAAAGCAGCACAATATTGTGAAGCAATTTTCCTCTGATTACAAATAAATTTAAAAAAAATGTTTAGAAGACTTAAAAAAAAATACTTAAAAAAATAAAACTGCTTGTATTTTCAGCCAGCGCCGCTTATTGAGGTGGTAACTTGTATAAGCTAACCCTCTCTGTGAAGAAATTCCTTCCTTTTCTTCTGAGCTTACCTCTCCCCAATGCTAGGGACTGCTTCTTTGATTTGGTATTCAAGAGAAGTGAACGCAAGCAAGTTGCTTCTTACCGGTTTTGTAGGCTTCAGCCTTCTCGCCTTCTTGGACTTGGAAAAAGTCCTCATTCCTCAGGCTTTCAGTTGACTGTGAAGATACTACACTATTGCAGGCTAACAAATTAGCCTGCCACAGCTTCATGGATGCTGGCAGAAGACAGAAGGCTCCTGGGCTAGAGACAAAGGCCACTTTATTACTCACGGCAATGGAAGTAGCTAATTACATATTTATTAGAGTTCCTGGTTTAAAACCTGTCTGTCCCATCACTCATGAAACTCTGGACCATCTCTGTTTTTCTCACCACCATATCCCTAATAGCTCACATAGCATGGTGTGGAGGGGGCACCGCATAAATAAATAAAGAATGAATGAACACACTACGGTCTCTCTAGCTCAGAGCCTATCTATCATTCTGAGTAGCAGAATGGGCCAAATGCATTATTTTGGTCCATGCCCTTCTATAAACAGTTTTGTTGTATTTCTCCCTGTTCACACAACCTCAAAATTTGTCTTTAGTGAAGTTTAATCATTTTTTATTTTATATTCCCGTGCGTGCATGCTGTCACTTCAGTTGTGTCCAACTCTGCGATCCTATGGACCATAGCCCACTAGGCTCCTCTGTCTGTGGAATGTCCCAGGCAAGCATACTGGATGAGGTTGCCATTTCCTTCTCCAGAGGGTCTTCTCAACCCAGGGATCGAACCTGTGTCTCTTACATATCACGCACTGGCAGGCGAGTTCTTTCTACTAGCACCCCTGGGAAGCCTATTCGCAGGAAGCACTTAAATTTTAATTTAGAGATGTTACACCATTTTACTAATCAAAATGATGTAGACATATTACATGTTACCAGTCCTAGATATTCCTGCTAGCATTGTCCATTTGGGTAATTCTGATGTTTCCGTTTAACTGACTTGCATCATAAGGAAATAAAAGATGCTGAAAGCTGGGACTCCTACGATGTTTCAGTTATCTTTTGCAAACCTAGGTGGTTAAGATTATTCTGGGCACTGTGGAAGATGGCAAAGTGAAACATTACTTCTCACTTACACATATATACCAGGACCTCAAAGAGGCTAGAGTCTATATGAGCAAATAACACAGACTTGGTGTGTTCACACGTAATCATGGTAAGCAAGCTGCATTAGAATCTCAGCATGTGTCCATGCTAAGCTACGTGGTACAGATTTAAATACTGCACAGGAGTTTGACATTACTCTGAACTGCACTACAACACTAGAGATTTCATGAAGTTCGCTCTGGGCTGGATTTTGAAGCTCTTAGACTGAATCTTTAACGAGAAGTTCATTAGGCAGGCCACAGAAGTTGCAGCGTGCTCTTGGAAATGAGAGCTGGCTGGAGTGGTAGGCATCAAATGGGAAGGCGTGTGTTCCGTGCACACTCACTGCGGGGCTCTAAGAACTGCACGCAGCTTTTCTGTCTCCTGTCCCACTCAGTTTAGCCGAGCGTAGTGAGGAAGCCACACCTTTGGGCAACTACAGCTGGGATTGGGGGGGTGGGGCAGGCAGAAGACGGGGCCCTTCTAAGGAGGATCCGTGAAATAAGTAAACTCCGAAGAAAAAGCTTGGAACGTCAGCCCGTGCACTCATAAATTCCAGCTATTCCCAGAGATGAAAGGGAAGTGAGAGGACCAGGAACAATAGGCAGGGGTGTTCCCTGGGACCTTCTGACCGCCTGTTGACAGTAGAGGAGGAGCAGTGGGGCTGCCCAGATGGCAGGGCCATCGCGAGAATGAGGCTTCTTCGCTCTGAGACCTCCTTAGGAAATCCTGTTTGTGACAGTGACTTCACTGCAAAGTGATCAGGAGCGCTCCCCTGGGTCGTACAAGCTCACTTCTAAAACCATGAACAACCACAGTTTCTAATGAGTTTGAAATCTTATTATCATGCGCGTTCAGAAAGATGGAAACTGGTATCAGGTGAGGCTTGGGTCAGACCTTATTTTGCAAGCGTCTGCCTATCTTTCTTGTGCCTCTGACATGCTGGTCACACAGTAGCTGAACTGTGAGATAAGCCTCATCTTTTCTTCCTGTGTCAGTATGTTAGGGAATGATGGTTTTGATGGCCTTTAACAAGCAGGAAAAGGCAAAGCCCCGTGATACCATGTCTTTGGCACTGCGTTGCCTCAGAAAAAGAACTGTCTTGAAAGCCTGCGAAATGCAGCTTAAGATTGTTGAGAGCTGGGTCAAAACACCATCAGATCCAAAGCTGATTGACCAGAGGTCCCTCTCTGAAAAGATCCACTTTTTACATCCACCCTTGGAGCCTGCCCTTCTCTCCTCTTTTCATTTCGCCACTCAAGTGCTTTTGGACCTGGGGATGGGGGACAGTCTGCTCTCTGCCCCAAGCCTCACGAAATGGGATTTGTCTTCCTTCTCAGACAGCTGGCCAGGCTCTTACAGTGAGGGCTTTGGCCCCCTCTGGATACGTGGCCCTGTGACGGCTCAGCGCCAGGCCACATATCTGACCCTGTGGGCAGCCTCAGATGGTGACAGCTTCGGTCAGTTGGTGCGGAGTTCCCCTGGCCGACAGCAGAGAGCAGGAGCGCAGCTGCCCTCCAGCACTTCTGTGTGATAGGAAGAGATCTCTGAAACGGAACACGGCTGTCCCTTCCTCCCTCTGTCCCAGGCTTGGACCAGGCACTGGGAAAGGAATTTGGGCCTTCTCAGACCATGCTTATTGTTATTATTTTGGCTTGTGGGATTTTAGTTCCCTGACCAGGGACTGAACCCAGGCCCTTGGCCATGAGAACACAGAGTCCTAACACTGGAGCACCGGAGAATTCCCCCATTACCTAATACAACCTTCCGCACTTACGATATGCATCAGGAACAGATTTCGCAAGCCTTTTTCCTAGGAGACTAGATTAGTCATTAGGGTTAATTATTCAGTAGTTAGAGGATACATCGTGATGGAGGAAAAAATAAACTTCTGGAAGCCAGGAAGTAGAGGGCCTTATAACTTCAGATTGCTCCGTGAAGAGAGTACGCAGTGCAGTCTTTGCACCCAAAAATCTAATCATGATTGGAGTCTCAAGACATCAAAAACATCCCCTTCTTAGCTTTAAATGGCCTCCGGTTCCAACCCCACATACTCTTAGGGAGCATCCTTCTCCCGGAGGAAATACAGTTGGATTGTAGTGAGGAAAGAACCCTGGGTCTTCTGTGCTGTTGCCTTCAGCAGACTCTGCCGAATCTCTACTGGTGAGATAATAAAATTACCACTTCCAGAAATGTGAAGGAAAGAAGCCTCTTGGTGTCTTGAGTTCCTCATCTAACCACCGCGCAGCATTGATAGAAAAAATCTGGACCCAGTTCACTGCTTTTGCCTTCCACTCTCCCACTAAGGGCCCACGTGAAAAGCAATTTTGGCCTTGTTTCCTTAGCATCCGCTGGGCCCAATTCTTGTCTTTCATCATCTTTCCTAAAGCTGATATGACAGTTCCGCAGGGAAGAAGCAAATAGTACACTTGGATGAACTCTACAAAACTCAAAGAGTTTTCCTCTTGTCCCTGATTCTGAAGTGATTTTCTGTATTTAAGAAAAAAGAAATGAGGATAGTTCTGGACTGAACAGTTCCATATTGTTTATATCATATTGATGATATTTTTAACTGGACAGAAAAAGCATACAGATTGTTGGGCTTCCTAGGTAAAGAATCTGTCTGCCAATGCAAGAAGTGCAGGAAACTCAGGTTCAATCCCTGGGTCAGGAAGATCCTCAGAAAAAAGAAATGGCAGCCCACTCCAGTGTTCTTGCTGGAAAATCCCATGGACAGAGGTGCCTAGTAGGCTACAGTCCATGGGGCTGCAAAGAGATGAACATAGCTGAGCACACAGGCACATACAGATTGGAAGATAGTGGTTGGCCTGCGCTAAGGAACCCAAGTTGTAAATACCCTTGAAAAGTACTCAAAAATTCCAGTTATTACCAAAGATGAGGGGAAGTGAACAGATCTCATCAACTGCTTCTTCTGTGTCATCCTCTAGGTTAAATGTCAGCACCTCAGAGAGGCCTTTTCTGACCACTCTCCTCTTCTTCATCAGAGCATCTTATTTTCTCTTTTGCACTCATTTATTTAATGGCCATTTCTCTTTCTTCCTCCCTGAACTCTAAGGAACCACATCAAGGTCAGGGCCCATATCATTCATGCCTTCCTGGATTCCCTTCGTCTGGCACAGTGAAGCACACATCCCAGACCCCCAGGAGTGCTGAAGGAATGAATGAGCTATGGAGGCATGGCAAGCTGGCTGCATGTTCTTGGTGAGCTCCCAGGTCTTTGGGATCTCCTCTTCTCTTTTCTCAGATTCAGCTAAAAAATCCTACTTGATCTCAACATCCAGCTTATCAGGGGTTGGTTCCATTCATTAATATTTCTTTAAGAAAAAAAAAAACTAGAATTTTTGCTCAGTCAGTCTCTCAGGTCCACTAATAGTTCCATATCTGAAGAATGGAATGTAGTGAAGCGGTTGCAGGAAGCAGTTTTGGAGCATTTAATTTTGTCTCCATCACTTCTTGGCTGGGTAATGGTGACTCATTATTAACCATCTCTCCCACCTCAATTTCCTCAACTATAAAGTGAGGATATTAATATAGAGTTCTCGCCTAGTGTGGACCTGAGGTTAAATTAAACAGCACATGTAAAGCAGTGAGCTTTCTGTTTCACATTGCATATGCATAGTAAGTAAACTTTAACCCCTATCATTTTGTTTATATTGTTAAAGTACCTGAGTGTATCATTTTTTCTAGAACAGGATAAGGGGTAGCTTCCTGTCCAAGGTAACCCTGGACATTAGGAGTATTCAAAGTCAGAAAGCCTAGGACCTGGCGTACTGGCTCCCACAGAGCCTCCCGCCTGAGGGCACTGGGCGGTATGGCCAAATGACTCAATATTGAAGTAATGACTAATTGTCGCAGGGCTCCTCGTGTCTCTTCCCCTCCACCCCACCACAGTCACCACAAGGCTAGAACGGATCCTGGAGTCTGGCGAGAGACTGAACATACAGTGAGTCTCAGCAAACCCATCCGGTGAGATTAGAGAAGCCAGGTGGGGCACTCCGGGTGAGGGACCAGCTACCTCTGGGGCTAGAGAAACTGGGGGTCCCTGTCCTGTTTCCCTGTGCTTCACAGAATCGAGTGCAGTCTCCCGTGTGTACTGGCCATCAGGGAGTCTTTTTTTGAGGCACAGGAAGAAGTGCCTCATACCAGCTCATAGGGAAACTCCAAACAGTCAGCAGGAAGAAACTCAATCACAGATGAAAATGATTTTGTCTCACCGTGTGTCCGTGCAGGAATCTGAGGGGTAAAACAAGACATTCATTGAACAGAATGTGCTTTGTTCCTTTTCATGTCTGTGGTTGTGTGCCTGGCTCACTGGTCTCCATCAAGAAAAGAGCAATGACTTAACGCATGTAACTTTGTGACCCCGTGGAGCAGTGAGGCCTGCCGGGCTCCTCTGTCCATGGAATTCTCCAGGCAAGAATACTGGCATGCGTAGCCACTCCCTTCTTCAGCGGTTCTCCCCAACCTAAGGATCAAAACTGGGTCTCCTGCATGCCAGACGGATTCTTTACCATCTGAGCCAGTGGGGAATCCTCATTTAATGATCTTATTGGACAGAATTGCCTTTCACACTGATTTGTAAGGCAGATACTTCCCTCTCCTATCACACTTGAAACTCAAGAGAGGAGCCCATTGGCTTTAATATTTCGCAAGCATGTAGGGTCAGCAATCTGGACATTAAATCTTTCGTTATTGGTTGTGTTCTTTCACTTAACAAAAATAATACATGGCTATTGTAAAATATATTTTAAAATATGAGTAAAGAATATAAGATAAGCCTCTGTGTACATGTTAGTCACTCAGTCATGTGATCCTTGTGATTCTTTGTAATCCCGTGGACTGCAGCTGTCTGAGCCACCAGGGAACCTCTTTAAGATAAGTCTACTACGAACAAAGCTAGTGGAGGTGATGGAATTCCAGTTGAGCTATTTCAAATCCTAAAAGATGAGGCTGTGAAAGTGCTGCACTCATATGCCAGCAAATTTGGAAAACTCAGCAGTGGCCACAGGATTGGAAAAGGTCTGTTTTCATTCCAATTCCAAAGAAAGGCAATGCCAAAGAATGCTCAAACTACCGCACAATTGCACTCATCTCACACGCTAGTAAAGTAATACTCAAAAGTCTCCAAGCCAGCCTTCAACAGTACGTGAACCATGAACTTCCAGATGTTCAAGCTGGATATTAGCTTTGATCCCTGGTCAAAGGCAGAGGAACCAGAGATCAAATTGCCCACATCCATTGGATCATTGAAAAAGCAAGAGAGTTCCAGAAAAATATATATTTCTGCTTTATTGACTATGCCAAAGCCTTTGACTGTGTGGATCACAATAAACTGTGGAAAACTGAAGAGATGGGAATACCAGACCACCTGACCTGCCTCTTGAGAAATCTTTATGCAGGTCAGGATTACACAGAACTGGACATGGAACAGCTAGGGAAAAGAGTACATCAAGGCTGTATAATGTCACCCTGCTTATTTAACTTATATGCAGAGTACATCATGAGAAATCCTGGGCTGGAGGAAGCACAAGCTAGAATCAAGATTTCTGGGAGAAGTATCAATAAAACTTCAGATATGCAGATGACACTACCCTTATGGCAGAAAGTGAAGAGGAACTAAAAAGCCTCTTGATGAAAGTGAAAGAGTAGAGTGAAAAAGTTGGCTTAAAACTCAACATTCAGAAAACTAAGATCATGGCATCTGGTTCCGTCATGTCATGGGAAATAGATGGGGAAACAGTGACAGACTTTATTTTGGGGGGCTTCAAAATCATTGCAGATGGTGACTGCAGCTGTGAAATTAAAAGACACTTACTCCCTGGAAGAAAAGTTACAACCAACCTACACAGCATATTTAAAAGCAGAGACATTACTTTGCCAACAAAGGTCCGTCTAGTCAAAGCTATGGTTTTTCCAATGGTCATGTATGTGAGAGTTGGGCTATAAAGAAAGCTGAGTGCTGAAGAATTGATGCTTTTGAACTGTGGTGTTGGAGAAGACTCTTGAGAATCCCTTGGACTGCAAGAAGATCCAACCATTCCATCCTAAAGGAAATCAGTCCTGAATATTCATTGGAGGGACTGATGCTGAAGCTGAAACTCTAATACTTTGGCCACCTGATACGAAGAACTGGCTTATTTGAAAAAAATCCTGAAGCTGGGAAAGATTGAAGGTAGGAGGAGAAGGGGATGACAGAGGATGAGATGGTTGGATAGCATCACTGACTCAATGGACACGGGTTTGGGTGGACTCTGGGAGTTGGTGATGGACAGGGAGGCTTGGTGTGCTGCGGTCCATGGGGTCACAAAGAGTTGGACATGACTGGGCAACTGAGCTGAACTGAATGAGAGCATCTTGCTGTTTCAGAAAATAAGAAAACGCTAATTAAAAAAAAAAAAAGCTAGTAATATGTTAAAAGGGCAGAGAGTCTAGCGTAAAGAGACCACTAGACCATTCTAAAACAATCTGAGGCATTAAAATATATAATNATCCTGGGCTGGAGGAAGCACAAGCTAGAATCAAGATTTCTGGGAGAAGTATCAATAAAACTTCAGATATGCAGATGACACTACCCTTATGGCAGAAAGTGAAGAGGAACTAAAAAGCCTCTTGATGAAAGTGAAAGAGTAGAGTGAAAAAGTTGGCTTAAAACTCAACATTCAGAAAACTAAGATCATGGCATCTGGTTCCGTCATGTCATGGGAAATAGATGGGGAAACAGTGACAGACTTTATTTTGGGGGGCTTCAAAATCATTGCAGATGGTGACTGCAGCTGTGAAATTAAAAGACACTTACTCCCTGGAAGAAAAGTTACAACCAACCTACACAGCATATTAAAAAGCAGAGACATTACTTTGCCAACAAAGGTCCGTCTAGTCAAAGCTATGGTTTTTCCAATGGTCATGTATGTGAGAGTTGGGCTATAAAGAAAGCTGAGTGCTGAAGAATTGATGCTTTTGAACTGTGGTGTTGGAGAAGACTCTTGAGAATCCCTTGGACTGCAAGAAGATCCAACCATTCCATCCTAAAGGAAATCAGTCCTGAATATTCATTGGAGGGACTGATGCTGAAGCTGAAACTCTAATACTTTGGCCACCTGATACGAAGAACTGGCTTATTTGAAAAAAATCCTGAAGCTGGGAAAGATTGAAGGTAGGAGGAGAAGGGGATGACAGAGGATGAGATGGTTGGATAGCATCACTGACTCAATGGACACGGGTTTGGGTGGACTCTGGGAGTTGGTGATGGACAGGGAGGCTTGGTGTGCTGCGGTCCATGGGGTCACAAAGAGTTGGACATGACTGGGCAACTGAGCTGAACTGAATGAGAGCATCTTGCTGTTTCAGAAAATAAGAAAACGCTAATTAAAAAAAAAAAAGCTAGTAATATGTTAAAAGGGCAGAGAGTCTAGCGTAAAGAGACCACTAGACCATTCTAAAACAATCTGAGGCATTAAAATATATAATTACAGTAATGGATTCAATACATTGAATAAAACAAAAATCCATGAGTCCATACTTGAAGACAGGAGAGAAGAGAAAGCTCTTTCTTCTTTTGTGCTCAGTTGCTCAGTTATGTCTGACTGCAGTTCCATGGACTGTAGCCTGCCAGACTTCTCTGTCCATAGAATTTTCCAGACAAGAACACTGGAGCAGATTGCCATTTCATACTCCAGGGGATCTTCCCAACCCAGGGATCAAACCCACGGCATTTGGGTCTTCTGCATTGGCAGGCAGATTCTTTACCACTAGTGCCACCTGAGAAGCCCTTCTTACAATAAATGCCAACTAATACAAATAGAATGATAGAAAAGCATCAATGGGTGCTAAAGTTCTGAGTGAATTTGTTTGATAAAGATCGATAAATTTATATGAGCTCAAAATAGCTCTCTATAAAATAGTTATTTTTTTAAGATGAGTCGAGAGGAGAAAGAAAAATGAACCGTAAGCCAGTAACCAAGAGTTGACCATTATTAGTAACTTAATAAGCATCTTTCAATTTTTTTCTAATATTACAATGTTTTGAATGTCTTATAAAAATGAGCTCATGCTTTTTTTAACCTTTTTTTCTCATATAAAAATATATCATGATCTTATTGACTTGTATTTAAATATTACTAGGCACATACTGAGTATTTATTGAGAGAATGAAATTCACAAGCCTTTAAAAGCAAGGTTATGCTATATGCTCTTATTTTCACAAGCCTTTAAAAGCAAGGTTGTGCTATATGCTCTTATAACTCTCCTGCACTCCCAAGATTTTTTTCCTTAGCACTAATTCCTGGAAGTGGAATAGTGAGGTAGAGAATATTTAGAACCCCATGGCCTTTGATATATGGAGCCAAATCACCCTCCAGAAAGATTTTTCTACCTTGTTTTCCCACTAGTGATGTATTAAACACACACGTTTCAATACATTTTAAAGAAGAAAATTGGGATTAATGTGTGAAACAATCAGAGTAGGGCCCAAGTCATTAAATCAGAAAATAATAGTCATTCAAATCCTCATCTCTCTGTAGATTAGGTTCTGTGAGAACTAAAAGCTGGGGATCACTGTTTTGCAAAACCTTCACTCTTAGCAGATGGGGTTTTGTTAATGCAGAATGCTCCAAGTTGGGATAGAACCTGATTTTAGTTGAGCCACTCACAGACCAGACCCTCATCTTCTAGTCTTTATCAGAAAACCCTGGACTTCCACGGTGGTACAGTGGATAAGAATCCTGCTGCCAACACCGAGGACACAAGTTTGATCCCTGGCCCGGGAACATTCCACACGCCGCGGAGCAGCTAAGCCTGTGCACCAGAGCTTCTTGAAGCCCGTGTGCCTAGAGCCTGTGCTCCACAACAGGGGAAGCCTGTGAGCCGCAGCTGGAGACTAGCCCCCAATCCCGCAACCAGAGAAAGCCCGCGGCGATGAAGACTCAGCATGACCAAAGATAAACAAACATGAGTCGACATAGGTAGGGATATAACTGAACAAGATTCTGTACACCTATGGCAAACACAACATTGTAAGTCCAATTTATTCCAATAAAACATTTTTTATTTAAAAAATAAAAAATAAACCCTACCGCCTGTGCTAGACCTGGAGTCTGCTAAGTCAGGGTCAAGGATGAAGAGAAAAACCTCATTTCTCACGATGATAGGCTCGCATCAGCCACCACTGTCATCAACACAGAACCTCCAAAAGGGCCTCTTCATTTGGACTTGGACGCTGGGTCCTTAAGACCCTTGAATGAACACCAGCAACCAGTGCAGTTTCCAGAGGTGACAGGGCAAAGTGCAGGTTGCACCCGNCCAAAAGGGCCTCTTCATTTGGACTTGGACGCTGGGTCCTTAAGACCCTTGAATGAACACCAGCAACCAGTGCAGTTTCCAGAGGTGACAGGGCAAAGTGCAGGTTGCACCCGCCCTCCACTGCAGAGCTCGATGGTTCCCATGGCAACTCTCACCAGCTGACGTAAGCCCCCAGCTAGTTGGAGCAGAGGTCTGTCTGCATATTCTCCGGATCCATATGCGATACCGATGATTAAGGAGAACCAAGAAGGGGATATTCAGAGAAGCATCTTTGGATCCCAAAGATGAGAAATCATTAAAGCTGGAACCATGATATGGCTTTGCTTATATTTTCCTTTGTGGACTTCTACCAGCTCACATGTTCTCAAGTGATGACAGTTGGGCTGATTGAGAGCCGTTAGTCAAATCCAGTAATAGTATTAATCTGTGGTTGGAAATGACTGTTAAAGAAAGTGCCAGGCTATTCAGTTGTGGTTTTTCTTCCAGCTTCCAGTCATGCCAACCTTCCAGTGGGAGGAATAGAGGCTGTGGTAAAGGAAACCGTTGATAAACGAAAGAAACCAGAAACTGTCACTACCCATAACAACGAAACAACAACAAAAAGATTACAGAAACGAGGGGGAGACAAAAGGAAGTGGCACAGAGCAGTTTCAGCCTGCAGTCTGATGTGATCAGGAGGCAGGAGACTAGCATGGTGCTGCCTCAGGCACTGACTCCAATTTTCCAGTGAGAACAGGAAGACTGTACGTACCAAGTAACAGTGCTGAGCAGGAAGGCTTTTCTTGAGGGAAGAGAAAGCCTGGAGTGTAACTGAAGCTATTTTTATCAGCATCCTAGCATGCTCCTCAGACCACGGATACACAAAGGAAGCGAGGAGTCCAGTCACCAAATTAGGTCAAAAGCTTACCCTGTAATCCTCTTGACTGAATTTTCTAGAACAAATGGTTCATAATGATGCACCATTGTTGAGTTTTCAAGAAACGCTTGTTGTAACTGAGAAGGGCTTTAGCAGTCAGTGTCTTGTATTTGCTGTTTTTATTTTTGGAGAACTTTAGACTGGCAGCTCGCCATGTGTGTTCACCAAAGCTCAGAGATGCATTTTGTTTCTTTTAACTTTGCAAAGTGAAAAAGCACTGTCAGTAAATATGTATAAAGGAACAGAAGGTGTAACTTCCAGAGTAACATCGAGAAGAATCTGAACACTGTATGCCTGAAGCATTTTGCTGTCTCTCAACAAGAAAATAGCAGTTTTACCAGCTATTCTACCATGTTTCTGGAGAAGGCGATGGCACCCACTCCAGTGCTCTTGCCTGGAAAATCCCATGGACGGAGGAGCCTGGTGGGCTGCAGTCCATGGGGTCAAGAAGAATCAGATACGACTGAGTGACTTCACTTTCACTTTTCACTTTCATGCATTGGAGAAGGAAATGGCAACCCACTCTAGTGTTCTTGCCTGGAGAGTCCCAGGGATGGGGGAACCTGGTGGGCTGCTGTCTATGGGGTCACACAGAGTTGGACATGACTGAAGCAACTTAGCAGCAGCAGCAGCTACCATGTTTCACATATTATACCTTTTTTCCATTTTTTATTATTTTTAGAATCAGGATGTACATTGGAATCAGTTGGTAGCACCTTAGATTTAATGAAAGGTGGTGCTAAGTCGCTTCAGTTATGTCTGACTCTTTGCGACCCCAGGGACTGTAGCCTGCCAGGCTCCTCTGTCCATGGGATTCTCCAGGCAAGAATACTGGAGTGGGTTGCCATGCCCTCCTCCAGGAGATCTCCCCAACCCAGGGACTGAACCCACGTCTCTTACATCTCCTGCATTGGCAGGCGGGTTCTTAACCACTAGCGCCACCTGGGAAGCCCTTATATATAATGTACAGTAATGATACTTATATTTATCATGTTGTACATTACATACCTAGTATTTATGTATCTTATAACTGGAAGTTTGTACCTTTGACCACCTTCAGTCTACTTTCCACTCCACCTCAGTCCCACTGCTGCCTCTGGTAAGCACAAATCTGATCTCTTTTTCTATGAATTTGTTTATTTTTGAGTATAGTTGTCCTGCAACACTATGTTAGTACCTGGTACACAGCACTGCAACTCGTATGTCTCTACGTTTCAAACTGGTCACTGTGATAAGCCTAGGTGCCATCTGTCACCATACAGAGGTATTCTGTAATTGTTGACTCTGTTCCCCGTACTTTACATTTCACACCCAAGATTCAATGACTGAAAGTTTGTCCCTTTTCATTTCTTTCATTTCTCTTTGTACATATTTCTCTGCTCCCCCAGCCCTTATTCCTCTGGCAACTACCTGTTCTCTGTGTCTGTTCATTTGCTCCACATATAAGGGAAATCATATGTTATTTGTCTTACTCTTTCTGACTTATTTCACTTGGTATAATACCCTCTGGGTCCATTTATGTTGTAGCAAATGGCAAGATTTCATCCTTTTTTATGGCTGAGTGATACTGCACTGTGTGTTCATGTGTGTGTGTGTGTGTGTGTGTGTGTGTGCTGTAGCTATACTGTATGTCGACAACTTCTTTTTCTATAGTGTCACTGTGGTTGCTGTGGACAGCTTCTTTATCCATTTTTCCATCATGGGCACAGGTTTGCCTCAATGTCTTCTTGTTGTTTGGTCGCTAAGCTGTGTTCAGTTCTTTGTGACCCCATGGACTGCATCACCGCCAGGCTTCTCTGTCCTTCACCGTCTCCTGGAGTTTGCCCTCAGCTGTGTCCGTCGAACTGGTGATGCCATCCTCTGTCGGCCCCTTCTCTTCCTGCCCCCATCTTTCCCAGCATCAGGGGCTTTTCGAGTGCATTGTCCCGCCCCATCTGGTAGCCAGGGTATTGGAGCTTAAGCATCAGTCCTTCCGATTGTGAATAATGCTACAGTGAACACAGGCATACATGTATTTTTTTCAAGTTGGTGTTCTCATTTTCTTCAGATGAATACCCAGAAGTGGGATAGTTGGGTCATATTTTTAATGTACTGAGTAAGTGATGTTCCATAGAGCATTCAAGGAAGAGCTCAATGAGCCTGAGGCTGAGAGTTTGCATTGCCCTCGGGGGGTCACCGCCGCCAGTGTCAAGGTGGAGCTGGGCGTGCCAGCCCGGGCGGTCCACATGGGGCGGGCTGCCCTGCCGCCTGCCAGAGCCTGTGCCTCCACAGCAGGCCTGAGGCAAACCCCACATTGCCTCTGAAGCGTCCTTCTATCTGGGCATTGGCAGAACTCCCAAACAAGTGGGGAAGGGCACCAGGAAAGTTCATCCTCGGATGAGCGGATTAGTTAAACATCAGACAGTAGGACGCTGTTCCCTGAGGGGCCGTGGGACCCGTGAGGCCGCACTCCCCAACCACGCCAGGCTCTCCCTGCAGACACTTCCCTTGTGTCAAAGTCTTCCTGCTTTCAGGAACCCCATGTATCTTTTAACATAAATTGTTTGTTTTGAAAGTAGTGCTGATGCTAATAATACAATAAGATAAAAACACCAAAGATATACTAAATGTACAGTCTAACTTGGTAAGTTAATAAAGCAGGGCAGGACTTCTGGTGGTGCAGTGCTGAGGACCCTGTGCTTCCATGCAGGGGTCGCGGATTCCATCCCTGGTCGGGAAGCAGATCCCACATGCCGTGCAGCACAACTTGGCACAACCCAAATAAATAAAGTGCTTCTCTTATTTTTTTAAAAAAAAGAATAGCAGTTCAGCTACCTTATAAAATTTAAATGTAAATTCTTTAAGACTTTTTAGCATGCAAAACCAAAGGAATCTAAAGTGCATATTAGTTTTGTGCTAAAGGTACACAATTAGAAAGTACATTTAATGAGCAAGGCATACAGTGTGCACTACCAGGCTATACCAATATTTTATTTTAACTATATTAGATACTTCCACCTATAATGCTTTAAAAGCCGTGTGTGTGTGTGTGTGTGTGTGTGTGTGCGCGCGCGCACGTGTTCAATCATGTCTGACTCTTTGCGACCCCATTGACTATAGCCTGCGGGGTTCCTCTGTCCATGGAATTTTCCAGGCAAGTATACTGGAGTGGATTGCCATTTCCTTCTCCAGGGGATCTTCTAGACCCAGGGATCAAACCCATGTCTCCTGCATCTCCTGCATTGCAGGCAGATTGTCTACCGCAGAGCCACTAGGGAAGCTGTTATAAGCTTTAAATGGCTCTAGTCAGTTAGCTGAGATGAACACAGTACAAGCTTTCAAGGTTTAAAATTTATTTTGAGCCTCACTTTTTTGAGTACTTTCTCAAAATACGGTAATCACCCTGTATTTGTACCACTTGGTGTGCTGTCTGCTGTTTGTTATGGATTAATAGATGTTAGACTTGATGTTTGATCTAAGCCTCGGTTCCTGCTTTTTAAATGAGGATAATATTATGTACTTAGCAGAATGTTCTTAGAATTAAATGCAATAATACGTGTAGAATAGAGTAAAGCTGCCCCTGTCCTACTACATGTGCTTGGTAAGTTGCATCTATTATTAATAGCCGTCAGTGGTGAAGATAAGTTACCTACTCAACATCTTTTAGGTGGCACTGGTTTTTATCTACATAATTTCTGTAACATAATGGTCTTAAGCTAAAGTTTCTTTTATATTTTCTTAAAGTCCCTCTCAGAGTTTTAATTTGCCAAATGTCGTCAGAAGCTTGTTGGTAGGTTGAAAGATTCTAAATTTCACTTTCCAGGAAAATGCATCCCTCAGTTACAGTGCCAAGCCTACCAGTGATGATCAAGAAGTCCCAAAGGTCAATACATAATTATACTTTATAATCAGAAAGTAGACATTTAGTTGCTTAAAACCTAAAATTGGACCAGACTCTTTTCTGAACTGAGAACCAGTTTTTGAATAAATGTTCGGCCACAATTTAAATCTTGAATCTAGTTGGGAAGTGTGTAACACTTAATGTAACCTGACAGCCCCTTTGACCGTATAGTCTTAAGTACATTAAAAAAAAATTCCTCCCAAAGTTTTTTAATATCTATATATTCATCTTTTCCTAAGACCATCAATTTAGAGATAGCAAAACATGATTGGACTTTTTTTTTAACAACTTATATTGTATTTTTCTTAGAAAGTAATACATTAGCAAAATTTAAGAAAGTCTGATTTTGGAAAATGCAGAAAAGCAAGAAAGGGAGGGTGAAAATTGCCTGCAGCCCATGATAACATATATCTTAAGATGTTCATTATAGGCTTCTTTGTAGTCTTCTCTCTCTCTCTTTCTCTCTCTCTCTCTCTCTATATATATACACTATGAATATATTTTATATTATGTATACATTTGACCTGTATTTCCAGTTTTTTAATATGTAATTTCAATATATAAATTTATAATAATTATTACTGTACACATTTTTTACCAGTTGTTTCATTTGTATGACTGACACAGCTTTATGCCTCTATCCTTCTCTTATAATTGTAAAGTCAAGTGCATGGCGGATTGAGTCGAACGTCTCTAGAGAATGTGTAATCCAATCAGGTTCTGAATATGTTCATTTGTCTCATAAATAAGTACTATGCATTGGGACCAAAGATTTCCCTAAATAAATCGTTTGTGACATATTTGTAATGTACTGTGTTAGTTGCTCAGTAGTGTCCAACTCTTTGCAACCCCATGGACTGTAGATCTCCAGGCACCTCTGTCCTTGTAATTCTCCAGGTAAGAGTACTGAAGTGGGTAACCATTCCCTTCTCCAGGGGACCTTCCCCACCCAGGAATTGCACGCTGGTCTCCTGCATTGCAGGCAGATTTTTACTATCCAAGCTGTCAGGGAAGCCCTTTCATGTTCTATGGTAGATTGCATTTAAATATATGATATAATAGCATCAATAAGAAATCATGATTAACAATATTGATTCTAGCATTTGCACTTACCACATATCTGACTGACTGTTTCAGTTACAAAACCCTCCTCTGAGTCCCAGCTTCCTCATCTGTAAAATGAGGAAAGTATTGCCTGTGCTTCAGGGTTGTTTGTAAGGATTAGAAAAACTGGTCCTACCTATCGTTCCTATCCCATTTCATTAGGCAAAATTATCTGGCTTTTTTGGAAACTGAGAAGTAGAAATTCATAGAATTATTACCAGTGGTGAATATGCATAAGTATGAAAGTGTTCAAGCTCACCACTAATCAGAGGAATACACATTCTGTTAACAGTTTATGAATGCACTCAGGGAGGGGAGGGTTTTTCATTTACTACTATATTGCTAGCATCCAGAACATCATCTCACACTCATTCTCTGAAGTATTCTCTGAAGGAAGGAATGAAGAAGTGAATAAACAAAATATCAAACGTTGAGCAAGTCACTGAATTTTGCGGGACCTCAGTTTCTTCATTAATATAAGAGAAAGACCATATTCAAGCCTTGCTGATAGAAACAGAAAGAGGAATACTCTAAAATTAGTCCTACTGCCATGGATACTGAGTAAGAAAACACATTTTCTCTCCAATTTGTCATTATCCTAACTATATCATCTTTAAAGTTTTCTGAGCCAGTGATATTCATAAGTAGCACAGCAGAATATCATAGGTACATTAAATTCAAAGATGGGGCCAAAACAAGAGCATTGAATTTTCTTTGCATATTGAGCCAGAATGAAACCAGGCAAAGAAATTGCCAGCAGAGGAAGGGGTGGGGCAGAGGCTAGAATAGAAGGTAATACAGTATGAAGCAAAAACAAGTAACTTTGTAGTACAAGAGTGTTTATTATATTTGCCATGTTTTTATTCTGAGGTATAGTTGACTTACAGTGTTGTGTTAGTTCCTGGCGTATAGCTGCGTGACTCAGTTCTGCATATGTGTATTTTTTCATCTTCTTTTCCATATGTTTTATTACAGGATGTCGAATGTAGTTCTCTGTGCTGTACAATAGGATCTCGTTGTTTATCCATCCCGTGTGTTTGCATCTGCCAGTCCCAAATTCCCAGTGTATTTGCTGCTTGATTAATAGTACGATTTTTACCAAGCAGCTGATCTTACTTGCCAGCAGTTCCGACCCGTCCAATTTGTTATTTTTGCAGCCCATCTGTGGTATAGAGTGGGACGGGAGCTGTGATGTGGATTCTTGAGCAGATGAGCAGAGGTTAAGTGGCCACCTGCCTACACTCGGTGATTTGTTAATCAGTTACAGAGCCTGTTAGGAGCTGGGTCTCTGTCTCCGGGGTTGTATTCCTTTTCCATTACACATGGCTCAGTGCTTCTGTCTTCTAAAGAAGATGCTACAGGGGACACAGCCCTGTCCTGCTCCTGAAACAATATCGTTACCTGACAGGCTGGTCTGCTGGGAGGACAGCTGTTATCTTTTTTAGAAGGCTGGGGTTTAATCATTTTTTTCCCAAGAGGAAGTAGCCATAATGGTGCACCAAAAATAACGCCTTAACTGCTAAATTCTACTTAGTAGGTGGTTTCCCAGAGATGATCCAATGCAATGAGTCATCACTCTGAGCATATTAGCACATTATTTCTCTTTTTCACTAACCCCTGATGCTTTTGGTTACATATTTTTTAACCTTTAGAGCCTTTCTGGAAGGTTCACAGTCTTCATGCTATGAATATAAACCATCCCCACATGACCCTCTTTTTCTTCTGCTTCCACTTTTGAGAGAACAGTCAGGATCATGACCTCAGATAAAAGAGCAACAGTTTTCTCCAGCTAGAAGTAGCTCTATCTCATGCCCAGTAATAATCAAGAATGTAAATTAATATAAATAAATATGTGGGACCCAGGTCAAGAAAACTATAGAATTTGATCGAGAGATACAAAAGATGTACCTCAATGTAGAGATTTGAATATTGGAAAGATACTACATTTTCCTGAATGAGAAGGTTGAATGCTCAAAAGGATGCAAGAACTTTGAAAATTAATTTATAGGTTTATGCCGCTTCAGTCAGAATTCCAGTGGGATTTTCTAAAATATATTTGGAAGAGCTACATTGATGAAAGTAGCCAAGAATTGTTTATCAAAAAAAAAATTAAAAAGGAAACTTCTACCATCAATCAGTAAAATGTATGCATTATGCAGCCAGAATAATAAGAACAATTTGGTTCCAGCAGAAGAAATAACAGACATTAATGGAACAGAATAGACAGCCCCCCAGAAAAACTCCAATCCAGAAAGTGTTATAATTCATCATAAATCACAAATCCTGGGAGACAGAATAGCTGGTTCAACAAATGAGGTGCAGTAACTGATCAGCTCACTGCGGGGGAAAATGGTAATCTGATTAGATTCTCTCTGTTCTTTACCAAAGAGCAAGTAACAGATGGCTTAAAGATTTATATATTAAAAATGAAACTGTAAAAGTATAACGAAGCTGTAGATAATATGGATGGCTCTAAAATGGAGCTAGACTTTCAAAGCATTAAAAACAAAGAAAAATGTTAATATATTTGACTGTATAAAAATTGAAAGCTTCTGTTCATCAAAAAAATAAAGATGCTGCAAAGTTTCAGAGCATATGGTAAACTTGGAGAAAAAGTTTGCAATGAGTATGGCAAAGACATAACATCCCTAATGAATAAAAGGCTCTAAAAATTAATTGGGAAACCATAGCACACTCCACTGTCACTGCACCACTTTCCTATCACATTATATGTTAATACATGTCAGAGTGCAACATAGCTTTTGTAAACAGAATACCATTCAGATGACATGAGTGAAAGAAATTCAGATCTTATTTTCCATTCACATAGTCTTTTTGTTCAAAGGCAGTTGAAGGAAACGACACATTATGCTATAAATACTTCAGGACAGTTTGTCCACATTGACACTTCCATTTCCTAAAACGAAACCCTCACTGGCCCACAGGGAGAAAAAAGGCGAGCTTTGTTAACCAGCTTTATTTCAACAAGCACATCCATATGGTAAGAACTTCCTCTGATGAGTCATCCACAGTTGTCAAACACCAACTTTCCTTTGTTTGACCCATGCAGAAATAAAAGTCTGTGGAATCATAATGCAAGAGTATGAATCATTTAATTGTGTTTTATTCCTATCTGAATTTGCATCCGTCACAAACCCACTGTGTCCACCATGAAAAATTGCATTCTTCAGATATCACTGGAAAAAAAAAATCCTGTTCAAATGCTTCTGTTCTGTCTAGATAGTCTATGAAATTTCTAAGGAATGTTGTGGGCTTTGCTTCCTGTGCTAAATTGTTAAATTATCACACATTATTGGATTCCAACCAAAATGTTCTGGATAGGAATATTATATTCATACAGGATACTAGTTGTCTTGACCATTTACAAAGGAATAAAGGGAAAAGATTTGAACTGTTCCTTGTCGTAAAAAGCAACTCTAAAAGGGTAGGTAGAAATATGTGTACAAATAATATTTTTTTTAAATGTCCTTGATTCTTTTCCTCATAGAGGCTTGAATCATATTTAGTCTCAGCTTTGTTTTGACGGCCAACCACTGTCTTGTCTTTTTATTCTTGTTCAAACCAAGGACTGTACAGCCAGGATTCTGATCCTGGTCTGGAGTATGATGCCATCTAAGTTTATTTGAAAGAGACCTTTAGAGATCCCATCTTAACTTCTTCCATATAAAAAGAGAAAAGAAATGATAGCTTGATTTCTTCTAATTAGCTTACTTTATTTTCCAATTTTTCTATAATACATGTATATTTCATAATCAGAAAAAAAATTATTTTTATAAAGTAGCTGCCCATCATTAAAAATATAAACACAAAAAGTAAGCCTTTTAAAAAAATTCAACTGGCTCTGAGGTCAGCAGAAATTTATCCTGAGAAAAGAAATGCTAACTTTTGTTGATTGATCACATTAATCTCTCAGTACTAGAGACATATAGATAAACCTCACTGACATTCTGTGGCCAGCGCCCATATTTGTATGCTAAGCAGATTTTTTTTTAAATTAAGGAAAAAATGAGAAAATCCGTTTTCCACCATTTGGAGAGTATTTTTAACTAATGATTGAATCCAATTTGAGGATATTTTTGGATCATTTGTAATACTGTATGAGTGATACTTTTGGTTCACTTTGAGAAAAACTGCTTTTTTTTTTTTTAATAAACCACTTTAACCAATAGACACACTTCTCTTGCAGAAAATTTCTAGTGATTATGTTACCCCAAAATCAACATTAAAACTTGCAGCCTTGGATTATGCATCATTTTGCTGACAGCTGGCTGATGTCAGTATTAGAGTGTTTGCAAGAGAGAGCATGTGCATATGAGCATAGAGGTAATCATAATTATCTGCTCAGAGACACACCCACATGAGAGCCCATAAAACTCTCTTTGGCAGAAATTGTTCTGTCAAAGACAAGACCAGTGGATTCAAAGACTAAAAGGAAGAGTGGTTTTGAAAGCTACATTTTTCTTACCATAACTTTAAGTAATATTTGCTATTGGACTGTGTCACTATTCAATGGGCTTCCTTTAACATTTTCTGCCTTAAGCTCATGGTGTATTGCTTTGCTGTCTGCCTATCAGACAGAGAAAACTTGACTCACCTGGGCTACCCTGGCTCACACTGCTAGTTTGTTTTCCATGGTATATGCTGCTGATTAATCACAGCGCCTCTCCCACTGCACCTAGGCTGCTTAACACTAAGTGTTAAGTCTAAGTGTTAGTCGCTCAGCTGTATCTGACTCTTTGCGACCCCATGCACTGTAGCCCTCCAGGCTCCTCTGTCCATGGAGTTCTCCAGGCAGGAATACTGGAGTGGGTTGCCATTTCCTTCTCCAGGGGATCAAACCAGCATCTCCTGGATTGAAGGCAGATTCTTTACCGCTGAGACACTGAGAAAGCCCCACTGCACCTGGGTAGCATTTCAGAGTCATTCTCAAGCCTGGCTCACAGCCTGTTACTATCATCAGTCACACTGGACAAGATACATTCTGTTTGTCCTCCTGGATGTGTAGTAGCTCCATCCCAGTCTCTACTGATGGGCTCCTCTTTAGATTATGCAGGGCTTCCCTGGTGGCTCAGGTGGTGAAGAATCTGCCTGCAATTCAAGAGACCCAGCTTCGATCCCTGGGTTGGGAAAATCCCCTGGAGAAGGGAACAGTAACCCACTCAGTATTCTTGCCTGGAGAATCCCATGGACAAGGAGCCCGGAGGGCTGTAAAGAAAGCTGAATGCCAAAGAATTGATGTTTTTGAATTGTGATGTTGGAGAAGACTCTTGAGAGTCCCTTGGACTGCAAGGAGATCCAACCAGTTCATCCTAAAGGAGATCAGTCCTGGGTGTTCATTGGAAGGACTGATGTTGAAGCTGAAACTCCAATACTTTGGCCACTTCATGAGAAGAGTTGACTCATTGGAAAAGACCCTGATGCTGGGAGGGATTGGGGGCAAGAGGAGAAGGGGACAACAGAGGATGAGATGGCTGGATGGCATCACTGACTCGATAGACGTGAGTTTGAGTGAACTCCGGGAGTTCACTCAAATGATGGACAGGGAGGCCCGGCGTGCTGCGGTTCATGGAGTCGCAAAGAGTCGGACACGACTGAGCGACTGAACTGAACTAAAACTAAACTAAAGCATCTATTATATACTATAAATCTGCATGCCAGACTTACTTAAGTGTCAAATTACTACAAGTCTCATAGAATTTCATATTGTTCTTTAAAGAAATATAAAAAATCCTCAGATTCTTGGGGGATTTTCTATCCAGAATTTGAAGGAGTCAAACAAAAGCAGAATTTTACACTTTGGAGAAAGTCTAAGGCAAAGAACACCACAGGCAAGCAACCCCTGAGATGTGTGAGATGAGATGGTTGGATGGCATCACCAACTCGATGGACATGAGTTTGGGTAAACTCCTGGAGCTGGTGATGGACAGGGAGACCTGGCATGCTGCGATTCATGGGGTCACAAAGAGCTGGACACGACTGAGTGACTGAACTGACTGAGCCCAGTTAGTAATTAAAGCCTGGTAGACTACAGTCTATGGGGTTGCAAGAGTCAGACATGACTTAGCAACTAAACCATCACCAGTCAATCTCTGGCACTGCTTTTGCCAAGTGTTCCTGGTAATCTCTGATAATCCTTTCTGTGTCTCCACATGCCACCAATCACCCTTGCCCCAAATGATCTTCCAGCATGTCGTCATTAAAGTTTTTCAATACCAAGCCCGACTTAAAATACAGTGCATATTACAGCTTGAATTTCTATAAGGGAGGAAGAAAGTTATACAGGCTCTGTAGTTACATGAAGAGACAGAAGACCACCTTCCCCAGGGCACTGAACCTGAGATGTCTGACTATAAAAGAAGCTTATCATTCATGGTGAGAAAGGTGATTCCATGGGAAGTCCCAGATCCTGGACTTGCCTCCAGGTTCCTAGTAATTAGTAATACTAATACAAACACTTTACCCTTGCAAGTTAGCATATCTCAGCTTTGACTCAGACCTCTTTTCCTTGTTGGTTCTCAAGCTTTGTTTCAAATGCAAAGTTGTACTAGTACTTGCTAGTTGTCTGACTTTAGGTTAGACTGAGGATGAAAATGCAGTAATGTAAGGAGTAACCTACATTACTACATGGAAAAGGCAATGGCAACCCACTCCAGTACTCTTGCCTGGAAAATCTCATGGACCTGGAAGGCTGCGGTCCATGGGGTCGCTGAGGGTCGGACACGACTCAGCAACTTCACTTTCACTTTTCACTTTCCTGCATTGGAGAAGGAAATAGCAGCCCACTCCAGTGTTCTTGTCTGGAGTGGGGACGGGGGACGGGGGAGCCTGGTGGGTTGCCGTCTATGGGGTCGCACAGAGTTGGACATGACTGAAGTGACTTAGCAGGGAATAACCTAGCCTTTAGAAATGCTCAGTTACCTGATCATTTCTTTCCTGCCTTAAGAACTCCCCTGATGGATTTCCCTGGTGGTCCAGTGGTTAAGAATCTACCAGCCAGTGCAGGGGA
>SJYW01027590.1:718482-762969 GCA_006410735.1 Raphicerus campestris
CCACTGTTTGCAGATATTGCCTAGCACCACAGAGCAGGTAAAGCATAAATGGATACAGCGGTAGAGATCAAATCCGGTTTCGGCTCTGACTGTGTATACATCTATTGACACATACGTATCTGTGCAAACACACATGCTCACACTTGAGTTACCCAGAGGTGAACCAAGGAAGTGAATTTGGAGACATGTGAGACTGATCCTTATGGAAAGACTAGAGAGGAAAGCCTTCTTGATAGAAGGAACAGTAACCATTCTGTATGTATGTTCAGTTCATTTCAGTTCAGTCACTCAGTTGTGTCTGACTCTTTGCCACCCCATGAATCGCAGCACGCCAGGTCTCCCTGTCTATCACCAACTCCCAGAGTCCCCTCAAACTCACGTCCATCGAGTCAGTGATGCCATCCAACCGTCTCATCCTCTGTCATCCCCTTCTCCTCCTGCCCCCAATCCCTCCCAGCATCAAAGTCTTCTCCAGTGAGTCAACTCTTCACATGAGGTAGCCAAAGTACTAGAGTTTCAGCTTTAGCATCATTCCCTCCAAAGAAATCCCAGGGCTGATCTCCTTCAGAATGGACTGGCTGGATCTCCTGTATGCAATGAGTCCCAATTATGGACAGAAAGTTATGCGCCCTAGATATAGAAGCAAGTAGAGGTTGATCCTGTCCTTGGGGAGCTTCTGGTTTGACTGTAGAAACCAACAAGTAAATGAGGTAGAAGTGGTTAGCCCAGGAGTGAGGAATGAAGAAGTGAGATGAACAGATCAAGTATGTGCAATATATGGCAAGTATATGGCAAGCCATGTTGGGGACTTTTCCTTCGGATTTTGAAAAATAACTGATGCTCAGGACTTCACTGGTGGTCCAGTGGCTAAGACTCAACATTCCAATATAGGGTGCCCCAGGTTCGTTGCAGAGAAGGCAATGACACCCCACTCCAGTACTCTTGCCTGGAAAATCCCATGGATGGAGGAGCCTGGTAGGCTGCAGTACATGGGGTCGCTAAGAGTCGGACACGACTGAGGGACTTCACTTTCACCACGACTGAGGGACTTCACTTTCACTTTTCACTTATATACATTGGAGAAGGAAATGGCAACCCACTCCAGTGTTCTTGCCCACTCCAGTGTTCTCCCCCCAGGGACGGGTGAGCCTGGTGGGCTGCTGTCTATGGGGTCGCACAGAGTCGGACACGACAGAAGCGACTTAGCAGCAGCAGCAGGTTCAATGTCTGGTCAGAGGACTAACTCCTATAGGCCAACATAAGACCCAGCACAGCCAAATAAAACTAAATATAAAAAATATTTAAGTTGCTGATGCTCATGAAATAAGACTTACCACATGTCTCAGTGGTAAAGAATCCACCTACCAAGCAGGAGACATGGGTACAATCCCTGGTTCGGGAAGATCCCCTGGAGAAGGAAATGGCAGCCCACTGCAGTATTCTTGCCTGAAAAATCCCATGGACAAAGGAGCCTGGTGGACTCTGGTCCATGGGGTTGCAAAGAGTCAGCCATGACTGAGTGACTGAGCACATACACATGCTCAGAAAGGCTTAGTAAAAAATAATAGACAAATGCAGGGGAGGGGGAGGGGAATCACCCGTAATAGCACCATCCATAGGAAAGCATTAGATACACATGCTTATAAATGCTTAGTACAAAATAACAGACAAATGTGGAGGGGGGGGGATCACCCGTAATAGCACCATCCATAGGAAAGCATTAGATAGTTTTCTGAGTGTCTTTTTTAATCCATAGACATTTGGGGGGTTTATTATATAACCCTAATCTGATAAATCAGGTATTTGAGGAGATTCAGATACTAGTAGATTATTCAGAACTTCCAAAGCACTTCTCTCCAAATGAGAACATGATTGAATATATGGGAGAAGAAATGTCTATCACTGTACTTTAATACCATGTACTTTCCATATATTTAACCCTAAAGCAGTTTTCTTAGCAGTTTTTCTTTTTCTGTCCTGCATCTGTAATGTTTGCTTGGAAATATAATTTGACTACTTTTTAAAAACAGCTTTATTGACCTATAACTCACATACCATGCAATTCACCAACAACAGTTTTATAGTTCAGTGGTTTTTAGTGTAGTGTATCCAGAGAGCCGTGCAGCTGTCACCACAGTGAGTGTTAGGAGTATCTGCATCACTCTAAAAAGAAACCCCATGCTCATTAGCAGTCACTTCTTATTTCCCCACAAGGCCCTGTCCTAGGCAACCACTGATCTACTTTCTGACTCTCTAGATATGTCTCTTCTATATAAATGGAATCATACAACACATCGTGTTTTGTGACTCACTTCTTTTATTCGGCATAATGTTTTCAAGAGTCAGCCACGTTATAGCAGCATTTCGTTCCTTTTTATGACTGAATGGTACTCCAGTGTATGGCAGTATCACATTCTGTTTAGCCCTTTAACAGTTGATGGACATCTGGGTACTTTCTTCCTTTTGGTTTTTATGAATATGCTTTGTACATTCATGGACAGTTTTTTTGTAAGGACATCTGTCCTTAGAGTTTTTTGTAAGGACATTTCAGTACTCCTGGGTATGTCTAGGTGTCATTTTAACTTCATTGATAACAGCTTTAGAACTGAACATGAGTTACAAGTATAAAAGAGCAGACATTCTTCTGGATAATATTTTCCAAAAGGTCATTTTATGAACGTGGAAAATTCCTCTACTAATCAAGAAACAGCAGTTAAAGCATAACTGCGGTCAAATGCAGGTTACAGAGGTGTTCTATAGGGTGATCTATGACACTCTCGTCTTTTTAGTACAATGAAAGTATTTAACTAAATGAAATCTTTGATCTTCCATTATGCATGAATCATTTCCTTCCTATTACAGACATATCACCATACATGTCNGGTCAAATGCAGGTTACAGAGGTGCTCTATAGGGTGATCTATGACACTCTCGTCTTTTTAGTACAATGAAAGTATTTAACTAAATGAAATCTTTGATCTTCCATTATGCATGAATCATTTCCTTCCTATTACAGACATATCACCATACATGTCTTGTCTGCTAGAAAACATATCCTACTTCTAAACATTATTTTGCACCGTCCATTGAGATTATGAATAATATTTATATGTTCTTTTAGTTGTTTGTTTTAAAAGGCATGTAGTCTGAAACTCGGTCCCCTTTTGTAATTTGACCCAAGAAAATTCACTTCACTGATAATGGTGAACAAGTTTTTTCTACACTTACATTCAGAAGAGGAAAGGATACTGCCAATTCAAAATGAGTTAATCTTCACTAGGAAAATTTGACATTCACTTTTTATTTTCTTGGTAAGAGTGTTCAGTGTTATAACAGATGGGCCTGCTAAGTCGCTTCAGTCATGTCCAACTCTTTGCAACCCGAGGGACTGTAGCCGGCCAGGGTCCTCTGTCCATGGGATCTCCAGGCAAGAATACTGGAGTGGGTTGCCATTTCCTTCTGCAGGGGACCTTCCCGACCCAGAGACAGAACCCATGTCTCTTGCGTCTCCTGCACTGGGAGGCAAGTTCTTTACCACTAGTGCCAGGAAGTCCCATTACCGATGTAGAGAATATATAGTGACTCCAGAGGAAGGACTATTAGGTTTGACTTGGGCAACCACCACACTGACAGACGTCTTCTTCCTTTCTTACACATCATGCTAAATATTTAACCTTATCATCTGTGAGTAATAGTAGCCAGAACAAGGAACATCTACTATATGTAAGTGTGAGAAAGCCTGTGTATTTAGCCGCTCCTTATTATGGGTTTACTATAAGCTGGATGTTTTTACAGATGAAGCAATAAAGGTTTAAAGAGGGTCAATGAATTTCCTAAGGTCTTACAGGGAGAAGTGGCTGAGTAGGGGTTCACACCCAAAACAGTCTATCACCAAAGTCTATGCCCTTTCCCCAGTCAGCATATATCCTGAGAAATCAACATGGTAAGGGGTTGGGGGGAGTATTAAGGCTCGCATATATGCATGCGGAGTCACTCAGTCGTGGCCAACTTTGCGACCCCATGGACTATAGCCCACCAGGTTCCTCTGTCCGTGGGGATTCTCCAGGCAAGAACCTGGAGTAGATTACCATGCCCTCTTCAAGGGGGCTCTTCCTGACTCAGGGACCAAACTCTCATCTCTTAGTTCTCCTGCACTGGCAGGCAGGTTCTTTACCACTAGCACCACTTGGAAGCCCATGTTAAGGCTTAACCTCTCACAAATTTAAGAAAGCCTTAGAGAAATCCTTGGTTTTTTAAAAAAAACCCAAGGTCTACATTTATTTTGGCACAACGGTGGTATGAAAAGGAAAATGACTTTGCTATGGTTTGAAATGAATGCAATTCGCCATTGTATTTTGTAGAAATCTCCCTTTGGTTAGGAAAAAGAGAAAAAAGTTGATATGTATGAATAAAAATGTATGCCTTTCATAGAGTTTATTTTACCAGCATTAACTATTATCAAGTATAACGATGAAGAAAGATATTCGAATACTCGGAAATCATGTAAAATCCTCTTATTTAAAAACATAGCCATGTTCAGTTTCAGATGTTTTCCTCCAAATATTATGTATCTTGTCAAATAAGTTGGCTTCAAAGGGTAGCATGGGCAAAGTCCTACTAAAAGTTTATCTGGGAATTCAAAATAGAAGAAGGCTCAGGGGCATGAGAAACAGAAGGAGAGTTTATGCAATAGACTGTAAAAGTTCCAGAGACTGTGGAGAAAATCTTTTGTAGAAAAAGGAGGCTCATAAACAAGAGGAAGAGAAAAAGGATGTAGGCATAAAATTGGAAATGGAACTTAGATTGAATAAAGGTCCTTAAATAACGTTTGTGCATTGCTCCCCAACCACTTGGTTAAACTACTGAAAAGTATTATGACTAGCAATCACACTACTTGTCAGATACCCAGAGAAAACCCTAATTCAAAAACATACATGTATCCCAGTGTTCACAGGAGGACTCTTTACATTAGCCAAGACATAGAAGCAACCTAAATGTCCATCAACATAGAAATGAATAAAGAAGATGTGGTACATATATACAGCGGAATATTACTCAGCCATTAAAAGGAACTGTAGGTTGTTATATAGTAAAAAGCATAAAAGTTACCTTAAGTAATGTTCTGTATAATAAAAAGATTTTTTTAGCATGTTAATCCAGTAAAACAATTGCACTCTTTATTTTTGGATGTTTTTGGTAATAGTAATCTTTCTATTTCATTATTTAACCTCCCACCCCAAAATATGTATATAGGAATTCTTTTTAAAAACACAAAGACAGGCTTCAGATTTCCTACCTTCAACAGAATATCTCTGTTGATAACTATGTTCTTAAGTAATTAGTCCAAAAGAATTCATATGTCACCTGGGAGTCTTATGTCCAAAACCAGACAAAATAGGATAGCTTTGTGGGTCTCTCCCCACTCCCACGGTGATTTTTTTTTTTTAATGTATGACTATCTTTTAAAAAAAACTATTTTGTCTAGTTTATTTATTTAGCTGTGCTGGGTCTTAAGTTGTAACATTCGAAATCCGAGTTGTAGCATATGGAATCTAGTTCCCTAAGCCGGGATCAAACCCAGTCCCCCTGATTGGGAGAGTGGAATCTTAGCTACTGGACCACCAGGAAAGTACCTGTATGATTTTATCTTTGATGAGGCTCTGTCTCATGAATATAAGAGAGCATTCCTTTTCCATTTTCATTCTTCAAGAGGAGCCTCTCTAAGTGCCCCCTAGGATTTCTATGAGAGGTAGATTCTTAGGCAGTGGGAAGAAACAGCGTTTAAAATTCCTGTGGCCCTCCTCAGATTGTCTCTATCTGCCCACCTCTATCTTAGTCTCAGTCTTCCGGTCTGTGTCTTTTATTCCCCCCGTCATGCTCCTTCAACCCTTTACTTCCTTCCCGCTTAACTCTAGTTTATGATAATAAAGAACCAACCAAGTCCGACTCATACATGTGTGTGTGTTAGCAATTGTTCAAGACAGTAATCACTAAACCAAAGATTATGTTCATATTTGTCCACCTAAAATATGCCATAAATTATATGAATTGAAGCCTATTTATCTCAGCTAATCTGAGGGAGGAAGAAATATTCAAAATAATCTCGATGAAAATATCAGTCCCATATGTTTCTTCAGTTCGTGGTGCATGCATACTGGATGCAGCTGAGACCTCTTAGCAAAGAGCCTTATTTAAAGATAGAATAAGGTCCTTGTTAGTCGCTCAGTCACGTCTGACTCCTTGAGAACCCATGGACTGAAGCCCACCAGGTTTCTCTGTCCATGGGCTTATCCAAGCAGGAATACATGAGTGGGTTGCCATTCCCTTCTCCAGGGAATCTTCTTGACCCAGGGATTGAACTTGGGTCTCCTGCATTGCAGGCGGATTCTTTACCATCTGAGCCACCAAGGAAAGTCCTTAGGGAGAGCTTATTCTCACATCTCCATATGCCACCGTAGCACAGCCAGGAGTTCATCATGATGAAAAGTTTCATCTCTCCTCTAAACCCATTGTCCTTCTCCACAATCCTGATGTACATAGCATCCTTTATCATAAAACCAGATCATACAGACTATTCCAAATTTTCAGCCGAAAACTGAATAGGTGATTTTAAGAATTTGGTCACATGACTAACGTCTTGGTCAGCTGAGAGTACCAGTTCCAGTTAGGCCTAATGCCTCTTCTCTTGTCTTGTGACTATTTCTGTGCATCTAAAGATCCATAGATCCAACTTATAGAAGCTAAATTGCCAGCAGTCAGGGTCAGTCACTCCGTGTAACTCAAGCCAACCACATCTGCTGCAAAGACAAGTTAATAGGCCTCAGAATCGCACACCAAGACTTCCTAAGGTAGCAAAGGCAATCTGAGTTCTACGCCGTTTTGTAGCCCCTGAGTTTCTTGTATGCCCTGGCATGTTTTGCTGAGTACTCACAGGAGATTGGTTATGATCCCGCCCTCCTGCTTGCTGCCCTCATTAAAGGAAGCCAGAGTGATGAGCCAGTCCTAACGCAAGAATGCAGGGCACTTTTCACTTCATGGGCCAAGTCCAACCAATAGAGATAAGACTACAAGTTCTTACAATATGGTAGACGACCTGACTTGAAAGTCCTCTGTTAAAACATGTAGCAAATGTAAGATAAGATAGAGCAAACACAAATACATAGTGGAACCAGCAAAAAAAAAAAAGTTAGAATATTGCCAAGGGACAAAAATAAGAGGAGAGAAGAGCTGAAAACCAAAACAGTAAGGACAAGAGTCACTACCGTTATAGCCGAGCTTCAGGCTGAGGTCTCGGAACCCACCGCTAAGAAAGATACGTTCTTACGCCTTTGCCTGGAAAACATCCATTCAAGTTAATCTGCTTTGTTTGTTTCCCAATAGCTATGCCAACGTACTTATTTTAAACTGCTCCATAATCCTCCCAAGTAATTTCACTCGTGCTTGTGGATACCAGTCTTTCTCATGAAGGGTGAGGGGCTTGGTATGTTGACATAGCAACTTAACCGGCTCAGCAGATTAGACTGATGCTCCCGGGGCCTCTGTGCTTGCTGGCCTGGCACCCTCACCTCTCCAGCCATCTCAGATACTTGCTTAACAAGGAGGGGACTTTTGTTCCTGTTCCCAAACCTAATGCCGGCTATACTTAGCTTTATATATTTATACTTTTAATATTAAGGAAATAGGTGAGTGTGAAAAGAAAAAGAACTGTTGATTCTGTGTGACTTGAGCTCTATGCATCCCAAAGAGTTAAAAGATGATGTATCCACGAAGATGTGTGAGCTAAACAACTGTAAAGGATTGAGCTATAGGAAGAATTTAAAGATCTAGAAGGGCCATCAGTCCGTAAGTTTTTTTGAAGAGGATAGAAAGCCTTGATCTGGTGAATTGCTTTGTTCAGATAGAGCAAGAATTTAAGGATAGTTGGACGCTAGCAAAGCAATGTAAGAATCCCATAGACAGACTTCCCTGGTAGTCTGCTGCTGCTGCTGCTAAGTCGCTTCAGTCGTGTCCAACTGTGTGCGACCCCATAGACAGCAGCCCACCAGGCTCCCCGATCCCTGGGATTCTCCAGGCAAGAACACCGGAGTGGGTTGCCATTTCCTTCTCCAATGCATGAAAGTGAAAAGTGAAAGTGAAGTCACTCAGTCATGTCTGACTCTTGGCGACCCCATGGACTGCAGCCCACCAGGCTCCTCCATCCATGGGATTCTCCAGGCAAGAGTACTGGGGTGGGGTTCCATTGCCTTCTCCCCCTGGTAGCCTAGTGGTTAAGAATCCACCTGCCAATGCAGAGGACATGGGTTTGATCCCTGGTCCAGGAAGATTCCACATGCCAAGGGACAACTAAACCCTCACGCCACAAGTACTGCATGAGTCCACGTGTCCTAGAGCCCGAGCTCCGCAACAGGAGAAGCCCCCAACTACTGCATGAGTCCGTGTGCCCTAGAGCCCAAGCTCCACAACAAGAGAAGCCTGCACGGTGAGAAGCCCTCTCACTGCAAGTAGAGAAAGCGCCAGTGTGTGGCAACGAAGACCCAGCACAGCTGTTAATAAACAAGTCTTTATAAAAACCCATAGGCACCCACTTACAAGACATCAGGTTCTCTACAAAGTGCTTGTCAAGGGCCCCTGTGCTGCTTCATCCCAGAGGCTCAGCTAAAGTGACTGTGATTGCAGAGAAGTTAGTAACCAAAATCAAAGTATTGCAACATAGTAATGAGGCATCCGGGCTTCAGGGCAGAGCAGACCAGGTTTAAATTTTAAGTCTGCAATTTGTTATGAGTGCTTAGAAGTCATGAAACTTCTCCCGTCCTCAGTTTCCTCATCAGAAAATAGGGATGATAGTAATACTGTCTCGCTCTTGACATTTTTGTGAGAATTAAAGATGATGTTAGGCCAGCCCATGGCACTAGGGCAGGTATAATACCAGTGCTGTGTTAATCAGAGCTGTCAAGAGTCCATTATTGAGCTTTTCAGAAACTTTTGCTTCTCACCTTGCTATCTTTTAAGACCTCTCTGGATGTAGAACCCAACCCCATAACTCCTTTAATGTTTATTTATTTGGCAGTGCCAGGTCTTAGTTGCAGTATGTGGGATCTTTAGTTGTGGGAAGCAAACTCTTTGTTGCAGCATGTGGGATCTAATTCCCTGACTAGGGGTCGAACCCAAGCCCACTGCCCTGGGAGCACGGCGTCTCAGTCACCAAAATTCTTTACTAATTTGGCTGCATTTAGTGATATCTGTGTTAGTTTGCTAAGGTTACTGCAACAACATACTGAAGACTCGAGTGGCTTCAATGACAGAAGTTTGTTTTCTGACAGTTCTGGAGGCTGAAAGTCCAGGATCAAGGTGTCAGATGGTTGGGTTTCTCTGCGAGCGCTCTCCTTGGCTCGCCTGCTGCTGTGTGCTCACGTTATCACATCTCTGTGGGCACGCGTGCCTCTGGATTCCTCATCTCAGGACTCCACTCAGGCCAGATTGGAGCCCATCCTTGTGACCTCATTTGTCACTTTCACTTTTCACTTTCATGCATTGGAGAAGGAAATGGCAACCCACTCCAGTGTTCTTGCCTGGGAATCCCAGGGATGGGGGAGCCTGGTGGGCTGCCGTCTTTGGGGTCGCACAGAGTTGGATATGAGTGAAGTGACTTAGCAGCAGTAGCAGCATCACTTTAAATTGGACTTCCCTGGTGGCTCAGATGGTGAAGAATCCGCCTGCAATACAGGAGAGCTGGGTTCAATTCCTGGGTCAGGAGGATCCCCTGGAGAGGGAATGGCAACCCACTGCAGTACTCTTACCTATAAAACTCCATGGACAGAGGAGCTTGGAAGGCTACTGTCCATGGGGTCACAAAGAGTCAGACACAACTGAGTGATACTTTAAAGACTATATCTAAATACAGTCTCATTCTGAGGCACTGGGGTTGGGCTTCACCGTGAATTGGGGGTCAGGGGAAGTGAACACTAACTCGTGACACCACAAATAAATTATCTCCCACTGTATTTGAAAATAACCGTTTTTGAGAATTCCCTGGTGCCTAGTGGTNTGGGCTTCACCGTGAATTGGGGGTCAGGGGAAGTGAACACTAACTCGTGACACCACAAATAAATTATCTCCCACTGTATTTGAAAATAACCGTTTTTGAGAATTCCCTGGTGCCCAGTGGTTAGGGCTCCACATGTCCGCAGAAGGGGCCACCGGTGTGATCCCTGGTCTGGGAACTAAGATCCCGCAAGCTGTGGTGTGGCTAAAAATTAAAAGAAAAGAATGATTTTCAAGAACAATGGCCTGAATGGAAGGTATGGGTGAGGAATTTTAAGGTGTCTTGTAGCCACTAAACTGCAGTGACTTTGCAGCTTATAAAGTTAATTTATTATGTGTAAAAATATTTAAGAGGTCCAGTTTAAGGCCTTATGATTGATATGTAATATTTTTTAAATATCTCTGATAATAGGCAGCACATATTTTTTAAAACAGATGGCTGTTGAAAAATACCTTTTGGTGTCATTCATTGAACCAGGAGTTAGGGAACTTTTACGTGTGCCCCATAGGATATGTAAAATAAAATATGTATTAACTTGACAAGGGTTCAGGTAAAGCATTAGGTCAAAGGTTAGGGGACACACCTAGAAAACTCCCTGCTCTCTGCTTAAGAAAGTGCCAGAAATGTCCCCAAGTGAGTTCACTAGTCCCCAGGTGAGTTGCCAGTTTCATGCTCAGTGATGAGATAATGAGGCTTGCATGCTCACAATTGCCTCTGAAGCCCAGAGTTAGGATTTTGAACTTGTGATAGTTAGCGGTCATAAAACTGGGAGAAAGGGATGTGGTATAATCAGAACAAACAGCCCCATAGATAGCTCACTGCAGCATTCCAGACAAGTGGAAGGAGAGAGACCCATGAGGAAGTACTGTGTAGCAGAGTGATATTACAGAAAGGCATGCCGCCAGAAAACAAACTTTTAGTTACCAAAGGGAAAAGTGAGGAGGAAGGGATAAATCAGGAGTATGAGGTTAACAGATACAAACTACTATACATAAAATAGATGTGGACCTACTGTATACCACAGGAAACTGTATTCAATATCTTATAATAGCCTACAATGGAAAATAAATACATGTTTATATACATGCTGGGCTTCCCCAGTTGCTCAGTGAGAAAGAATCCACCTGCACACTGTTTACAANTGTCTCTTATACACATCTCCTGGAGAAGGAAATGGCAACCCACTCCAGTATTTTTACCTGGAGAATCCTATGGACAGAGGAGCCTGGAGAGCTACAGTCCTTGGGGTCACAGAAGGTCAGGCATGACTGAAGCAACTGAGAATGCACGCATACATACGTTCATACATATATATAGAGAGAGAGAGAGATGGAAAACTGCTGTACACTTGAAACTAACATTATAAATCAACTATACTTCAATTACAGAAAAAGGAAGGGTTCTCTGAGAAGGATCTGACCAAGAGTAATTTCAAAGAATTCCATATATCTCTGGTTTGAGACTAAGATAGTGATGGGTTCCATCCGATCCCAAAGTTAAACAGAACTTTGAAGCCAGGGCCTGTATATGATGGTGGCAGTGTTGTTACAGTGACTAAGACTAGGATACTCAGGATGGGGTTCCCTGGTGGCCCAGTGATTAAGAATGCACCTGCCAGGCCAGGGGATATGGGTTCAATCCCTGGTCCGGGAAGCTCCCACATGCCACAGAGTAACTAAGCCTGTGCACTAAAAATAAACAAGTCAAAAAAAAAAAAGGATACCCAGCATGAGAGTGAGGCACCACCAGATATTCATGATCAATCCTTACCGTAAGGAGAATGCAAGAAAAACCTTCATTTACGAAAGATTACTTATTCCCCACCCAAAGAATATTTTGATTTCTGTTAAATAATTATCAGGACAAACAGGACTGAAATTAACTGGAGAAAATTCCTTGTTTAACATGTGTCTTTCTTTCAGGCCTCTTTTTCGTGGAAGTTCAGATGTCGACCAACTAGGAAAAATCTTGGAGTAAGTAGTACCTGTAATTGTATGTCCACGTCTTTAGCATTAGAACATTTACGGTGCCCTTCCTCTGACGTTCATATAATACGTTTATCTCTTGTCTCTCCTACCGCAAGCTGCTGCTGCAGACAGTGTTACTATTTGTGTGGTGAGTGGGGGTGTGGTGGACGTGCCGTTTCGTGCAGAGCCCGTACGACGTGTGGCCTGACTGCTCTGCCCTGGAAGCTTGTGTGTCGCTCGTGTGCCCCTTTTGGCAGCTCCCCTTTGCTTGGCTGAGCTCCCGTTCTTTAGTTCTGTTGTGTTGTCTGCTTGGGGTCTTTTCAGATGCCTCCACCATCAGAGGGTGGGGCGCTCAGCCTGGTAAACCCGTCCTTATTCACTGGGCTTCATGTCCCCATTGAACATCCTGTAATCAGCCAGGTTGGCTTTGCATTGTTTGGTTTTTCTTCCTGGGCAAAGGATGGTCTGCTACTTAGTTGATTTTTCTTTGGAACACTGAAAAAGGAAATGACAATCCTAGGTTCCATTCCTCTGTCTGTGGATAAAGAGCTANCGATCCCAAAGTTAAACAGAACTTTGAAGCCAGGGCCTGTATATGATGGTGGCAGTGTTGTTACAGTGACTAAGACTAGGATACTCAGGATGGGGTTCCCTGGTGGCCCAGTGATTAAGAATGCACCTGCCAGGCCAGGGGATATGGGTTCAATCCCTGGTCCGGGAAGCTCCCACATGCCACAGAGTAACTAAGCCTGTGCACTAAAAATAAACAAGTCAAAAAAAAAAAAGGATACCCAGCATGAGAGTGAGGCACCACCAGATATTCATGATCAATCCTTACCGTAAGGAGAATGCAAGAAAAACCTTCATTTACGAAAGATTACTTATTCCCCACCCAAAGAATATTTTGATTTCTGTTAAATAATTATCAGGACAAACAGGACTGAAATTAACTGGAGAAAATTCCTTGTTTAACATGTGTCTTTCTTTCAGGCCTCTTTTTCGTGGAAGTTCAGATGTCGACCAACTAGGAAAAATCTTGGAGTAAGTAGTACCTGTAATTGTATGTCCACGTCTTTAGCATTAGAACATTTACGGTGCCCTTCCTCTGACGTTCATATAATACGTTTATCTCTTGTCTCTCCTACCGCAAGCTGCTGCTGCAGACAGTGTTACTATTTGTGTGGTGAGTGGGGGTGTGGTGGACGTGCCGTTTCGTGCAGAGCCCGTACGACGTGTGGCCTGACTGCTCTGCCCTGGAAGCTTGTGTGTCGCTCGTGTGCCCCTTTTGGCAGCTCCCCTTTGCTTGGCTGAGCTCCCGTTCTTTAGTTCTGTTGTGTTGTCTGCTTGGGGTCTTTTCAGATGCCTCCACCATCAGAGGGTGGGGCGCTCAGCCTGGTAAACCCGTCCTTATTCACTGGGCTTCATGTCCCCATTGAACATCCTGTAATCAGCCAGGTTGGCTTTGCATTGTTTGGTTTTTCTTCCTGGGCAAAGGATGGTCTGCTACTTAGTTGATTTTTCTTTGGAACACTGAAAAAGGAAATGACAATCCTAGGTTCCATTCCTCTGTCTGTGGATAAAGAGCTATGCAGTCTTGAGAAGGTCACTTCGATCACTGGGTAGAGGACTTAACCTGGTGCCCGGTGTTAACATAAAAATGCTTGTAAGAATGCTAGCTCTTACTGTAATTCATCAATAATTGTTTCATCTTTTTGTTCTTCTTCACCTGAGAAGTGACACTTAGAGGTCCTTCCTTGTGTTCGAATTCTTTGGTTCCAGTTGTCTGTGACGTAGCTTCTTGATGATTTTCAGAGTTGCATTAAGTGTTTGCGTGTTTGTGCATGTGAGGCTAGGGATGCTTCTGTGTGTCTAGAATGTGAAGAAGAGGCCTTTCTTCTCACAGAGCATGCAGCAGGGCATCCTTTGCCAAGCTCCATCAGGACTGGAGTGACAAGAAAAGAAATGGGAGTTCTAGAACCAAAATTAGCTCCAATCATTGGTCTGTACCATTCGATAGGAATCCCCATGATTATTGTGATATCCGGGCTGCAAAACTGATGAAAAGTCCTCCTAAAGGGGGGACTGTCTTCTCATGCATAGCTGCTGAAGACAGTTGGGATAAAACGGGAACCTGAGTTTGTTCTTTTGGCGACTAGAAGCAGCTGCAGCAGGCTTCTGTGAGTGCCAGCCTCACCGCTGAGTGTCAGGCTCTCAGGCCTGAAAAACACACGTGCTCCTTTCACTGTCTGGGGGCTTCCCAGGTCTAGGACAGGTACCGCAGTGACTGCTTCTGCCGCTGCCACTGTCCCCTCTGTAGGATGGACCAACTCAGGGCCAAACTTGCACGTGACTCTGCTTCTGGATGTCCGGTTCTCCGGTCATTCAGGGATGAACTCCCATCTGTTCTTGCCTATCCTTGTTGAGTATGTTTTGTGTGCATGTGATCATGAAGAGGGAACCGTGAGAGTCAGGCCTACCCGTGACCCTCTTGTTAAAAGTAAGAACTCTCTTGACTGAAGCCAGCTTGTCAGACCCCAAAGTCCTTCGCATGCTTTTTCTAGCTGACCCCATTTGGGTGTTCTGTCTGCCTCCAGCGCCCTTCTTAACACTGCTGGTGCCCCAAGTGCGTGAAACCCATGAAATGGACCAAGTCTGACATTGACTTGCTTCCAAGGGAAGCCAGTTCCACTTCTGGCAAAGGCCTGAGATCTAGGTTGCCCATAGAAAAGAAGCCCTGAAGCTCGATACGTTTTGTGCCTTTAGATTTTACTTCTTGATTTCTGGCCTTGCGTCACTGTAATTCTGTTCAGTTTCCTCCGAAGGCTTTCGTTACTTTGGCGTAGAGAAAAGAGACAATGCTGCACCCTAGTGTCCCTTTGAAGTATTTGAAAAATAATTTCTGTCCCAGCCATTCATGCCATTTATAGGTTTTGTGGGCTTCCCTTGTGGCTCAGCTGGTAAAGAATCCACCTGCAATGCAGGAGACCTGGGTTTGATCCCTGGGTTGGAAAGATTCCCCCCCTGGAGCAGGGAAAGGCTACCCACTTCAGTATTCTGGTCTGGAGAATTCCATGGACTGTACAGTCCATGGGGTCACAGAGTTGTCACAACACTCATGTACAGACCATGAGGTGAGGTGAAGTCGCTCAGTCGTGTCCGACTCTTTGCGACCCCGTGGACTGTAACCTACAAGGCTTCTCCGTCCATGAGATTCTCCAGGCAAGAATACTGGAGTGGATTGCCATTTCCTTCTCCAGGGGATCTTCCCAACACAGAGATCGAACCCGGGTCTCCCGCATTGGAGGCAGACGCTTTAATCTCTGAGCCACCAGGGAAGCCCCTGTATAGACCATAAAGGTTCATAATAGATATTAAACTGAATATATTTTAAAGGGAAGTCATATTCACATTCTCTTAAGGGGAAAAGTCTTTCTGTGTTTAGGAAGATTTATACTTTCAAAGGACAGCAAGTACTTTGAAAGTGAAACTGAGTGCTTTTAATCCGTGACATTTTAGAGCATTTTTAAGAGCAAAGTCACAGTAAAATGGAAATAAAATACTGGATTTGGAGTAAGCTCTTTCCAGCCTCTGGGCTGAACTCTGTGTGGCTTTAACCGTTCATTTTATTCCTCATCTTAAGTTTCCCCACCTATATAATGAAAATAATAATATCTAAGCTATATGTCTGGAGGTGGTAGATTTTAAAACACTTTAAAAAGTTATTTATATACATATAGGGATACTGTTTTTCTGAGAACTTTTGGCATTCAGCTGCCAACATTGCCAGATTTAACTCAACATAAATATATTCAAAACTGCAAATAAAAAAAGATTTTCAATTTGTACTAAGATTTGTTATAATTGATTTCTAGGTAACTGGTAACAGTACACAAAAACATTGATATAAAAATGGCCAAAAGCCAAAAATGAAAGACAGACAATGTTTTAAAGTTATTTAGTAAACATTCTTCTAGTCTTCCTCTGCCTGTCCCATTCTATCCAAACACAGACACATTTTTTTTTAATAATTAATGGTAACGTTCTCGCTGTCTTTTTATTCTTATTTTAGATCTTGCTATTAAATTTGTTTGTTGCTCAAGCTGTCATTTCCCTTCATCTGTTTCAGTAACTGTGTCTGTGAGTCTCTCTGTCTGCCTCAGTAACCTGGCTCTCCCTGCATGTCTGGCACGGGTGGGGTAACAGTGACTTTCACCAGACACCCTGTGGCAGGCGTCTGCTCTTCGCAGGTGAGACCTGTGGCCTGGGCTCTGTCGAGGTAAGAGAAGGGAAACAAAGTCCTGCAGAAATCTTGTGGAATTTACCACTACCTGTTCCTACACCCTGGAGACCCATTCAGGAGAACACCCAACCACACCACCACCCAGGCCCCTCAGGCCCAGCAAGTACTGGCCAAGAAGACTATAATGCCGGGCAGCACCATTTCTAACTGTAGTCAGAAGAGTTTGCTCAGTATTTGAATAGCCATATATTCTGTCTGCTAAACTCTAATTTTTCTTGTGGTTGTTGTTTAGTCACCAAGTTATATCCGACGCTTTGCAACCCCACAGACTGTAGCCCACCAGGCTCCTCTGTCCATGAGATTTCCCAGGGAAGAATACTGGAGTGGGTTGCCATTTCTTTCTCCAGAGGGTCTTCCTGACCCAGGGATTGAACTGCATCTCTTGCATCTCCTGCCATTGGCAGGCAGATTCTTTACTGCTGTACCAACCAGGGTTCAGAATTAATCAGAGTCTATATGAGATATAAGTTCTTGCTTCCCCTGAATTTCCTTGTTCAGCCCTACTTACTACCTGTATATAAGTTATAAGGAACATCTACTTAATGTATAAGTTGTGTAAGGCACAGACTTCCTAATAGTTCTGAAGAACCTTAAGTCACACACCCATAGAACTCATCAGTTGATATTTTCAGTGTGTTGGTGACTCATTGCCTGCACATTTTAGGTTAATAACATTTTTTCCCTCTTATGATACTAATGGGTAATGCATTGATATTGATATGTATTGATACGCAGTACATTGATACTGATATTGACAGATCCTGTGTGCCAGGCACTGTGTTATGCATTTTATAGAAATCATTGCTGACCCTTAACACCACAAATCATTATCCTTGTCAGATAAATAAAGACTCACTGAGACTCACAGAAGTTAAATAATTTGTTCTTACCTATCGATAAGGCAAGTTCAGGATTTGAACCCAGTTCTGCCTCTTTCCAAAGCTTGTGCTGCTTTTATATCCGTTCTTTCTCTGCATTTCTGATCCTAGGATGAGTCTCAGAGGAAACAGAACATAACAGATTTTTTAATGAATTGTTTGCTCACTTTGCAATAACAAAAATAATTGTATAAAATATGTAAATGAGGTAAATTTGTAATATGTAATAAATAAGTTAAATTTGATATTAAATGATAAAATAGTGTTTGTGTTACTATTAACTAAAAGGTATGTTAGTTAGAACTAACATACCTTTTAGCCTCATTTGGGGGGTCTGACTCTAATCTATGTAATTTCTGTTTGGGGACTCATTCTTTAACCCAAAATGCAACCAAGTTTACGTGTCAACAAATCACATTAATGAGCATCCTAAAAGTGTGTCAATACAGGAGTGTTTGATCAGGACACAAAAAGCCGTCTGGGGCATAAAGGAAAAAACATGATGTGTCCAAGCGGCTCCCCTTTGAGTATTTAGAGCCTGGTCTGACAGTGTTTCAGGGTTTATTGGTAGTTTCCGTTTCTGCGTGATCTCTTACATTTCACAGCTGCTGCCAAAGTGACTGCATTTGTCCCTTCCCAGTGACTTTTATAATTCTCCTGTGAGATTGCCCTCCACCCCAGGATCACCATATTGCAGTAGCACAGAGAAGAGTCCTGCCAGTCATACAAATGGTGGGCTCTGTGTTCCCCTAGGCCCCTCCCTTAGACTTCACCTTCTTCTGGAAATGGTAGAAAAATTGCTTCAGCACAATAGCTCATGCTCACATTCACCTGTGGTTCTTTTGTAGCGTAATTGGACTCCCGGGAGAAGAGGACTGGCCTAGAGATGTTGCCCTACCCAGGCAGGCTTTTCACTCAAAATCTCCTCAACCAATTGAGAAGTTTGTAACAGACATTGATGAACAAGGCAAAGACCTACTTCTGGTAAGTTCACACGATGCAAAGTTGGTCTTCTTTGCCCTCATGAATAGAACTCATCAGCTAATATTTTTAGTGTGCTGATGATGCATCGCCTACACATTTAAAATTAATGACGTTACTTCCCTCTTATGATGATAATGGGTAATGCATTGATATTGATACGCGTTGATTTTGCATTGATATGCAATGAATTGTTACTGCTATTGAGAAGTCCTATGTGCACAGTGGGCGCTGAGCACAGCATCAGTTCAGCCTCACATGCCGCAGCCTCACAGGACAGAGCCAAAATCTCTCTGCAGCTTTCATTTTCACCCCTATGGCAGCTAGTGACTTTAGATTCTGCATTGTCTTCAGGTCCAATAGAAAGGGAAAGAGTCTGATTCACACCCTTTCATTCTGCCATTTTTTAATGTTCTTTTGAATGCAGCCTTAGAATCCTCTGGATTCATCTAAACATATGCTTCAGTAGAAGTAAATATTATGTTTCCTTGTTTACACTTTCCTGCTACTTTAAGCAGCTTCTTTGGCATTTTAAATGTGTCTTTTCTTAAACAGGCACATCTTTAGGAAGATGTTTTTCCAAAGGAACCAAATAGCAAAACTCCTTCCAGTTACTGATTTATTTAAGAAGTATTGAACATGCCCTGACATATAAAATACCTCACCAAAAACAAAGGTCTATGCCCTGTTTGAGACTCAAACTCATATACTTGGCTTTGTACATAATTCCCTGTACTTGGAGACCAGGGCAGAGTGGACAAATGTACTTCCTGGAGTACTCCTGGTGTCTGGAACCCAGTGAGTAGTCATGAGTGTATTCTTTACCAGCCAAATGAGCAACCTTTGATATCTAGCCAGGAAAGTGCTCCTAGACTCAGAGGAGCCAGTGCTCCCATTCCGTCAGTGTATTACCAATTTTAGATACAGACCTAAGAGTCTATAAGTCCAAGGAGAAGTGTTATGCTTCAGCTCTGTATGGACACAGCCATTGATTGGCCTGTTTGCAGAGCCATGGATTTTTCCCAGCGAAAGACCTAACTCCATCTTCACCTGATGGCGGCTCATTTCCTCATGGTTGGGCAAAAGTTCCCTCCACTGACAAATTACAGATGAGGACAGCCCTATTCCCTTCCTGCTGTTTCTTTGTAAAACACTCACTAAGGACCTTGGCCTGCATCCTTTGAGATAGATTAATTAGAAAGAAGAACATTCACCTAGACAAAGGCTCACTGTATACTGCATACGTATCCAATGGTTTACCTATTTATTACCAAATTTTTTCCTTGATTTCTCTTACATTTCACAGCTCATTTGGGGGGGGGGGGTCTGATTCTAATCTTATGTAATTATTGTTTGGGGAATCATTCTTTAACCCAGAATGCAACCAAGCATGTTTGCATTACCTTAAGAAAAGGAAATTTGATGGGTCGCTTCTGGTGGCCTGCAGATGGAGAGCCGTCCAGAGTACATCGCTGTTCTGCGCATCGCCTTCTCTTACCAATTCTGCTTTTCCCTGCCCTTCACTCCACCTCGTTGCTTCTTTTCAGTCCTGCTGTCTGTTCCCCTTACTCACTAATTCACAGATCCTTCCCGCTCCAGTCCGTCTGCTAGCATTTTCCCTGCCTCTTTTTCCTTCATCTGATTCTTACAGAGAGGAATCTGGCTGGCACACCTCACCCTTTTGCTGCCAAACCATGGTATGGGTTGGTACCTAAGGCCAAGCTGCACTCCTGGCCCAATCAGCTATGCTGGGAGTGGCTGAAGACTACCTGATATAAAATATAGCTACCATAGGCTTTCCTTTTCAGCAGGAACTTTGAATGAAATGTTTTTCTTAGTAGAGGATTCTGGGTAGAGAGTCACAATGATGAACAACTTTAAATAAAGTAACCCACTGTTCCAGCTACTGGAACATCCAAAGACAGCCCCAAAGATTTCCTGGCCCCAGCATCAGTAGGAATCACCGAGAAGAACTTAAAATTTAAAGATAACAGACAATCCCATGTGTTCATTCAAGGTCCCCTGATAGCAGTGGTGGCTTTCAAAGTCAGACTACAGGTACTAATCTGAAGAAGTAGCAGGAGACGAAAAAGGAGCAAAGAAACCTACCAAAGAGAGAAGGAAGTCGGTAGAGAAGGAGTGGCAGCAGAGATTAGAAGAGCAGAGGAGAGGAATAAAAAGCACAGCTCAGACTCCCCTGGTGGTCCAGTGGTTAAGAATCCGGCCATCAATTTAGGGGGACAGGGTTCGATCCCTAGTCTGGGAAGATCCCTCAAGCCACAGAGCAACTAAGCCTGTGTGCCACAACTACTGAAGCCTGCATGCCCTAGGGCCCATGCTCCACAACCGGAGAGGCCACTGCGCACTACAGCTGGAGAAAGCACGCTCACAGCAGCAAAGACCCAGCACAGCCAAGAGTCAATCTTAAAAAATTTAAAAAGTAGAGCCAGTAACATCATGACCAGCTAAGGGTTAAGCGTGAAGCATAATATGCACAGACATTCAGGGAAAGGACAGTCCAAGACCTTAAATCTCAGAACTATCTAAAAGCTCTCACCGTTTCATCTTAGAGGGACACAAGCTAGAACTGTAAAGCTGAGAAAGCAGGCCATTCAGTACAAGAGAGGCCCCCGCGACCCTCAAAGTACTGTTCCTCTACTGAAAATGTTTTACTGAGGAGGGTACGGGAAAGGAAAATTGTTGACAATTAACATGTTAAAGTTTAACGCTTTAAGAGTAACCCTTCATTTCTATCTGAAAAAAGTCGACTTTATACGATGCTTCAGTCATACGTGTATGGATATATACATCAACATTTATAAATACTCTTATGTAAATCTATAAGGAAAGTAGTGTGCAGTAACAAAACAATTGAGGGGAAGAATTATTTTTAGCAACCCAAACTTACATATCTTTACAAGTTTTGCCCTGTTCATCGCGATTAACTTTGGAGGCTGGGTACATCCTCCAGACATGATGCTTTTACAGAAAAGAAGTTTTGGAGTTCTTGCTAGCTAACTGCTTTCAGAGCCTGAGGTAGTACTTTTTTCTTTTTTTTTTTNTAAAATTAATGACGTTACTTCCCTCTTATGATGATAATGGGTAATGCATTGATATTGATACGCGTTGATTTTGCATTGATATGCAATGAATTGTTACTGCTATTGAGAAGTCCTATGTGCACAGTGGGCGCTGAGCACAGCATCAGTTCAGCCTCACAGGACAGAGCCAAAATCTCTCTGCAGCTTTCATTTTCACCCCTATGGCAGCTAGTGACTTTAGATTCTGCATTGTCTTCAGGTCCAATAGAAAGGGAAAGAGTCTGATTCACACCCTTTCATTCTGCCATTTTTTAATGTTCTTTTGAATGCAGCCTTAGAATCCTCTGGATTCATCTAAACATATGCTTCAGTAGAAGTAAATATTATGTTTCCTTGTTTACACTTTCCTGCTACTTTAAGCAGCTTCTTTGGCATTTTAAATGTGTCTTTTCTTAAACAGGCACATCTTTAGGAAGATGTTTTTCCAAAGGAACCAAATAGCAAAACTCCTTCCAGTTACTGATTTATTTAAGAAGTATTGAACATGCCCTGACATATAAAATACCTCACCAAAAACAAAGGTCTATGCCCTGTTTGAGACTCAAACTCATATACTTGGCTTTGTACATAATTCCCTGTACTTGGAGACCAGGGCAGAGTGGACAAATGTACTTCCTGGAGTACTCCTGGTGTCTGGAACCCAGTGAGTAGTCATGAGTGTATTCTTTACCAGCCAAATGAGCAACCTTTGATATCTAGCCAGGAAAGTGCTCCTAGACTCAGAGGAGCCAGTGCTCCCATTCCGTCAGTGTATTACCAATTTTAGATACAGACCTAAGAGTCTATAAGTCCAAGGAGAAGTGTTATGCTTCAGCTCTGTATGGACACAGCCATTGATTGGCCTGTTTGCAGAGCCATGGATTTTTCCCAGCGAAAGACCTAACTCCATCTTCACCTGATGGCGGCTCATTTCCTCATGGTTGGGCAAAAGTTCCCTCCACTGGCAAATTACAGATGAGGACAGCCCTATTCCCTTCCTGCTGTTTCTTTGTAAAACACTCACTAAGGACCTTGGCCTGCATCCTTTGAGATAGATTAATTAGAAAGAAGAACATTCACCTAGACAAAGGCTCACTGTATACTGCATACGTATCCAATGGTTTACCTATTTATTACCAAAATTTTTCCTTGATTTCTCTTACATTTCACAGCTCATTTGGGGGGGGGGGGTCTGATTCTAATCTTATGTAATTATTGTTTGGGGAATCATTCTTTAACCCAGAATGCAACCAAGCATGTTTGCATTACCTTAAGAAAAGGAAATTTGATGGGTTGCTTCTGGTGGCCTGCAGATGGAGAGCCGTCCAGAGTACATCGCTGTTCTGCGCATCGCCTTCTCTTACCAATTCTGCTTTTCCCTGCCCTTCACTCCACCTCGTTGCTTCTTTTCAGTCCTGCTGTCTGTTCCCCTTACTCACTAATTCACAGATCCTTCCCGCTCCAGTCTGTCTGCTAGCATTTTCCCTGCCTCTGTTTCCTTCATCTGATTCTTACAGAGAGGAATCTGGCTGGCACACCTCACCCTTTTGCTGCCAAACCATGGTATGGGTTGGTACCTAAGGCCAAGCTGCACTCCTGGCCCAATCAGCTATGCTGGGAGTGGCTGAAGACTACCTGATATAAAATATAGCCACCATAGGCTTTCCTTTTCAGCAGGAACTTTGAATGAAATGTTTTTCTTAGTAGAGGATTCTGGGTAGAGAGTCACAATGATGAACAACTTTAAATAAAGTAACCCACTGTTCCAGCTACTGGAACATCCAAAGACAGCCCCAAAGATTTCCTGGCCCCAGCATCAGCAGGAATCACCGAGAAGAACTTAAAATTTAAAGATAACAGACAATCCCATGTGTTCATTCAAGGTCCCCTGATAGCAGTGGTGGCTTTCAAAGTCAGACTACAGGTACTAATCTGAAGAAGTAGCAGGAGACGAAAAAGGAGCAAAGAAACCTACCAAAGAGAGAAGGAAGTCGGTAGAGAAGGAGTGGCAGCAGAGATTAGAAGAGCAGAGGAGAGGAATAAAAAGCACAGCTCAGACTCCCCTGGTGGTCCAGTGGTTAAGAATCCGGCCATCAATTTAGGGGGACACGGGTTCGATCCCTAGTCTGGGAAGATCCCTCAAGCCACAGAGCAACTAAGCCCGTGTGCCACAACTACTGAAGCCTGCATGCCCTAGGGCCCATGCTCCACAACCGGAGAGGCCACTGCGCACTACAGCTGGAGAAAGCACGCTCACAGCAGCAAAGACCCAGCACAGCCAAGAGTCAATCTTAAAAAATTTAAAAAGTAGAGCCAGTAACATCATGACCAGCTAAGGGTTAAGCGTGAAGCATAATATGCACAGACATTCAGGGAAAGGACAGTCCAAGACCTTAAATCTCAGAACTATCTAAAAGCTCTCACCGTTTCATCTTAGAGGGACACGAGCTAGAACTGTAAAGCTGAGAAAGCAGGCCATTCAGTACAAGAGAGGCCCCCGCGACCCTCAAAGTACTGTTCCTCTACTGAAAATGTTTTACTGAGGAGGGTACGGGAAAGGAAAATTGTTGACAATTAACATTTTAAAGTTTAACGCTTTAAGAGTAACCCTTCATTTCTATCTGAAAAAAGTCGACTTTATACGATGCTTCAGTCATACGTGTATGGATATATACATCAACATTTATAAATACTCTTATGTAAATCTATAAGGAAAGTAGTGTGCAGTAACAAAACAATTGAGGGGAAGAATTATTTTTAGCAACCCAAACTTACATATCTTTACAAGTTTTGCCCTGTTCATCGCGATTAACTTTGGAGGCTGGGTACATCCTCCAGACATGATGCTTTTACAGAAAAGAAGTTTTGGAGTTCTTGCTAGCTAACTGCTTTCAGAGCCTGAGGTAGTACTTTTTTCTTTTTTTTTTTTGATACTTGTATTCACCTGCTTCTGCTGCATAACAAACAACCAAAATAAATATCTCACTAGCATTCATCAGTAAACCTTTGTCTCTTGCCCATGGGTCTGCATGTTGACAGAGACAGCTCTGTGCGTCATCTACAACAACTCTTCTTCAGCCAGTGGGTCAAGTACTGGTCTTCCCCATGTGTCGCATTCTGGGACCCAGGCCAAAGGGACTTTGGCTCCCTGGGGCATGTTTTTCTCATCATAGAAGGAAGGTGGGTCCTCCCAGAAGGGCAAGCAGAAACATACGATGTCCCTAATGGTCTAGGTAGGCTTGGCAAAGGTACCCTGCTATTTCTGTCCATGTTCCATTGGCCGATGAAAATTACACAGCCAAGGCCAACTTTAATAGAACAAACACTCCCCCGATGGAGGCAGAAAAGGAAAGAAGGGAAATTTGTGTTGGAAAATGATCCAAATCCCCTGTAGTAGTCAAGTAGCAATTCCAAAAGCTTGTTTTAAGTCAATTATTTGGCAAGCAAATTATATTTTTTGCAGGAACAACATTATTACGCAAGAGCTTGAAATTAATTCTCAAAATAGCCAGTTGCTCTGTTGAAGTACAGCAATAATAAGATTCAAGCACTTTTTCTAACAATATTTCTGTAGGACAAAATGTGTCACAACCTCCAGCTTGAGATTCTCACACACACGCCCTGCCGTAGGCTAGGGATTTCTCCTTCTCTCTACCACGCTCCCAGCTCTAAGCCATCAGTGTCGTGTGGGAACAGGGCTTCCTCCCAGATAATCCTCTAGGGATGTCTCTATCTTGGACATATTTCCACAACTTTTTTTCCCTTCTTTCCTATGTCCTGGGAATTAAACTAGCGGCTTCCTTTTCTAGTGCCACTACGTAATTTTCTCCTTCTTGGACTCTGGGAAGAGAGAATTCAGGCTTAAGAATTTTGCTCCTGCTTTCCTGTCCTTTGAGAATTCAGCCCTTGTAAAGCTTTTCTCAAGATGTTTATTGCTATTAGAGACAATAGAACAAGCTCCTTCCTCTGCTTGTTGTTTGGATCTAATTTTCAGAAGACAGGTTGGCATCCATGGACTGGTAGGGAGCTCAGGATAAATAAGATTTGGGGGGACCCAAAACTTCACTTGATATTAAGTGTGGAATTTTCTGCTTGTGCTTTTCTAGGTCAGTTGTATTCAGCAGAGTTTTAGGAGTCGCTAATCCATTCGGGACTGTGAAAGACTCAAGGGCTCAGATTAAATGGAAGAGGTCTACATAATTGTGATGATGTTAAAGCTAGATTACATACAGCAGGGGTCCCCAGCCTCTGGGCCACGGACCAGTACCTGCTGTCAGATCAGTGGTTGCATTAGATTAAAAATAAAGTGCTCCATAAATGTAATTCCCTTGAATCGTCCCCAAACCATCCCACCCNTTTTTTTTTTTTGATACTTGTATTCACCTGCTTCTGCTGCATAACAAACAACCAAAATAAATATCTCACTAGCATTCATCAGTAAACCTTTGTCTCTTGCCCATGGGTCTGCATGTTGACAGAGACAGCTCTGTGCGTCATCTACAACAACTCTTCTTCAGCAGTGGGTCAAGTACTGGTCTTCCCCATGTGTCGCATTCTGGGACCCAGGCCAAAGGGACTTTGGCTCCCTGGGGCATGTTTTTCTCATCATAGAAGGAAGGTGGGTCCTCCCAGAAGGGCAAGCAGAAACATACGATGTCCCTAATGGTCTAGGTAGGCTTGGCAAAGGTACCCTGCTATTTCTGTCCATGTTCCATTGGCCGATGAAAATTACACAGCCAAGGCCAACTTTAATAGAACAAACACTCCCCCGATGGAGGCAGAAAAGGAAAGAAGGGAAATTTGTGTTGGAAAATGATCCAAATCCCCTGTAGTAGTCAAGTAGCAATTCCAAAAGCTTGTTTTAAGTCAATTATTTGGCAAGCAAATTATATTTTTTGCAGGAACAACATTATTACGCAAGAGCTTGAAATTAATTCTCAAAATAGCCAGTTGCTCTGTTGAAGTACAGCAATAATAAGATTCAAGCACTTTTTCTAACAATATTTCTGTAGGACAAAATGTGTCACAACCTCCAGCTTGAGATTCTCACACACACGCCCTGCCGTAGGCTAGGGATTTCTCCTTCTCTCTACCACGCTCCCAGCTCTAAGCCATCAGTGTCGTGTGGGAACAGGGCTTCCTCCCAGATAATCCTCTAGGGATGTCTCTATCTTGGACATATTTCCACAACTTTTTTTCCCTTCTTTCCTATGTCCTGGGAATTAAACTAGCGGCTTCCTTTTCTAGTGCCACTACGTAATTTTCTCCTTCTTGGACTCTGGGAAGAGAGAATTCAGGCTTAAGAATTTTGCTCCTGCTTTCCTGTCCTTTGAGAATTCAGCCCTTGTAAAGCTTTTCTCAAGATGTTTATTGCTATTAGAGACAATAGAACAAGCTCCTTCCTCTGCTTGTTGTTTGGATCTAATTTTCAGAAGACAGGTTGGCATCCATGGACTGGTAGGGAGCTCAGGATAAATAAGATTTGGGGGGACCCAAAACTTCACTTGATATTAAGTGTGGAATTTTCTGCTTGTGCTTTTCTAGGTCAGTTGTATTCAGCAGAGTTTTAGGAGTCGCTAATCCATTCGGGACTGTGAAAGACTCAAGGGCTCAGATTAAATGGAAGAGGTCTACATAATTGTGATGATGTTAAAGCTAGATTACATACAGCAGGGGTCCCCAGCCTCTGGGCCACGGACCAGTACCTGCTGTCAGATCAGTGGTTGCATTAGATTAAAAATAAAGTGCTCCATAAATGTAATTCCCTTGAATCGTCCCCAAACCATCCCACCCCCACCCCCGTCCGTGGAAGAACTGTCTTTCACGAAACCAGTCCCTGGTGCCAAAAAGGTTGAGGACCACTGATGTAGAAGACTGAGATTCAGAGACATTTGAGACCCCAGCCCACTTCAGCGGACACTGTCACAAGGCAGAGGAGCTGGCGCAGCTTCTCTGCTCCCTGGGAGCTCCTGAGGCAGTGGTGCAGACAGGTGGGCTGTCACTCATCACTAGTTAGTACTGACCACCTGCTAGGCATGCTAGAGGAGTTGCTAGAAGGAGAGGAGGAGGGTTTGAAGAACAGGATTGCCTGGGCTTGGAGTGGAAATGGAACTGAAATTAGAGGAGTGTTAATAACTGATTGTGTCCTAGCAGCTTAGGAAGACAGATGGCTGCTTTCCTCCTTTCACCTTCTACCTCAGCAGCCTGAAATAGAGCTTAGTCACTTGAATTGAATCTAATGGTCTCCCTGTATAGCCACTGCTAGCCCCTACAGCACCTTGACATGAATTAGAAGGAAGGTATCTCTCCCTCCGGGAGCCACAGCCCTAGGGTAGGGTACATGACTTGCTAGTGGATCAGGATAATCAGGGTCTAGATTTAGCCCTTATTTGTTGCCCCCTCCACTGGCCCTGTGTTCAGTAATTAGCATTACACCTGAACAAGACAACCCCTTTCCATTCCCTGCTCATGGATAAAACTTGGGCAGAGTGAAAAATTAGGGTGAAGACTGACTATGGCACCAAGTTTGCTAGCATCAGAAAAACCACTTCCCTAACTAAACTTACATGTATGCTGTAATAAGGGCTTCCCAGGTGGCTCAGTCGTAAAGAATCTGGCTGCTGAGCAGGAAACCTGGGTTCTATCCCTGGTTNGCCCCGGAACACCTCCCTTGCAATTTTAGTATTTTACTGACATTATTATGGCATGCCATGTAGTAAAGTTGACCCTGTGTTTATCCATCTCCCTAACTAGCTTATAAACAGGGCCTTTAAAGGGAGCACTTGTGTCTTAATCTTATCTTTGGGTGTTGCTCGTATCCAGCTTCCAGTCACTCTGAGAATTACACCAAGCAGGTGTTCAAAGGGCTTTCCTGGTGGCTCAAACGGTAAAAAATCCTCCTGCAGTGCGGGAGACCTGGGTTCGATTCTTGGGTGGGGAAGATCCCCTGGAGGAGAGCATGGCAGCCTACTCCAGTATTCTTGCCTGGAGAATCCCATGGACAGAGGAGCCTGGCGGGCTGCAGTCTATGGGGTCACAAAGAGTCGGGCACAACTGAGCGACTAAGTACAAGCACAGGTGTTAAAAAATTAGCGTGAAATGGATACATGAGTGATAGATGAACGGGATTGAATTTAAAAGGCAATGTCTTTAGCAATATCTATGAGAACACTTACTTCTCCGCCACCACTTGATGGATTCTGAGGGACTACCTCCGTCCTAGTCCTCACTTTATCTATACCCAGCATCCGCACTATGCCAAGCACACAGGCATAGTGGAATAATAGTGGAACACAGCAGGCCTTGGAATAATCATTGTATCCTCTGGAATGAGGATTTCAGTACAGCAGGAATGGCAGAAAGCAAAACAATCCAAGGCCAAACAGCAGCTGCCTGGGCCATGCTGCTGCTGCTGCTAAGTGGCTTCAGCCGTGTCCNTTGCAATTTTAGTATTTTACTGACATTATTATGGCATGCCATGTAGTAAAGTTGACCCTGTGTTTATCCATCTCCCTAACTAGCTTATAAACAGGGCCTTTAAAGGGAGCACTTGTGTCTTAATCTTATCTTTGGGTGTTGCTCGTATCCAGCTTCCAGTCACTCTGAGAATTACACCAAGCAGGTGTTCAAAGGGCTTTCCTGGTGGCTCAAACGGTAAAAAATCCTCCTGCAGTGCGGGAGACCTGGGTTCGATTCTTGGGTGGGGAAGATCCCCTGGAGGAGAGCATGGCAGCCTACTCCAGTATTCTTGCCTGGAGAATCCCATGGACAGAGGAGCCTGGCGGGCTGCAGTCTATGGGGTCACAAAGAGTCGGGCACAACTGAGCGACTAAGTACAAGCACAGGTGTTAAAAAATTAGCGTGAAATGGATACATGAGTGATAGATGAACGGGATTGAATTTAAAAGGCAATGTCTTTAGCAATATCTATGAGAACACTTACTTCTCCGCCACCACTTGATGGATTCTGAGGGACTACCTCCGTCCTAGTCCTCACTTTATCTATACCCAGCATCCGCACTATGCCAAGCACACAGGCATAGTGGAATAATAGTGGAACACAGCAGGCCTTGGAATAATCATTGTATCCTCTGGAATGAGGATTTCAGTACAGCAGGAATGGCAGAAAGCAAAACAATCCAAGGCCAAACAGCAGCTGCCTGGGCCATGCTGCTGCTGCTGCTAAGTGGCTTCAGCCGTGTCCGACTCTGCGCGACCCCATAGACGGCAGCCCACCAGGCTCCGCCGTCCCTGGGCCTCTCCAGGCAAGAACACTGGAGTGAGTTGCCACTTCCTTCTCCCATGCTGTACTGGGTGAGTGTGGCAAAGGACAGGAATCCCCTGGCGACCCCTGGGAACCGCAAGTGATCGCGGGCGCCTGCCTCTCCTCCGAGGCGGTAGGTGGCGCCGTGGGCTCCCGCGGCCGCTGGGTCCGCGAGGCGCCGCTCTCAATGGGGTGGGGAGTTGGCCGAAGGACCTGCTTCGGGCCGTCTTCGGTAGCCGCGCTGGCCTGGTCTTCCCGCTGAGGGCTGGCTGAGCTCTCAGTCCGGCACCATGGGGAAGCGGGACAATAGAGTGGTGAGTACCCGGCGGGGAAAACAGTGGGGCGGCGGCGGGAGACCGGGACCGCTCGCCCTTCCCGGCTGGGCCTGAGAGTCAGCAGCGGCGCTCGGACTTGGAGACTGGAGACCCCGCTCCCCGCAGCGGGGCCGGCTCCGGACGCGCTTGCGCCGCGCACGCAGTTGGCGCCTGCGGGTCCCCCACTCCTTTCCCCTTTCTCTCTCGCCCCCCTTTCCTTTACATCCGGTCAGCCCTGCCGCACCCTCTGGCAGTCCTCCGTGGCATCCTTCTCCCCCGCATTCGGGCCAGCAGTGCCCACTGTGTAGAGCCGCCAAGGCTCCTCTGACCCCTCCTGTAAATAAGTGCGAACTCTGAGGCCTGGGAAGGCGCCGGAGCTCGCCCCCGCCACCCCGACCGGTATCGCCCGCCCCATCTCTGCGAGGCTCTCGCGCAGTCGGGTGGGACGGAGGCGCGGAGGTCTGGGACGCTTTCCCTACACCCGGGGCCCTGCAGGGCGCCCAGTTCTAGAGGCAAGCGGGCTGCCTGCTTTAAGAACCAGGATCAAAGCCAAATGCTTTGATCCGGCCCCAGAGCCCAACACTGCGCGCGCGCGTGTGTGTCGCTCTGTCGTGTCCGATTCTTTTGTGTGTTTGTGTGTGTGTCTCTGTCGTGTCCGACTCTTGTGTGTTTGTGTGTGCGTGCGCGTCGCTCTATCGTGTCCGACTCTTTTGTGACCCCATGGACTACAGCCCGCCAGGCTCCTCTGTCCATGGGATTTTCCAGGCAAGAATACTGGAGTGGGTTGCCATTCCCTCTTCCAGGGGATCTTCCCAACACAAGGATCGAACCTGGGTCTCCTGCATTGCAGGCAGGTTCTTTACCGTTTTAGCCACCTGGGAAGCCCACCTGGCACTTAGTAGGCCCTGAGAAGGAATAAATGGCTTGATGATTGACTCTGGACTCAGACCCAGGCTGGAATGTCAGTTTTGGGCTCTCCGGAGTTGGATGACCCAGGATACGTCGCTGTTTTCATCTGTAAAGTGGGATCAGTGCAGCCCATAACTTGGCAGAATAGTTGAGACCGCACAGGGCAAGATGGGCGGGCGAATGTTTGGTCTGCAAGTTGTTACTCTGTAACTGAGATGAAAGAGATACAGAAGTAACTAATAACAGAAAGTAAATGGCTAATGAAAATTCAAGGTTCTGAGGTTCTCCGTTTTCACAGGCAAAGATGGGAGGGAGATTCTAGGTATCCACTAGCTTGCTTTGTAAAGCCCAGGTTGTGAGTCAGGTTGCATGGGCCATAAACATAAAGAATTTGCGATAAGTTTAGGTTACAGTTACTAGGCTTGGCCATGATAGAGTTTTAAACCAATGTGCAGCAAAAGTAAATAAAAAAAAAAATGCTGTTGAAGTTAACGTACTAAATTTAACGACCTAGCTTTTTAAAAATTAAGCGATTAATTTCTTTTGCTGTTTGGAGGAGGGAGAGGTGCTCAAAGAGCTTTACTTCTCTGAAATACTTAATATGTTCAAAGCTCTTAAGTTTTATATAGTCTTCATAATCAAAGATGTCTAGGAACCACCGTGGTGAAGTTTGATTACAAGGTTGAGGAATGTTCTTTTCTCCTGCTTTCCTTTCTGCAGGTCAAAGCTAATGGTATTGATTTTCATAGAGTTGAAATGGTGTTCTCATGGAGCTTCCTTAAGCTTAAGGTATTGAGTGTTTTGGTTGTTTAATGACCTTAGGCCTTAAATGTTTAGAAATCACTGGCCCTTGGGTATAGTTTTCATGCAAAGGCCTAAGATGTTTTGTTTTACTGGCAAAAGGTGTTTAGACATTCTTTTAAAGCATTTGAAAAACTTTTCAAGTTAGTTTTATTTACTAGAGCATTTTGACGACTCTGGGCTCTGCTGATTCCTTGGTATGTGTCTCGGCATAGGTAGTACTGGTAACATTTTGTATGCACTTGAAAGATTATAGAAAGGAAAACAGGAAATTAAGAGATGGAAGACACAGTTTGCCCAATTTAGCCTCCTGGCTGCAGTGGAGGAGGTGGAACTATTAAAGTGTTAGTTGCTCAGTCGTGTCTGACTTCTTTGCAACCCCATGGACTGTAGCCCGCCAGGCCCCTCTGTCCATGGAATTCTCCAGGCAAGAATACTGGAGTGGGTAGCCATTCCCTTCTCCAGGGGATCTTCCAACCCAGGGATCAAACCCAGGTCTCCAGCATTGCAGGCAGATTCTTTACCCTCTGAGCCACCAGGGAAACCCCCAAACTATTAAAACTGGGAGTACCCCCCAAAAATACCATAGGTCATCTGGTAACTCAGTTCAGTACATCATAACTTTTGACTTTAAATAAAATGAACATTTGCATCTGAAAATAGTGGCATTTTTTTCTTTTTACATTGATGATAAAAATCATGGTTTTCAAGATGACAGAACTGCTTTCTAAAAAGCCATAAATTTCAGGTTGAAGTTTTTTTAAAAATAGGCTTTACTTTTTGGAGCTCTTTTGGTCTCAAGGCAAAATTGGGCAGAAAGTACAGAGAGTTCCCATATGCTCCCTGCCCATAGACATGCTCTGCCTCCCCTATCTTCAGCTCCCACACCTGAGCAGTCTGTTTGTTATGGGTAATGAGCATACATTGGCGCATCATTTTCATCTGAGGTCCTTTATTTAGGTTCGATCCCCGGGTTGGAAAATTAGAATTCCCTCTTGATATTGTACACTCTTATTTATTTATTTTGATATTGTACATTCTTAAGCAACTTTTTTTTTCCCCACTGAATATTTTAACCCTTGAGATTTGTAAAGCATGAAAGTGTTAGTCTTTCAGTCGTGTCTGACTCTTTGCAACCCCATGTGGCCCGCCAGGCTCTTTTGTCTGTGGAATTCTCCAGGCAACAACACTGGAGTGGGTAGCCATTTACTTTTCCAGAAGATCTTCCTGACCCAAGAATCGAACCTGGGTCGAACATTGCAGAAGATTCTTTATACTGTCTGAGCCACTGGTCACCCTTTGTGCCCATTATTTTCCAGAAGTTTCTTTCCTGTTCTCTTCTGTTTTTACTGAAACAGATGTATCCTCCAGATAAAAATAGGTAATCAAAGTAACAAATGAAGTTCTGCGCATTTTTTCCTCAACAACTTCACTGCAGTTGCTCTCTTCCTAGCTGTCTACTTACATATCTCCGTGAGCCCATTTTGCCATCCTGACTTCCAAAAACCCAACCCATTTTCTGTTAACCAAGCTCATGGAGCAGTTTGGAGCCACAGACAATTCTAGTTACATATAAGTATGGGTGTTTGATTTAAAAGGTAACAGTATTCAAGATGATTAAGTCATGACATTTTAAGAAATTGCACGATTTCTTTATTTTGATTTATGCTCAGCCATTATATATACTATGTATAATGCGCTAATGTGAGAAGCATTATTTTTCACACTTACGCATAATAAGTGGAAGAGCTTTACTTTTGTGAAATGGTTACTTTTTGGTTTTTAAAACCTTTTTGTTGTGCATCATAGAGAGGAGCACTGTTGCTTAATGATTATGAGCACAGACTCATGATCAAGTGTTTTGCAAGAAGTTTTTAAGATGCACTTCATAAGTATTTCCATTGTAATTGAAATAAATAATGGAGCTATTTAGAAGCTAGTGGAGCTATTGTATGTACTTAAGGAGACTGGGCATAGAGTTTATCAAGAGCCTGAAAGTTAAGCCTTATTATATACTCAGTAATAGCTCATGTAATTGTGGCATAACCTGTCCATGATTGACATGGACTCCTAGCATATGAATGTACTATTTTATATTCCTCTGAAAAGTAAGCAGTAAGATAGGATGATACGTACTTTGAAGATGCGGTTTCACAGTAGACATTAAAACTCATTAAAATATTAATGAGTTTTTAAGAGACATGCTAGAAAATTTAAAGGCTGTAAAACATAGTAAATGTTGTGTTTAGGTTATTTAAAACTACAGTGATAAATTGCCGCTATACTAAGTCCTCTGCATACTAACCTTCAAGTTGCAAACTTGCAAGGACGCAAACCTGCTTCCGCGTGTATGGCCAGGGAAGGTAGCTCGCCTGACTGCCGTGTGCTGCCAGTGCGTGCATCCTCCTCAGGCGGCTGTGCTCTTGTGTCCCGCACAGTGGAACACAGTGGCACGATGCGTTTCTTCCGAGGCCTGACTGTCCAGGAGCAAGCATAATAGCGGTGGCGATGTAGCTGCTCCTCCTGTACTTGTCGAGGTGATGGGCTATAATATTAAAAAATGTTTTCTTGGGACTTCCCTGGTGATCCAGTGGTTGGGAATCTGCCTTCTAGTACAGGGAATGTGGGTTTGATCCCTGGTCAGGGAACTAGGACCCCACCTGCTGTGGGGCGACTTAGCCTGCGCACCGCGACTAGAGAGCCCGTAACTAAGACCCAGCTTCCATGGCACAGCAGTCTGATTGAGAAATGGTTCGTTGTTGCATAGATCGAGAAGGCGACACTTCAGAATGACAGTTGTTTTGATTTGTGGGCACCTCATGAGGTACTGACTTAGCGAGCTTTTTCATCTTTCCAGTTCACTTCAAATGCCAGACAAGTATAGAATGGTTGCTGTTGAGTTCTTAGGCAACTTCTCATGTAAGAGGATCAGCTTCGATGATTGCTCTCAGATGATCATTGCAAACTTCGAATGACTGGCCACTGTGCTCCTCATCTTCAAGGCTCTTCTTGTTCCCTTTGCAAAACTTCTTGAACTACCACTGCTTTGTACATTTCAATAGCAGTTCTTGGGCCAAATGCACTGTTGATATTGGGAGTTGTCTCCACTGCTTTATGGCCCGTTTTGAACTCTTAACGAGAAAATCTGCTCAAATTTGCTTTTTGTCCAACATCATTTCCATAGTCCAAAGTAAATATAAAATAAACAAGTAATAAGTCATTGGCAAAAAACCGTAAAGTGAGAAATGTGCGTTAAAATGATGTATAACATGACCACATTTATTATGAACGTATTCCAATGTCAAACGGCAAATTTCAACAATGCAAACTGCAGTTAAATTTGCACCAACCTAGTATTTCGTTTGGGGAATATAGTGTATTTGATGAATCTCAGGTTGATGGCTATTTGGGTATTTTTAGTTTTTCCTCTTTTGGTGATATAGTTTTAACATCCATGTATATATTTATAACTTTGAAAATAAAGTTTTTACAGTTTCAAACTTAAAATGGCTTATCAATAAGTACTGCTAAAATAATGACATGATACCTAAGAAGTAAGAAGGTGATAGATACTATACTCCTGGTTTAGAAAAGATGATCTTAGTGTGTACATTATACTTTTGATTGTTAAGATGGTTGGTGTCATTGGTTGGGCCAACAACTGCTCCCTTGTGGCCTTTGTTGGTTGTCATTTCCACATAAACTGATTAAAAATCTCAGTAGAGACAGTTGAATGAAATCCTTGAGGGCATAACATTTGAGATTAAAAATATGACTCTTATGCCTCGGTCGTCAACATTGCATAGACAGCCACATGTAGCCCCTATCCTGTAAATGTCTCTGACCTTAGGAACTCTAGCTGTAAGCAAATTATATTAAAGGTCTGACTGTTTTCATCTCACGTAATTAGGCAGTATCCAATTGAATGGAAACAGTTCTCGTATGTGTTGTTTATAGTGGTTGTGTATTGTGTCCTCTGCCAGAGAAATCTAGACGTATATAACTTATATTTGTTACGAAGGTGGAAATTTTTGTCATTTTTAAAGATTTTAAGTAAAATGCAATAGATTAAAGTACCTTTTCACTTTTTTTTGGAATGTTAAGTACTAAGTTTCAGGCCTTAAAATCAATCTTTGTGATAGTCGTTTTCAACCAAAGTTCTTTTTATTTAAAGAGTAGAAAATGGAGAAGGAAATGGCAACCCACTCCAGCATTCTTGCCTGGGAAATCCCATGGACAGAAGAGCCTGGCGGGCTGCAGTCCATGGGATTGTAAAAGAGTCAGACATGACTTAGCAACTAAACAACCACATGGATTTGTCAGTTTCTGTTATGAGTACTGTAANCGAGAAGGCGACACTTCAGAATGACAGTTGTTTTGATTTGTGGGCACCTCATGAGGTACTGACTTAGCGAGCTTTTTCATCTTTCCAGTTCACTTCAAATGCCAGACAAGTATAGAATGGTTGCTGTTGAGTTCTTAGGCAACTTCTCATGTAAGAGGATCAGCTTCGATGATTGCTCTCAGATGATCATTGCAAACTTCGAATGACTGGCCACTGTGCTCCTCATCTTCAAGGCTCTTCTTGTTCCCTTTGCAAAACTTCTTGAACTACCACTGCTTTGTACATTTCAATAGCAGTTCTTGGGCCAAATGCACTGTTGATATTGGGAGTTGTCTCCACTGCTTTATGGCCCGTTTTGAACTCTTAACGAGAAAATCTGCTCAAATTTGCTTTTTGTCCAACATCATTTCCATAGTCCAAAGTAAATATAAAATAAACAAGTAATAAGTCATTGGCAAAAAACCGTAAAGTGAGAAATGTGCGTTAAAATGATGTATAACATGACCACATTTATTATGAACGTATTCCAATGTCAAACGGCAAATTTCAACAATGCAAACTGCAGTTAAATTTGCACCAACCTAGTATTTCGTTTGGGGAATATAGTGTATTTGATGAATCTCAGGTTGATGGCTATTTGGGTATTTTTAGTTTTTCCTCTTTTGGTGATATAGTTTTAACATCCATGTATATATTTATAACTTTGAAAATAAAGTTTTTACAGTTTCAAACTTAAAATGGCTTATCAATAAGTACTGCTAAAATAATGACATGATACCTAAGAAGTAAGAAGGTGATAGATACTATACTCCTGGTTTAGAAAAGATGATCTTAGTGTGTACATTATACTTTTGATTGTTAAGATGGTTGGTGTCATTGGTTGGGCCAACAACTGCTCCCTTGTGGCCTTTGTTGGTTGTCATTTCCACATAAACTGATTAAAAATCTCAGTAGAGACAGTTGAATGAAATCCTTGAGGGCATAACATTTGAGATTAAAAATATGACTCTTATGCCTCGGTCGTCAACATTGCATAGACAGCCACATGTAGCCCCTATCCTGTAAATGTCTCTGACCTTAGGAACTCTAGCTGTAAGCAAATTATATTAAAGGTCTGACTGTTTTCATCTCACGTAATTAGGCAGTATCCAATTGAATGGAAACAGTTCCGGTATGTGTTGTTTATAGTGGTTGTGTATTGTGTCCTCTGCCAGAGAAATCTAGACGTATATAACTTATATTTGTTACGAAGGTGGAAATTTTTGTCATTTTTAAAGATTTTAAGTAAAATGCAATAGATTAAAGTACCTTTTCACTTTTTTTTGGAATGTTAAGTACTAAGTTTCAGGCCTTAAAATCAATCTTTGTGATAGTCGTTTTCAACCAAAGTTCTTTTTATTTAAAGAGTAGAAAATGGAAAAGGAAATGGCAACCCACTCCAGCATTCTTGCCTGGGAAATCCCATGGACAGAAGAGCCTGGCGGGCTGCAGTCCATGGGGTTGTAAAAGAGTCAGACATGACTTAGCAACTAAACAACCACATGGATTTGTCAGTTTCTGTTATGAGTACTGTAAAAAGCTAAACAAATAAAAGCATAATTCGTAATAAAATAAAAAGTGGAAGAGTTTTTAATAAATGTTTGTTGAATTGAGTTAAATTGGAAAACTTAAATCATAGGATCAAGAAGTTGAGACTGAATTAAAGACTAGATTTTGTATCTGTTCTAAAGTGAATTCTAACAAAACAGTGTCTGCTAGACACTGTCATTAACAAATATTCTGCTTTATTTTGTCTCACTGTATTTTGGGGCAAAGTGTATAAAAATACGTGTTTCTGCTCTAGTAAGCGTAGTTTACAGAGCATAATATCATTATAATTTTGTGGGGTTTTATTGTACAGAAATATATATAACATAGAGTTCACCATTTTAACCATTTTTAAGTGTATAATGCATTAGGTACATTGACAGTGTTATACCGCTATCACCACTATCCATTTCCAGAAGGTTTTCATTATCTCAAACAAGAAGCTTTGTCCCCGTTACACCACTCTCAGCCCCTGGTGAACTCCCTTTTTTGTCTCTGAGTTCACTTATTCTAGGTACCCCAAATAAGTTGAATTATACAATATTTGTCCTCTGGTGTTTGCTTCATTTCACTTAGTGTGCTTCCAGGGTTCATCTGTATTGTAGCATGTATCAGAATTTCACTCTTTTCTGAGGCTGAATAATCATTGTATGTACTGAATTGGCCAAAATGCTCATCTGGATTTTCTTGTAAGATGGTATGGAAAAGCCCAAACAAACTTTTAAACCAACCCAGTATATAGTACATTCTGTTTATCCATTCATCCATGGATGGATGTGTGGATTATTTCCACCTTTTGGCTGTTGTGAACAGCGCTGCTTTGAACATGGGTATACATGTATCTGTTGGAGCCCCTCCTTTCAGTTCTCCGATCCCGAAGAATGGCAATTCTATGTTTAACTTTTTGAGGAGTCATCAAACTTTTCCAAAACAGCCGCACCATTTTTTATTCTCACCTGCAGTGCTTAACAGTTCCAATTTCTTCACATCCTTGACAACACTTTTTATTTTCTGTTTTTGATAGTAGCCATTCAGCTGATGTGAGGTGGTGTCTCATTGTTTTGATTTGCATCTCCCTCAGGACTAGAAACTCCAAGAGATAAGGGAAGACAGAGGAGCTTGGCATGCTCCAGTCCTTGGGGTTTCAAAGAGTCGACAACAGTGACAAGTAACAGCGAACATCTTTTCATGTGCATACTGGACATTTGTATATCTTCTTTGAAGAAATGTGTAAAGTCCTTTGCACATTTTTGAGTGGGGTTTTGGGATTTTTTGTTGTTGAGTTGTTTGACTTATTCATTCTGCATATTAACCCTTGGTACATGATTTTGCAAATATTTTCTTCCATTCTGTGGACTGTCTTTTCAGTCTTTTGATAGTATTCTTTAATGCACAAATGTTTTTAATTTTGCTGAATTCTTGCTTATTTTTTCTTTTGGTGCCTTGCATAATTTAATTTTCATAGTTAACAATCTGTGTATAAAATTGCTATCAGGATGGCACAGTATTTCCTAGGACAAAAGGTAAAGTAGAATAAACAATGAATTTAGTGTTAGGTCTGTCATCTTTGAAACCAAGTTTCTTCCTTTACAATTGAGGATAGTAGTACTACCCCTTAGAGTTTCATTGGGCTTTTGGAGAAAGTACTACAAAGCCACCTCAGAGTAAGAGAAGAGGTATCAATATTATTTTCATCAAATTTCTGGTGAAGATACATTTTCTGTGAAATAGTGGTATTACTTATCTCCCAAACCTCTGAGGCTTAATGTTGTTCAGTTGCTAAGTTGTGTCTAACTCTTTGCGACGGCATGAACTGCAGCGTGCCAGGCTTCCCTGTCCTTTACTATCTCCCTGGTCTGCTCAAACTCATGTCCATTGAGTCAGTCATCCAGCCATCTCATCCTCTCTTGCCCCCTTCTCCTCTTGCCCTCAGTATTTCCCAGNAGGCTTCCCTGTCCTTTACTATCTCCCTGGTCTGCTCAAACTCATGTCCATTGAGTCAGTCATCCAGCCATCTCATCCTCTCTTGCCCCCTTCTCCTCGTGCCCTCAGTCTTTCCCAGAATTGGGCTCTTTTCTAATGAGTCAGTTCTTCGCACCAGGTGGCCAAAATATTGGAGCTTCAAAACAGCAACCCACTCCAGTACTCTTGCCTGGAAAATCCCACAGACGGAGGAGCCTGGTAGGCTACAGTCCATGGGGTCGCAAAGAGTCGGACACCGCTGAGCGACCTCACTTTCACTTCAGTTTCAGCACCAGTCCTTCCAATGAATATTCAGGACTGATTTCCTTTAGGATGGACTGGTTGGATCTCCTTGCAGTCTAAGGGACCCTCAAGAGTCTTCTCCAACACCACAGTTCAAAAGCATCAGTTCTTTGACCCTTATCCTTCTTTATAGTCCAACTCTCACATCCGTACATTACTACTGGAAAAACCATAGGTTTGACTATATGGACCTTTGTTGGCAAAGTAATATCTCTGCTTTCTAATATACCATCCAGGCTGGTCATAACTGTTTTTCAAAGGAGCAAGCGTCTTTTTAATTTCATGGCTGCAGTCACCATCCATATTGATTTTGGAGCCCAAGAAAATGAAATATGTCACTGTTTCCGTATTTCCTCCGTCCATTTGCCATGAAGTGATGGGACCAGATGCCATGATCTTCATTTTCTGAATGTTGAGTTTTAAGACAGCTTTTTCTCTCTTCTCTTTCACCTTCATCAAGAGGCTCTTTAGTTCTTCTTCACGTTCTGCCATAAGGGTGGTGTCATCTGCATATCTGAGGTTACTGATATTTCTCCCGGCAATCTTGATTCCAACTTTTCCTTCTTCCAGCCCAGCATTTCTCATGATGTACTCTGCATATAAGTTAAGTAAGCAGGGTGACAGTATGCAGCCTTGATGTTCTCCTTTCCCAATTTTGAACCAGTCAGTTGTTCCATGTCCAGTTCTAACCGTTGCTTCTTGACCTGCATACAGGTTTCCCAGGAGGCAGGTAAGATGGTCTGGTATTCCTATCTCTTTAAGAATTTTCCAGTTTGTGGCATCTACACTTTGACTGTGACCTACACAGTCAAAGGCTTTAGCATGGTCAATGAAGCAGATGTTTTTCTGGAATTCTCTAGTTTTTTCTGTGATTCAGCAGATGTTGGCAATTTGATGTCCTATTCTTGTGCTTTTTCTAAATCCAACTTGTACATCTGGAAGTTCTCAGTTCTACTTTTGACACCTTGCTTGACGGATTTTGAGCATTATTTTGCTAGCGTGTGAAATGAGTGCAACTATGTGGGAGGTTGAACTCAGTTCTTTGTCATAGTTTTGACATAGTATGAGTTTATAGTAAAGATTGCTTTATGAGTAAGAAAATGATTGTTTTAATGGAGTTAATTTTTGTTTTTTTCCTCAAGGCCTATATGAACCCAATAGCAATGGCCAGATCAAGGGGTCCAATCCAGTCTTCAGGTCCAACGATCCAAGATTATTTGAATCGACCAAGGCCTACCTGGTATTTGTGAAACAATTTACCTATATAAATATATATAAGGTTTTCGTAAGTGTTTTAAAGGTCATTTTACAACTTCTACTGATTGCCAAATAGTTGCTAGATACGTCATTGTTTGAGGTAGTATTTAATATGTGCTTACCTTTGAACGTATGAAACACATGCATGAATGTAAAGCAAGCGTTTAGGAACCCATCACCTAGTATAGCTGAAGCTAACGCACTGCCAGGGAATCTTTCTACCAACAACATCTCTGTCTCCTAAGAGACTGCAACCTGGCTGTGTTCCAAGCTGTTTAAAATGGTAGGATTGAATAAGTTAACCTTTCTTTGAGGTGTAACTTTAAGTGTTGAGAACGAAAATGTTAGGCCTTGTTTCTGATTTTATCTGCTGGCTTTACAATGTGTTAGGATTTCCCATTGTCTAAGTTGTGTGTTAAAGTTTGTTTTGCCCTCGTTGAGTGGCTCTGATCTTTCGTAAGCAAAGCGTCATAGCTCTAACATTATTACTTTTCAGTATGTCTTATTAAATACCCATACTCCTGAAGTGACATAAGAGAAGATTCAGAACTATTAGCTTTTTATTTTTTCTAAGGGCCCCCAAGAGCTGGGCAGCTAGAGTTGAAACTTGTGCTTACACACAACAAGGAATCCTTCCTTTGAGTTCAGTAGGAAGCAAGCTGTGTCTGCCCCTGCATCAGTGCCATTGTTTATTGTTGCGGCATACAGGGAAATAAATTATCACAAAACAAAGTGTATTTTATCTGTAAGATTGGGGAGAAGGGATGAATACTTTTTTTTTTCTTTTGAGAAGGGAAAGGGAAAGTGCCTAAACTAGTGAATCACACATGTGGTCAGCCATCACCGAGACAGCCCTCAGGGTGGGTAATTGCTAGCAGGATTCACAGATAGCTGTGCTCGTGGGCAAGATTTATTATAGTGGAAGGATACCAGGCACAGTCAGCAGAAGAGAAAGGCGTGGGGAGAAGTCCAGGGGAGATTGGGCAGCGTCTAGCACTGCTTCTGCAGAGTCATACAGGATGCTGCCTTTAATTCCCCCAGCAGTGAGTTGCGATAACACGTGTGAGATGTGGCCAACTAGTGTGATTCAGTATGCCAAGCTCTTTTATTGGCGATTAATCAGCCTCTGCCTATCAGCTGCCAAAATTTCAGACTTCCAGAAGGAATGCAGATAGATGTCCATATAAACTACTGTGTGTGTGTAGATAGGCATAGTGAGCACTCTCATCAGGGGACGGTGCCAAAGTCTCAGTTCCCAGATATCAGCCAGGGCCACTCTTTCTTGTAAGCAGGCACATTATAAATTGGGTGATTTAGTAGTGGACTATAGTGGTTCAGTCATAGGGATAGAGGCCTTAACTCACCCTAACAGTGCAACTACCAGCTTTGTGACCTTCCCTAAGCTGCAGCCTCTTTCTCTCCTATATAATGGGAGTAATAAAGCTACCTTTCCTCACAGGATTGTTGGGAGGATGAAAGGAAGATGTATTTAAAACAGTACCTGTTGTGGGCATGTGCGCTCACTTGCTGAGTCTTTTCCAACTCCCTGTGACCCCGTGGACTATAGCCCACCAGGCTCCTTTGTCCATGGGAGTCTTCATGCAGGAACACTGCAGGGGCTTACCATTTCCTCCAGGGCATCTTCCCAACCCAGGGATTGAACCTGTGACTCCTGTATTGACAGGCAGATTCTTTACCACTGAGCCACCTAGGAAGCCCTTACCTATTGTATGGACGTATCAAATGTTTGGTGTTTATTATTAGTTCTTATAAATATTAGTTTATAGAAACTTACAGATATATAAATTTAAATAAATATAAATTTATATAAAATATTAGTTCTTATAAACCCATGTTCTGGGGAGGAATGATTATGTTATCTGATTGGATTTATTATAATTAATATACAAGGACATGAGCAAAGAAATTTTAAATGTAGCAACATTGGAGCTAGAATGGAAGCTTATCAGGATATTAAAAAATTATGAAATTTTTGTTTGTCAGCATCTATCTCTAATTTGAATTGCTTGAAAATTTATCGTACATTCTATTTTTTAAGGGAAGAACTGAAAGAACAACTAGAAAAGAAAAAGAAAGGCTCCAAGGCATTGGCTGAATTTGAAGAAAAAATGAATGAGGTTTGTAAATTATGCCTTTAAAAAAGAGACTAATCTTTTTTCTTAAAAATAAAAAAAAATGAGATAATTTTTAATAAGCCAAGAGTTTGGACCTAGCTCTTTAAGGGGACTCTGTATTTTAGAAGTGTTTTTGTTAAATTGAATATGGTTTGTATTTAAATATTTGATTTCTTTAAAAAAAGAAATCGAGAAAAGCCATCTTAGGGTAATTTAAATCATCTTTTTTAAAGTTTTCTAAATGTTAGGTTCTTCTCTCCCCTAGTCTCCAGGGCCCCATCTTACTTCGGATTTCCACGATGATGTTTGCTTATTTTGACTACAAATCTACATATAGTATTTCAGCCACAGTATAGATTAATTGAACTTTTATTGTCTGGAAAGAGAATTTAACCACCTTTCTTGAAAAGATAAAAGTTCTCAGTTTTAGTAATAACAACCTACTCCTCCTTTCAGTATACAGTGTGGAATTTCCACCTTATAATATCCTCTTTGAAAGGAGCTCATTAGAGGCTCCTTTGATGACAGGGAAAAGGATCCTTAAACCTGCAGCATCTTTTGACTATAATTAGAGGCTGAGATGGGAGCAAGATAGTAGAGGATGGAAGGAAGGAAGTAGTTGTCTGTACATTTCAGTATAAAAGGAGAAGGGGGCGACAGAGGATGAGATGGTTGGATGGCATCACTGGCTCAGTGGACATGAGTTTGAGCCAGCTCAGGGAAATAATAAAGGACAGAGAAGCCTGGCGTGCTGCAGTTCATGGGGTCGCAAAGAGTCAGACACAGCTTAACAACTGAACAACAAAGGACAGCAACACTGAGCTATATTAGGAGGGGAGAGATGACTTCTGATGTGTTTATAATTTTTCTGCAGAACTGGAAGAAAGAACTAGAAAAACACAGGGAGAAATTGTTAAGTGGAAGTGAGAGCTCATCCAAAAAAAGACAGGTAATGCCATTTTTACTTTATTGCTACTCTTCGTCTCAGAGTTGGGTTTACATAATAATGCTGTGTACTGCTGCTAATAGGTCCATTGGAAAACACTACCTTATTTAGATTTGTACTTGTATTTGTTTGCTTTTAGAGAAAGAAAAAAGAAAAGAAGAAATCTGGTAGGGTGAGCAAAAGTTTTCCATTTTTCTAAATGTTACAATCAAGAGCCTACAAAACAAAAAGTAAGAGTAATTGATACAATCTGTATGCTAACTCTAGATAAGTCAGAGTCTTGGAGGCCCTTTGGTAGTTATGGGTGGGTTTGTTCTGTTAATGATAATAAAAGGAAGGTAGTGACCTCCTTATAACCTAGTGACTCCTTCACCACAGTTAAAGAGGGAGAATTGACCACGCCTTTTGTTACTGGGG
>SJYW01027590.1:768186-795697 GCA_006410735.1 Raphicerus campestris
TTTTTTTTTTTTTTTTTCAGTTTGCAAATAAATACACTAAAGAAGAAACCATATTGACAGAGTTGGTTTCATTAATTCCAAGGATTCAGGGATATAAAATTTATTAATATAACTTACCATATTAACTGGTTAAAGGAAGGAAACTGTGATTATTTTCATAGTTCCAATAGGGTGTGATATAATTTCAACAGAAATTCCTGATTTTCAAAACCATTATAAAATAATAAGCAGTTACTTTCATGTGTTTAAAAAAGTGTAAAACTGAACACTGGCAGTTTACAAACATGAAATAACTAATAAAACATCTGCACTATGATTTTGAAGTACTTCAACATATACAAAATATAGAGTTATACATACACATGCAAGGAATAACACATATACATACCTGGCAGGATTAGCAAATGGGTTACGTTTTGTCCTGTCTTGTTTTATTGGCAGACGTCTCTGTCACACTCTCCTTCACTATAGGCAGCTGTTTTTGAAATTACTGTGTATCCTTCCCATCCACCTTTATAGAAGTGTGTATTCACACATATTTTCAAAATGGTATTCTTGTGTTTTCTTCTGAAACTTGCTTTTTTTCACACAACATTGCTGTTGACATTTATCCTTCTTGATACTCTCAAGTTTGTTTCTTCTGCTTCTAATATTCCATTATTTTAATGCCCCACAATTTGTATTTCCATTCTTGTGTCTGGAGACATGTAAGGTTGCTTTCTTTCTTCAGTAGTGCATACAGTGCTGCAGTGGATATTTGTTATCTATTTCTCCTTTTCCTTAGTGTTTCATTGATTTTCTAAGGTATACCTGGGACTATAATTTCTGGGTCCAGGGAACATGTTAATAACACTTAACTTGTCTGCATTTTACTCACCAAAGTGCTTATTTTCTAATTTACATTCCTACTAGTGATATATGATAGTACCCTTGCTCCTCGTACATACATACCATGCTGTTAAGACCTCCTTTTTTGCTAGTTTAATGTGTAGAGGTGTCTGAGCCCCTTCATTTATTAGCCAAGCAGATTTCATTCTCTGTGGATTGCCTCTTCATGGTCTTGGCCCATTTTTCTACTTGATTTTAATCTTTCCAGTTGATGAGTTATATGCCTTGATTGCTAATCTTTCAGACACATAGTTAACATCTCGTAAGAGAAGTCTACGGTTTCTCTTAATCTTATTTAAGATGTCTGTTATAATCTTACAATGTTATAATTTTCAGTCATATATATCAATCATTATTTTTAGCTCCATTTTTATTTTAAATTGTTCCAAAAGTGCTTGGCAATACAATACCTAATTAGAGAATATAATGGGAAAATATATTTAATTTATAATATTTACAAAAAATATATAGGAAAATCTTAAGGAAGTGAGCAGGATTAATTTAAAGAAAACTATACACATCTATTCAGAAATACATGAAAATTTAGTAAAATTTCTGGGTGTGAGTTGTCCTGCTAGAAGTTGAAACATTTTTCATATACTTTGATTAAAGCAATGTGGTATGGTACAGGAATANAGGAAAATCTTAAGGAAGTGAGCAGGATTAATTTAAAGAAAACTATACACATCTATTCAGAAATACATGAAAATTTAGTAAAATTTCTGGGTGTGAGTTGTCCTGCTAGAAGTTGAAACATTTTTCATATACTTTGATTAAAGCAATGTGGTATGGTACAGGAATAGAAAAAACAATGGAACACTGTAGAGTCCAGGTAAAAGTTGGTAAGTATTTGTGGAATTTAATATATGCCAGAGGTGGCATTTCTTGGGCCAAAGTGACTAACCATTTGAAAAATTAACACTCCTTAAGGTCAAATAAATTCCCAGATAAGTCAGAAATGTATGAAAATGTAGCTAGAGAAAGACATGGGTGAATAAAACATCAGAGCGAGACAGGCCTTTGCCTCAAACCCCAGGAACTTTTGACCATATAATTCAAATTCTGAATTGCAAAAAGACATTGAAGCTATGAAAAAAGTTTAAATACATATGAATAGACTAAGAAAAACTACTAGGAATATGTAAGACAAAAAACTTGATCTTCAGTAATTAAGGGAAAGAGAATACCTCACACGCATAAACATAGGCAAAACACGTGTGTATGTGTGTGTGCTTAGTTGTGTCCAATTCTACAGCACCATGGACTACAGCCTGCCAGACTCCTCTGTCTGGGGCTTTTTCCGGGGAGGAATACTGGAGTGGGTTGCCATTTCCTCCTCCAGGGAATCTTTCCGACCTAAGGATTGAGACTCTGTCTTTTGTGTCTCCTCCATTGGCAAGGTAGATTCTTTACCACTGTGCCACCTGGGAAACCCAAAAAACATGTTTAGGCAATTCTTAAAGAAAATATGAACAATATTCTAATAATATTCTGATGATCTAATATTCTAATAATCTAATATTCTAAATATTCTAATAATCTGAGACTGCTATGACTGATTCAAGAATCTGATGAGGCTTTTTGGTGAGGTGTGATTGATGAACCAATGAAATAAACAATTTTGAGGGTTGTGGGAGAGGGAGACAATCATTTGGATGAAGGCTACTTTGGTTTTTTATTTAGTCTTTATTGTTAGATAAAGATTTTGCCCTCACAAACCCTTTTCTCTGTTTCAACTTTAATAGCAAAAACTTGTATGCCTGCCCTCCAGAAGGAGATGGGTTAACTAAATTTTGGGGTATACTTTCAGTGATACATATTTTCAATGTATATCAAAAGTGGCCAAAAATGATAGTGTAATTGGCATGGAATGATACTGTTGGGTGAGAAGAGTGGGTTACATAAACAGGTATTTAGGTAAAGGCATACATACACACAAAGATATTTCCCAAAATCCCGGTAGTGGGATTTGGGTGCATTTTCTTATAATGAATTATTTCTACCAAAGTAATAAAGCTGTTTACAGAAACAAATCACCTGTAATCTAACGTGTATCATCACTTTTAGTTTATTTTCTTGTTTACATCTTCAAAATCGGGTTCATGCTGAAAAAACGGTCATTTTTTTCTGTGTAAGATAAAGTGGTGAGCATTTTTTCCTTTATGTGGTCTTGTTTTTGTTATGAACTACTTCATACATACAGATAAAAGTATATAGAAAATGACAATTGGCATATCCAGAATGCAGCTNTGGGTGTGAGTTGTCCTGCTAGAAGTTGAAACATTTTTCATATACTTTGATTAAAGCAATGTGGTATGGTACAGGAATAGAAAAAACAATGGAACATTGTAGAGTCCAGGTAAAAGTTGGTAAGTATTTGTGGAATTTAATATATGCCAGAGGTGGCATTTCTTGGGCCAAAGTGACTAACCATTTGAAAAATTAACACTCCTTAAGGTCAAATAAATTCCCAGATAAGTCAGAAATGTATGAAAATGTAGCTAGAGAAAGACATGGGTGAATAAAACATCAGAGCGAGACAGGCCTTTGCCTCAAACCCCAGGAACTTTTGACCATATAATTCAAATTCTGAATTGCAAAAAGACATTGAAGCTATGAAAAAAGTTTAAATACATATGAATAGACTAAGAAAAACTACTAGGAATATGTAAGACAAAAAACTTGATCTTCAGTAATTAAGGGAAAGAGAATACCTCACACGCATAAACATAGGCAAAACACGTGTGTATGTGTGTGTGCTTAGTTGTGTCCAATTCTACAGCACCATGGACTACAGCCTGCCAGACTCCTCTGTCTGGGGCTTTTTCCGGGGAGGAATACTGGAGTGGGTTGCCATTTCCTCCTCCAGGGAATCTTTCCGACCTAAGGATTGAGACTCTGTCTTTTGTGTCTCCTCCATTGGCAAGGTAGATTCTTTACCACTGTGCCACCTGGGAAACCCAAAAAACATGTTTAGGCAATTCTTAAAGAAAATATGAACAATATTCTAATAATATTCTGATGATCTAATATTCTAATAATCTAATATTCTAAATATTCTAATAATCTGAGACTGCTATGACTGATTCAAGAATCTGATGAGGCTTTTTGGTGAGGTGTGATTGATGAACCAATGAAATAAACAATTTTGAGGGTTGTGGGAGAGGGAGACAATCATTTGGATGAAGGCTACTTTGGTTTTTTATTTAGTCTTTATTGTTAGATAAAGATTTTGCCCTCACAAACCCTTTTCTCTGTTTCAACTTTAATAGCAAAAACTTGTATGCCTGCCCTCCAGAAGGAGATGGGTTAACTAAATTTTGGGGTATACTTTCAGTGATACATATTTTCAATGTATATCAAAAGTGGCCAAAAATGATAGTGTAATTGGCATGGAATGATACTGTTGGGTGAGAAGAGTGGGTTACATAAACAGGTATTTAGGTAAAGGCATACATACACACAAAGATATTTCCCAAAATCCCGGTAGTGGGATTTGGGTGCATTTTCTTATAATGAATTATTTCTACCAAAGTAATAAAGCTGTTTACAGAAACAAATCACCTGTAATCTAACGTGTATCATCACTTTTAGTTTATTTTCTTGTTTACATCTTCAAAATCGGGTTCATGCTGAAAAAACGGTCATTTTTTTCTGTGTAAGATAAAGTGGTGAGCATTTTTTCCTTTATGTGGTCTTGTTTTTGTTATGAACTACTTCATACATACAGATAAAAGTATATAGAAAATGACAATTGGCATATCCAGAATGCAGCTTTAATAAATCTTCATGTTTTGTTGCTTTTGCTTCAGATGTTTCCAGAGTACTTCTCCCTTCTCCCAATCTTAACTCTCCTTTTCTTCCCCCGAGTTATACATTTTCTCATCTTAGGGATTTGGGGGGTTTAAGTTTAGGTGGGGGTTGTTTTGTTTTTTAGTGTGAATTTAACACTTTAAATGCATTAAAATGCAGTGATCTTTTTAAATTCTTTTCTATAGCAGTAGGTCTGTCTGGAAAAAAAAAAAAAAGCAGTAGGTCTGTCTGGATTGAAACAAAAGAGTTAGAATGCAAAGGACCCAAATCTTATATTTTCATTAACTCTTTAAGATTCTATCATGTCTAATTAGAGAAAATAAAGAGGATATTACATCTAAGTCGATGTATAGTTATTTCTTTTCAAGTTACTTAATAAAAGTAACTTTTATTGGAATTAGAAACTGATTCCTGATCATTGGCACCAATTTTAGACAGTTCTAAAATGAAAATGGGTAGTTTTTGTGATAATAGAAAAAAATTTTAAGTAGAACTTAGAAACGTAAAATTCTTGTGGCATACTATTATATCTGAGTCAGCATACATGTATTTTTTTTTTCATAGGATGTTAAAGGGCTCAGCAAAAAAAGAAAGATGTATCCAGAAGATAAACCATTATCATCTGAGTCAGAGTCAGAATCAGAGTATATTGAGGAGGTAAGTATATAATTAAATCCATTTTCTTTAAAATATCTAGTTATTTGACTTAATAAATGTGAATTATTAAAAAATAATTTTTTATAAGTAGTTGACTCACTTTTCTAACATGTTAAAGAAATGCCACTTAATAAATTCTGTATTTCTACAGAAGATAGTAATACTATTTTTATTTTGATAATTATAGTCCCACATACCTTTCCAATCTGAGAACTTTATTTTACTCTCCTAATATTTTCTTTAAATTTTACTACCATTTTGATGACATGAAAAATACTGTATAGTATGTAGCACATTAAAACCCAGCATTCCCTTGTTTTGGTTTTAAGCTGCTCTTTAGGAAGCAGAAAGATTATAAGGTAAAGCAGAAATGTTGACAGGACCTCAGTTTTCTTATCTATAAAATGAGAGACTATGATTAGGTAATCTAGACTGTCCTTTTCAGCTATAATATCCATGTCTTAGATTTTGTACTCCATTGGAATTAGAGTCCATTCTTAGTTCATTTTGGGTTTATATGTTATCATCTTTGATGTAGTCCTCTGCTTAGACTTGAATTCCTCATTTGAAAAATAAAGCCTGTAGCAATTTTATAGCAATTTATGTAGCAATATTTTACACTATTCGTGTAATGAAATTTGTAGGTAATATAGCTTACCTGTACACATTTTTATATTATTTTATTGATAGTATCCCCTAGAGAAATAAAAATGAATAGAAGAAAATAGTATATAATTTTATAAAATTATATTTCGATATATACGTATTTGAGCATAATACGAGAAGACATAAAATATTGAGCTGCAGCAAAATTCAGGCTATAGCAGGCAAATTGACCTATGCCCTTAGAAAGCCATAAAATAGCATTGTCATCGGTGACATTTTCGAAAATGGTAGACAATTCCCAGTAAAGCTCCAAATGAAACAAAATACAGTCTTCCCTCTACTTACACGATATTGCTCTTATAGGACATTTACTATCCTGTCATTCTTCCATGTCTGCAGGGAGTTGGTTCCAGGACCCCTGTGGATATAAAAATCCACAAGTGTTGTCTCTTACATAAAATGGCATGGTAAATACTTACGTATAAAAAAAAAAAAAAATACTTGTGTATAACCTCTGCACATCCTCCCATATACTTTTAAGTTATCTGTAGAGTACATATAATACCTAACACAATGTAAATGCTGTATAAATAGTAGCTGGCATGTGGCCACTTCAAGTTTTGCTTTTTGAAACTTTCTGCCATTGTTTTCCCCAAATTAAAAAAATAATTTTATTTGTTTACTTCTGGCTGTGCTGAATCTTCGTTGCTGGGTGGGCTTTTCTCTCGTTGGCAGTGAGCAGGGGCTATTCTCTGGTTGCTCCATGCAAGCTCCTCACTGCAGGAGTTTCTCCTGCGGAGCGTGGGCCCTAGAGTGCGAGGGCCTCAGTAGTTGTGGCGTGTGGGCTCGGTGGTCGGGGCTCCTGGGCCCTAGAGCATAGGCTCAGTAGTTGTGACACCTGGGCACAGTTGATCGGCGGCTTGTGGGATCTTCCTGGATGCAGGGATTGAACCCACATCTCTGGTATTGCAGGTGGATTCTTTACCACTGAGCCACCAGGGAATCCCCTTCCCAAATATTTTTGATCCATGGTTGATTGAATCCATGGATGCTAAACCCATGGATATGGAGGGCCAACTGCATGTTAAAACCCAGTAAAAAATGCTTTGTGTTCATATTTTAATAAACTTGTTCAGTCACTCAGTCATGTCTGACTCTGCGACTACATGGACTGCAGCACACCAATCTTCCTTCACTATCTTCTGAAATTTGCTCATGCTCTTGTCCACTGAGTCAGTGATGCCATCCAACCATCTCATCCTCTGTCGTCCCCTTCTCCTCGTGCCCTCAATCTTCCCCAGCATCAGGATCTTTTCCAGTGAGTTGGCTGTTCACATCAGGTGGCCAAGTTCAGCGTTAGCATCAGTCCTTCAATGAATGTTCTGGGTTTATTTCCTTGCGGATTGACTAGTTTGATCTCCCTGCTGTCCAAGGAACTCTCAAAAGTCTTCTCCAAAACCACAGTTTGAAAGCATCAGTTCCTAGGTGCTCAGCCTTCATTATGGTCCAACTCACATCCATACATGTGACTACTGGAAAAACCACAGCTTTGACTATATGGACCTTGGGCAAAGTAATGTCTCTGCTTTTTAATACACTGTCTAGGTTTGTCGTTGCTTTCCTTCCAAGGGGCAAGTGTCTTTTAATCTTGTGGTTGCAGTCACCATTTTTCCCCATGTATTTGCCACGAAGTAATGAGACTGGAGGCCATGGTCTTAGTTTTTTGAATGGTGAGTTTTAAGCCAGCTTTTTCACTCTCTTCTTTCACCGTCATCAAGAGGCTTTTTAGTTCCTCTTCGCTTTTTGCCATTAGGGTGGTGTTATCTGCATATGAGATTATTGATACTTCTCTCAGCCATATTGATTTCAGCTTGTGATTCATCCAGCCTGGCATTTCAAGCATGATACACTCTGCATATAAGTTAGATAAATAGGGTGACAGTATACACCCTTAATGCACTCCTTTCCCAATTTTGAACCAGTTCATTGTTCAATGTCCAGTTCTAACTGTTGCTTCTAGACCTGCATACAGGTTTCTCAGGAAGCAGGTCAGGTGGTCTGGTATTGCTATCTCTTTTAGAATTTTGCACCGTTTGCTGTGATCCGCACAGTCAAAGGCTTTAGTGTAGTCAATGAAGCAGAAGCAGATTTTTTTCTGGAATTCCCTTTCTTTTTCTGTGATCTGGTGGATGTTGGCAATTTGATATGTGGTTCTTCTGCCTTTTCTAAATCCAGCTTCTCTATCTGGAAGTTCTCGGTTCACATACTACTGAAGCCTAGCTTGAAGGATTTTGAGCATAACCCTGCTAGCATGTGAAATGAGCACAATTTTACGGTAGTTTGAGCATTCTTTGGAATTGCCCTCTTTGGAACTGGAATGAAAACTGATCTTTTCCAGTCCCGTAGCCGCTGCTGAGTTTTCCAAATTTGTTGGCATATTGAGTGCAAAACTTAAACTGCAACATCTTTTAGGATTTTTTACTTTTTATAATTGGTTCCATTATATGAATGTCAAGCAGGCTATTATAAATCTATGTCAGGGCTATCCTATTGCATGACAGCCCTCCCCTGTATTAAGCTGGCCCTCCCCACTCAGTCATTGTGATGACAAGAATATACCACCAGGAACAATATTTTTATTTTCTAAGTGTTTTCACGAGAGAACTACCACCCCTGTTGAAAGCTAATAGTCTCTAATGTTTGTTTGTTCTGTTCCTTTAGTCTGTTTTAGTTTGTTTGTTCTATTGTTAGTTACTTTTCGTATATTTAACATATAGTAACCTAGCAGATAATCCAGACAATTCAACATTTTGGCAATTTCTGCCCTTCGGTATTACATGTTGTATTAATTATGTATTTCTTAATATAAAATGTATACTTGGATTTAACATTAATACACATCAGCTTTAGCAACTTTGAATGTAATGTAAATCAAGTGTATCACACTTTAAAATATTTAAATAAAACATTAATGGGGTAATAATTGTTACTTAAAAATATTTTAATCAGTTCATTGGTACCAAGTATACTATATACATTTTTACATATGTGTATATACACATATAAAGCTACTGTTTATTACCAACAACATAGGTAAGAAAAACACACCATATTCCAGCCCATTCCCTTGAGGGTGGGTTTTACCTACATTTTACCAAGAGGCTACACCTGAGAGTAATACATAGCAGAGGCAGGACTCAGAGCTTAGTCTGTTTCCTTTCACAGCTCAAATTTTTTATCTTCTGTACCTCTACTGCTATTTCTAGGTGCTGAAAGAGTGGCTCAGTGGTAAAGAGTCTACCTGCAATACAGGAGACCCAGGTTCGATTCCCGGGTCAGGAAGATCCTCTGGAGAAGGAAATGGCAACCCACTCCAGTATTCTTGCTTGGAGAATCCCATGGACAGAAGTGCCTGGTGAGCTACAGTCCATGGGATTGCAAAGAATCAAACACAACTGAGCGACTAACGCTTTCACTTTCCTTGAAAGGTTTTTCATTGAATCCTCCCTGTGATTTAACAGGTTTAAGGAACAACAAAGCAACTTAAAATGTTATTTCATTGTCAAAAAAAAATTTTTTACATGAAAATTTTAAAGATGCAAATTATATTAGTGAATGAAAAAAAATGCCTTGGGTATAAGTTACATATTTAACTTTTCTCCACAAAAATTTTAATTCTGTAGGTACGAGCAAAAAAGAAGAAAAGCAGTGAAGAACGAGAAAAAACAACAGCAAGTATCACTTATGTTTTTATGTGATAACAGTATAGCTGTTTTATTTAATATAAACGTCATGATAAAGCATGATTGCATTTACTAGAACTAAATATTTATTGAGAAAGATGTGTTCAGCAGCTTCACTTAATAAGTTGGAGAAAGTTAAATTGGCTCAAAATAAAAGGAAGCATATCCTGGTAGCATTTCAGTATTTCACTGTTAAAACTGTGTAAGCTTAAACTTTTGTTTGACTTCCTTAAACAATACTAGGAAATGTGAAACTAAAGTATGGTGATTCCCTCCATCTTCGAGAGTAGTTATTCCCAGATCTACCAAACCAGATACTAATAGAAAAAAGCTCTTGAAGCACAAGCTTCAGTGAAAAATTAGCAGGAATGTGACATCATAAATGATTCATTAATAAAGATGATTCTTGTCATTTCTAAAGCCAGCTCTACTGAAGAGCATAAGGAAAATGGACCTGGTATCCAGTGAGAAACAGACCAGCCTAGAGAAAGTATATAACAAATTACCAAAGAGAAATGGAGGTCATATCACCAGACTAATTTAGGAGGCATTTTCTTAGGAGAAGTAAAAGAAAAATAGCATCATTTGTAGGTTTGAAAGTAACTACCCCCTCCTCAAAATGTCTTTAGCTCTTAAAATGAGAGTCCTCTGAAAAGAAAGTTCACCTGGTAATGTATGATTCATAACATTTTTTATGCTCTAAGATCAAGGAAACATTTAAGAGACTTTTTTCCTGAGTGGGATAATAATTTGGGTGAAGACTGCTTTCATCTTGGGTTAGATTATTAAGACATAAAGTTAATTAATTTGAGATAATTGTAATTTGTATTTGCATACTTCACTGTTTCATGCATTCAGTTCCAAGTCTTTATTAAGCTTCTTATGCAGGCACGGTTCTGTCTTGGTTAGAGCTGTTATAATGGAGTTCAAGATAGATAAGAAGGTGATAAATGAGAGGCTGACTGAGGGAGGGAAGGCCTCTTTAAGGAAGTAAAATTCAGCTGAAATCTGATTCACAAAAAAGAGCCAGCGAGTAGATGAAAGGAAGACTGTCCGAGACAAAGAGAGGAGCTCAAGACGTGTGGTGGCAGTGAGCTTGGTACATTTGAAGAAATGAAAAAAGTAGGCTTGGCTCCTCCATAGAAGACAAAGANAAAAAAAAAAAAAATACTTGTGTATAACCTCTGCACATCCTCCCATATACTTTTAAGTTATCTGTAGAGTACATATAATACCTAACACAATGTAAATGCTGTATAAATAGTAGCTGGCATGTGGCCACTTCAAGTTTTGCTTTTTGAAACTTTCTGCCATTGTTTTCCCCAAATTAAAAAAATAATTTTATTTGTTTACTTCTGGCTGTGCTGAATCTTCGTTGCTGGGTGGGCTTTTCTCTCGTTGGCAGTGAGCAGGGGCTATTCTCTGGTTGCTCCATGCAAGCTCCTCACTGCAGGAGTTTCTCCTGCGGAGCGTGGGCCCTAGAGTGCGAGGGCCTCAGTAGTTGTGGCGTGTGGGCTCGGTGGTCGGGGCTCCTGGGCCCTAGAGCATAGGCTCAGTAGTTGTGACACCTGGGCACAGTTGATCGGCGGCTTGTGGGATCTTCCTGGATGCAGGGATTGAACCCACATCTCTGGTATTGCAGGTGGATTCTTTACCACTGAGCCACCAGGGAATCCCCTTCCCAAATATTTTTGATCCATGGTTGATTGAATCCATGGATGCTAAACCCATGGATATGGAGGGCCAACTGCATGTTAAAACCCAGTAAAAAATGCTTTGTGTTCATATTTTAATAAACTTGTTCAGTCACTCAGTCATGTCTGACTCTGCGACTACATGGACTGCAGCACACCAATCTTCCTTCACTATCTTCTGAAATTTGCTCATGCTCTTGTCCACTGAGTCAGTGATGCCATCCAACCATCTCATCCTCTGTCGTCCCCTTCTCCTCGTGCCCTCAATCTTCCCCAGCATCAGGATCTTTTCCAGTGAGTTGGCTGTTCACATCAGGTGGCCAAGTTCAGCGTTAGCATCAGTCCTTCAATGAATGTTCTGGGTTTATTTCCTTGCGGATTGACTAGTTTGATCTCCCTGCTGTCCAAGGAACTCTCAAAAGTCTTCTCCAAAACCACAGTTTGAAAGCATCAGTTCCTAGGTGCTCAGCCTTCATTATGGTCCAACTCACATCCATACATGTGACTACTGGAAAAACCACAGCTTTGACTATATGGACCTTGGGCAAAGTAATGTCTCTGCTTTTTAATACACTGTCTAGGTTTGTCGTTGCTTTCCTTCCAAGGGGCAAGTGTCTTTTAATCTTGTGGTTGCAGTCACCATTTTTCCCCATGTATTTGCCACGAAGTAATGAGACTGGAGGCCATGGTCTTAGTTTTTTGAATGGTGAGTTTTAAGCCAGCTTTTTCACTCTCTTCTTTCACCGTCATCAAGAGGCTTTTTAGTTCCTCTTCGCTTTTTGCCATTAGGGTGGTGTTATCTGCATATGAGATTATTGATACTTCTCTCAGCCATATTGATTTCAGCTTGTGATTCATCCAGCCTGGCATTTCAAGCATGATACACTCTGCATATAAGTTAGATAAATAGGGTGACAGTATACACCCTTAATGCACTCCTTTCCCAATTTTGAACCAGTTCATTGTTCAATGTCCAGTTCTAACTGTTGCTTCTAGACCTGCATACAGGTTTCTCAGGAAGCAGGTCAGGTGGTCTGGTATTGCTATCTCTTTTAGAATTTTGCACCGTTTGCTGTGATCCGCACAGTCAAAGGCTTTAGTGTAGTCAATGAAGCAGAAGCAGATTTTTTTCTGGAATTCCCTTTCTTTTTCTGTGATCTGGTGGATGTTGGCAATTTGATATGTGGTTCTTCTGCCTTTTCTAAATCCAGCTTCTCTATCTGGAAGTTCTCGGTTCACATACTACTGAAGCCTAGCTTGAAGGATTTTGAGCATAACCCTGCTAGCATGTGAAATGAGCATAATTTTACGGTAGTTTGAGCATTCTTTGGAATTGCCCTCTTTGGAACTGGAATGAAAACTGATCTTTTCCAGTCCCGTAGCCGCTGCTGAGTTTTCCAAATTTGTTGGCATATTGAGTGCAAAACTTAAACTGCAACATCTTTTAGGATTTTTTACTTTTTATAATTGGTTCCATTATATGAATGTCAAGCAGGCTATTATAAATCTATGTCAGGGCTATCCTATTGCATGACAGCCCTCCCCTGTATTAAGCTGGCCCTCCCCACTCAGTCATTGTGATGACAAGAATATACCACCAGGAACAATATTTTTATTTTCTAAGTGTTTTCACGAGAGAACTACCACCCCTGTTGAAAGCTAATAGTCTCTAACGTTTGTTTGTTCTGTTCCTTTAGTCTGTTTTAGTTTGTTTGTTCTATTGTTAGTTACTTTTCGTATATTTAACATATAGTAACCTAGCAGATAATCCAGACAATTCAACATTTTGGCAATTTCTGCCCTTCGGTATTACATGTTGTATTAATTATGTATTTCTTAATATAAAATGTATACTTGGATTTAACATTAATACACATCAGCTTTAGCAACTTTGAATGTAATGTAAATCAAGTGTATCACACTTTAAAATATTTAAATAAAACATTAATGGGGTAATAATTGTTACTTAAAAATATTTTAATCAGTTCATTGGTACCAAGTATACTATATACATTTTTACATATGTGTATATACACATATAAAGCTACTGTTTATTACCAACAACATAGGTAAGAAAAACACACCATATTCCAGCCCATTCCCTTGAGGGTGGGTTTTACCTACATTTTACCAAGAGGCTACACCTGAGAGTAATACATAGCAGAGGCAGGACTCAGAGCTTAGTCTGTTTCCTTTCACAGCTCAAATTTTTTATCTTCTGTACCTCTACTGCTATTTCTAGGTGCTGAAAGAGTGGCTCAGTGGTAAAGAGTCTACCTGCAATACAGGAGACCCAGGTTCGATTCCCGGGTCAGGAAGATCCTCTGGAGAAGGAAATGGCAACCCACTCCAGTATTCTTGCTTGGAGAATCCCATGGACAGAAGTGCCTGGTGAGCTACAGTCCATGGGATTGCAAAGAATCAAACACAACTGAGCGACTAACGCTTTCACTTTCCTTGAAAGGTTTTTCATTGAATCCTCCCTGTGATTTAACAGGTTTAAGGAACAACAAAGCAACTTAAAATGTTATTTCATTGTCAAAAAAAATTTTTTTACATGAAAATTTTAAAGATGCAAATTATATTAGTGAATGAAAAAAAATGCCTTGGGTATAAGTTACATATTTAACTTTTCTCCACAAAAATTTTAATTCTGTAGGTACGAGCAAAAAAGAAGAAAAGCAGTGAAGAACGAGAAAAAACAACAGCAAGTATCACTTATGTTTTTATGTGATAACAGTATAGCTGTTTTATTTAATATAAACGTCATGATAAAGCATGATTGCATTTACTAGAACTAAATATTTATTGAGAAAGATGTGGTGTTCAGCAGCTTCACTTAATAAGTTGGAGAAAGTTAAATTGGCTCAAAATAAAAGGAAGCATATCCTGGTAGCATTTCAGTATTTCACTGTTAAAACTGTGTAAGCTTAAACTTTTGTTTGACTTCCTTAAACAATACTAGGAAATGTGAAACTAAAGTATGGTGATTCCCTCCATCTTCGAGAGTAGTTATTCCCAGATCTACCAAACCAGATACTAATAGAAAAAAGCTCTTGAAGCACAAGCTTCAGTGAAAAATTAGCAGGAATGTGACATCATAAATGATTCATTAATAAAGATGATTCTTGTCATTTCTAAAGCCAGCTCTACTGAAGAGCATAAGGAAAATGGACCTGGTATCCAGTGAGAAACAGACCAGCCTAGAGAAAGTATATAACAAATTACCAAAGAGAAATGGAGGTCATATCACCAGACTAATTTAGGAGGCATTTTCTTAGGAGAAGTAAAAGAAAAATAGCATCATTTGTAGGTTTGAAAGTAACTACCCCCTCCTCAAAATGTCTTTAGCTCTTAAAATGAGAGTCCTCTGAAAAGAAAGTTCACCTGGTAATGTATGATTCATAACATTTTTTATGCTCTAAGATCAAGGAAACATTTAAGAGACTTTTTTCCTGAGTGGGATAATAATTTGGGTGAAGACTGCTTTCATCTTGGGTTAGATTATTAAGACATAAAGTTAATTAATTTGAGATAATTGTAATTTGTATTTGCATACTTCACTGTTTCATGCATTCAGTTCCAAGTCTTTATTAAGCTTCTTATGCAGGCACGGTTCTGTCTTGGTTAGAGCTGTTATAATGGAGTTCAAGATAGATAAGAAGGTGATAAATGAGAGGCTGACTGAGGGAGGGAAGGCCTCTTTAAGGAAGTAAAATTCAGCTGAAATCTGATTCACAAAAAAGAGCCAGCGAGTAGATGAAAGGAAGACTGTCCGAGACAAAGAGAGGAGCTCAAGACGTGTGGTGGCAGTGAGCTTGGTACATTTGAAGAAATGAAAAAAGTAGGCTTGGCTCCTCCATAGAAGACAAAGAGGACGAGCGTGCAGTGGGGTTGGAAAGGAAGCAGAGGCCTGTGACAGAGCATACCGGGCTTTTACCAAAACAGACAGGCGGCCTGCGTCAGCTTCACCTTTTAAAATATCTAAGGGAGGTGATGAGTTGACATAAATGAGAAATGCTGTTATTTGTATTGCAGTGATAGTGGTGGAGATGGATTGGCCTGGTAGATTCAGGATATGTTTTGGACTTAGGTGGTAGGACTTGCTTGGTGCTTCAGGGGTGGAGAGTGGAGTTAAAAGTGTAGAGTCAAAGAAGCTTAGATTCTTTGGCTTAACTAAAATGATGAATTAATTAGTGGTGCCATTTACTAAAATGGTTGAGAAAGGATCTTGAGTGAAAAATTAGGCATTTTTAATGGTAGTTTTAAATATGCATGGTAGAGCTATTAATGAGGTGCTTGCACTCTTCAGAACCTAGGACTGGATATAAAGATTGGTTTGTAAGTGGTATTTAAAGCCTGTGATTGGGAAAGCGTGTGGAAAAGAAGGAAGCCCACAAAGGTTGAGCAGAGGAAGAACCAGCAAAGGAACTGAGGTCTTTGTGATAGAAGAAAAGCAGCAATGAGGTGTCCTGGAAGCCAAGAAGAAAGGTGTTTAAGAACAGAGTGGCCAACAGTCCTTTTATGAAAAAGTAACCTGTACCGGAAACTTACCTTTAGAAGTCCAAATGTAAGATTTGGACTCTGTAACAGTCCTTGTATACTTGGACTTGTAATGAAAAGAACAATGGAAGTTAAGAGCCACGAAGTAGTAAAGGCCTTAGTGGGGGCAAGGGGTGGGAAGTTCTCCTAGATTAGTAGATGGACTGGAAGCTTTGCTTTTGCCACCTCTGTGTGCCTCTTCCCTTTTTACTTTCTTCTCCTGAATATCAACACTAGTGTATTAACTTGATACCCCATTTCCACATATCTGTTTCTAAAAGGCCTGCCTTTCTCTTTTACATCAGAAAGTCAGGGTGTAGCAAAATTTTAGCTTCCTTTGTCTAGTCACAATATGACTACTTTTACAATGGCCTTTCCTCTAAAAATCAAGTGCTAAATAGACTTTTCAACTTTGCATCAGTATTTTGTACCAGTTAGTTGTAATGAAGTAGTCCTACCAGCCTAAGCAGTACGTAATATCTGTTTGTTTTTACTTAAAAATAGGTTTAGTGTGTTTTTCCTTTGAATGCTACCATTTTACAATTGTTTTACTGCTTTGTGACATTTCCTTTGCAGTAACTATAATTATTGCAGCTTTAAAAATTAGATAACAGAAAGTATAGCAGTTGATACCATAATTCAGTTGAATTTATTTCCTATAGGAAATGTTGTTAGAAGCTACATTAATGTGCTACTGACATAGAGTTTTTCCTTATCTTTTGAAAACTGACAAGTACTTTCTTAGTCCTCGTACAGTATTATTGAGACTTTTTGAGAAAGGTTTTCAGTAACTTACTTGTTTGTGTGGATTGGTAGAAATGACTACATAGTAACTTAGAAGTATCATAGTGAAGTTGTTTTTAATTTGCAGGTTTTCATGTAGCTATATCTAACATGGAACTGTCTTTTCAGGAAAAAACAAAAAAGAGAAAGAAGCATAAGAAACACAGTAAGAAGAAGAAAAAGAAGGCTGCTAGTTCAAGTCCTGACTCACCGTAACATTAAGAAGAATCAGGATTCGCTTACAAAGAAAGTGCAATGTCTAAGGAAATTTCAACTGTGAAAATTATGGCATATTTACTAAAATGCATGAATTTTCTTGTTTTTAAATTATTCCTGGACTATCAGTAGCCACTGAGATGCCACTGTGTGAAAGGGCCATAATTGTTGCCTGCTGCTTGAACGTCTGTTCCCCTCTTCCAGTAGCTCTGGGAGGCAATACGCTGCACTCACACCAGTGGCTTGAGAGATCTGGGAATAAAGTTTAGATTCTGGCTAGCAGTATCTAATGATAAATCAGCAAAAACTGAATCTGTATACATCATTAAGATGAAACCAGAGATGACCAGATGGCTCTAGTTAACCTTTTTTGAAGTAGGGATTACGTTGATATTTCAAAATCCTTACTCTTGTAGATAAGTGTATTTTAAATTTTTCCCCTTTTTATTTACTTGGGGAAGGAGCTTTTAGGGGTGGGGGGTGGTTTGCTATCACTTTAGCTAGCAGAATAGCGTGCCTTTATCCTCACACATCTTATTTTTGTGGACACAGTAGCCATGCTTCATGGGGAGGTCAGAGCCAGGTATGGCAGTCTTGCCCTTTACTGAGCTTAGTCACATCCTCGGACTCTGTCCCATGCTACTTTGAGTGAACCAGAGAAATAGCCTTTTGCAGCATGAGAATGCCCCAAAAGCTCTGGGATTTACCTCCACTTCAATAATACTGAATGTTTTTTAGCATTAGAATGTGTTATAACATTTGAACTAATTTTGATTACACTTTGGCTTTGAAAAGGAATCATTTCAGATAGACACTGGTACTTTTTGAACTTGATAGCTAAAGATTCTAAAATGCATGTTTTATACTGTTAAGTTTTAACCAGTCAGGAAAATTTTATGTAACCAGTGATAGTTCTTTTATTTTTTGTATGAGTTTTATTTAGGCTGTAATGTTTAGCTTTTTATTAACTTCTTATTCTTGCTATCTTAAATTCCTTACTGTGTTTAACAGCATACTTGCCAAGCTATTTAGCATGTAAAAAGCAGGTTTTTGATTTTTTTTTTTTTTTAACAGCTTCATATTGAAGCTGAGACTTAACCATAAATGAGTTGAGTGGCAGGCCTGGTATGCTGTGTCTTGTTACATAAAACTATTGCCAGAATCTTAGTAAATATAACGTTTTAAAAGTTTGTCTTTGTATATTCACAACAGATTATGACAAGTTAAATTTAAGTGAGAATTACATTATTGCTTTTCCTGTGTCACATTTTACTAAGATTTTGTGCCTCATATCTCCTGCTGAACTGTTTACTAGTAATGTTAAAGAGAATTGATAAATCATTTTCACTTTACATTTTTATATAATCAGGTAACATGAAATATAATTTGATGTACAATTTTGCCTGTTACAGAGAGTGTGCTAATTATAGTGGCATATGCGCAAAACATTTTGGCATGACAAGAAGCTGAATAAATAGCTATTTTACTTAAAAATAGCTGTGTTCTTATCAGCTCCCTTTGAGTCACAAGTTATAAACATTAAGAAACACTATTAAGAATGAAATGGTAGGTAGATAAGACATGTCCCCAAATTTTTAGTAAATTTCCCTACATTTTATGCTTGAATTTTCATAATCTTTCCTCTTTAAAGAAATCTACAAGGTTTTGAGTACATAGAAAGTTGGGGAGATATTTTTCATCCTAAAACAATTTTCTCAGAATTGTTCATGAAATGCTAAAGGACAGGACAAACTTATCAAGTTACTTGTTGATCAGATTTGCTTTGAACATAAAAGTATACCTTTACAGACTGGTCCAGTATAGGATGATTCGGTTCAGTTCATTACGTACCACTAAAAGCAGCAGTTCATTTTATTAGACTGGAGAAGAAGGTGATTTGGCAAAAATTGTATTCTTTCCAGGTTGTGCTGACTGTCTAGGAAACTACTTTTTGATTGGTCTAAAATACCCTCAGATTATTCGAGCTTCCCTGCTGGCTCGGAGGTTAAAGCATCTGCCTCCAGTGCGGGAGACCCAGGTTCGATCCGTGGGTCAGGAAGATCCCCTGGAGAAGGAAATGGTAATCCACTCCAGTATGCTTGCCTGAAGAATCCCATGGACAGAGAAGCCTGGTAAGCTACAGTCCATGGGGTCGCAAAGAGTCGGACATGACTGAGTGACTTAACTCAGATTATTCTGAATTTATTTTATCCAGAGTATGGATTCATATTCCTCCAGTCAAGATGTGTTAAGAGCCTAATTTTCTTTTAATTTCATGGAGAACAATTGACTAGCCACTAAGAACAGTTATTAAAACTTGCCAGTTTTCAAGTTAAAATCAAAGAACATTTGGCATTTCCCTAAGAAAAGTTTTGGGAGTTTTGCTTTTTCCCAGTTGTATTTGCCTAATTTGTTTTTATATGTTATTTAGAATTTAGTAAGAATACATTGTTCTAGATTCTGAAAGTCATTTTAGTACTTTTTTTCCCTTGCCTTACCACAGTGAAGACCAGCAGACATACGCAAGAAGATATTTGTTCTTTATACCAGGATTCGACAGTAGATAGGAGAACAGTTACCATCTTGGCCAGCTTTGACATAATCATACTATGTTTTCACACCAGTCAGTCAGATAAGTTGGAGGGGTAAATGTGAGGATTTTATGTTTCTCTAAAGTTAACAGATTGAGGCCTCTGTTTGCTAATCATGAGAAGGTACTTGGTTAGAGTTTTCAGAGGAGGTTATATATATATAACCTTTGAAGGCGCTCTTTATAGCCTAGGAAGTTATTTTATTTCTACTTAAAGATAAGGTTTTTATTGTTATTATGTGTTCATCCATAAACATTTTCAACTGTAGAATTTGTTCTCAGGATATGTAAGTGGCAATACTCTTAGATACCACTTTAAGTGGTGTTGAACCACAAAAACCAGAATTGGATTAGCTGTAATATTTCAGATCAGAAATCACTGCCATTATTGCATATTTTTCAAATTACTTGAGAACCTTCTATGTTTGGTTGCTGGGATGTTGCCATGGTCACATTCTGTGCTGGTGTGGAGTGGTGAGTTGTGGAATCAGTGGCAACTCAGGACGCCCAGGCTTGGAAGTAGGCTGTCTGAGAAGTCATTGTTTTGAAGCCACACTTGACATGGACCAGAAGGTTCTGAAGAGACTGGTGGAATTCATCAGTAAGAGTGTCAACTGTAAGTACTGACCAGATACCCAGCACCGCCTGAACATCTTCAGTCAAATAAAAACATGGAGTAGTTGGCCATGAACAAGTGCTTTATAACCCCAAAGTAGAGTTCTATTTTCTATCTGATATTTTGGTCATTTTAAAAATACAGGTAGTAAGTGAATGATAATCCCTGGACTTACACAGAAAATATTTCAGTCATCAAATGTCCTAAAATACATTATATATGTGGGAAGACTAGCTTGAGAATTTATGTGACAGTGTAAATGCTAAAGGATTATGTGCCTACGGAGTTCTGATTTTATTATAGTCTGAAATTTTTAATAAGAGATTTCAAAGTATAAAGGTTTACTGTGACAACTTCCCTGAGTTCTCTGGCACAAAAGCCATAGCAGCAGATGACTGCTGTACTTCACAAGATTGATAGAGATACATAAGGTATTTTAGATGTTAAATATCTTGTTGCTTTTGCACATGGCAAGTGTTTATTAAAACTCATAGGGTTTTTTTTTAGAATTCCTTGCCCTGCCAGATTTTTAAAAGTAATCTTATAAATTTTTATTTCTGAAGCCTGACCACAAGCAGTCCTGACTGATATCTAAGAATTTGTTTCTAGACTTTGAGGAAGTACTTTTATTTCAGCTGGCTTTATGGCCTCATCATGGGGCACTTCCATTTTTCCTTGTGTGATCTTGGCAGGATGGTCACTACCTTGTCTAAGCATCTCATTGTGGATATAAATCAGTTTTCTCTTTTCTTGGTTGGATTTTAAATGATCTAAGCTCCTCAAGCACTCCTGGGCCCTGTTTCACTCCTGTTGTCCTGCTGCTGCTGTGAAATCACTGCAGTCATGTCCGACTCTGCATGACCCCTTGACATCACTCCACCAGTAGCTGTCCGGCTACCCTAAAAATCCATTCAGCAGGTTTACCTAGTGTTGAATGTAGTAAGACATGCCTGCTGCTAATAGCCTGAGTTTTAGAGCACTCAAAAGGGAAGTATGTTTACTTTGGAAATCTGACTTCCCTTCCCTTCCTGATGAAATTGTTTTTAGTGGTGTCTGCTACCCACATGTGTGTTTAAAATCATTGTTTGTTACTAATATTTGAAAGCAGTTGTCTGAAATAGTCAGTAGATATGAGTATGTAAAACTTAATGAGAAAAAATTTTGAGACCCATACAGTCTTCTACAAAGAAGATAGAGCTGTTTAGAAAAAAAGAAGTTGTGTTCCTTCCTTATTCCAAAGTTTTTGACACTTGATAATTCTTAAGTTACTGTTAATAGTTCAGACCCTAAATACTTGAACAGCTAGTGACCAGGATAACCAGATTATTAACAGCTGATGTTTGTTGAGTTCTTCATTGGCAAGATACTGCAAAATGGTTTACGTCCATCATCTTTTCTTGAAACATTTGAGGTAGGTGATGTTATCCATGTTCTTAGGTGAGGAAACTGCATCTTAGATTAAGTTGTCCGTGTAAAGTTAGCCAGTCAGTGGACTTTTGGTGGGGGCTGAGCTAGTCTGATGTATACTCAAATCTTTATTTTTTAAATTAATCAGCATTATAGTCCCTGATGGTCATTCTGTACCCTGTTGTACCATAGTAAGGGCACAATGAAAAGTTGTTGAAATCAGTTCTTGTTCTTGAGTCCTTCCAGCTGAGACCAGGATAGACAATGTGCTCTCGTGACTAGAATTTGGTTGATGATGGGTAGGGGTGGGAAGGACTAATAAGCTATTGCTGCTTTGGCCATCTCAAGAAGGGACTGTTTCTCAAGGGACTTTCTCTTGGTGTTCTAATTGTGTGACTGAAAGTTGAAGCGATTTTTCCTGGGCTTTGCTTTAGAGCTTCGCTAGGTCCCTCAAGTGCCACATGGCCATCCAGTCAAGCCACTACCATTGTGTGACTCCGTGCTCAGATTGTCAGCCGGTCACCTCCAGTGACCTCACAAAGGAAATTCACTACCTTGCTAAACACCTGTTTCCTTTTTTTTCCCCTAACAGATCTAGACTGTTTTGTGTTCTAGAGCTAATATGATTTCACTCTTCATTTATACTGCTCTCTAGAGCTACATTGTTCATTTTAGTAACTACTAGCTTCATGTAGCTATTTAAATAAAGTATGTAGAACTTAAAATCCAGTTTTGGTCACAAGAGCCACTTTTCAGGGTTTAATAGCAACAATTGGGTTGTGGCTACCAAATTGAACAGCACAGATATAGAACATTTCCATCATCTCAGAAAGTTCTGTTAGACATTGCTGCTCTAGGGTCATGCAAAGAAATTACTCCCTTTTCCAAATAATGGCCCTTTAATCTGATGGGGGAGGCAGATAATTATCTCATGGTATACAGTAAATGGCTTCATGGGTGTATAAACCTGTGTGTTCTCATAGGGTCCCATGCTAAGTTGAAGGCTCTACTAACACTGACTTAAATAATTTTTTTTTTTATTCTTACTTTATTTATTTATTTGGCTGTGCCAGGTCTTAGTTGTGGCAGGCTGGGTCTTCGCTCTAGTTCCCTGACCAGGGATCTAACAAGGGCCCCGTGCATTGGCTGCACAGAGTCTTAACCACAGGACCACCATATCCAGTCCCAAATGTTATTTAAATTAGAGACCTGCATTTTCATTTTGCATTGGGCCCACACATTCTGTAGTTGACAGTGGCCATGACCTCTTATTTGTGTAGTATGGTAGGAATAGCTCCCCCATCAGCATCACCTAAAGGTTAATACTGAAAATGTAGATCCCTGAGTACCACCCTTGGTGTATTTTTAAAAATCTCTTGTCAGTGGTGCCAAGCCTCCAGATTGTTCTTCATGTATTCTTAGACACTATAAAGTTTGAGCATCCCGATCTGAATTGTCTTTTCCACTTCAGACTTCAATTCTGTAGCCTAATGTCAATCCCAGTTTGACAGTGAGTTGGGAACTGACTCAGTCTTTTTCACACAGATTGTCATTTTTATGCTTAAGTACATTAGCAGACTTTTTTTAAGATAAGTGAAGAATTTTTAAATATTCTTAGTAGTGTCATGTGATTTCATTCAACTGATTTTTGGCATCTCAGACCTACTCTGGATCTTGACTCATCCAGCATATTCCTTAACTTCTCTAATTTACAAGTGATTGATTATCATTTATTTAGCAAACATATATTGAGAGATTACCGTTGTCCTAGGCTCTACTGGTTACGGAATAGATATTAAAGGTAAGAGATTTTGCTAAAATCCCAAGTATTTAGTGAACTAAATTTCCCTGATCCGCCCCTACCAGATGGAGGAAATAGTTAAATGCAGTGTGGTTTGACTTTGTAAACTCATGAGCCTGTCTTTTCTGAGCACTCAGGAGTTTTGAATACAATTAATTGATCATCTTTTTTAAGACTTAGACCAGGACCACCTAAGGGCCCACTAGTCCAATATGTGGCTTTTTCTGTATTTGTGATATGTAACATGAGCCAATATGTGTGCATACGTAGGTTTGTGTACTTATTTCCTAGCTGTGTCTGCTAAACAGGCTTTACTCTAGCACTACTACCATACTCGTGGTCTCCCAACTGTGTGGAGGTTTTTCCTAGCAAACAGTTCTCTGTGACATTAGCTGAGTGGCCCTATAATTTAACACTACCCGGGGAGCATCAGATTCTACAGGTTAAGAGTTCAGTCCTATAAGACAGTACCCCACCAGATGCCAATCACAAGTTCAGGTTATTAGCTGTGCTTCTGACCAACTGGCTACAAATCATGACCCCGTGTTCAGTTAATCTACTAGAGCACCTCACAGAATTCAGGATGCAGCTTACTCTCCAGATTACCAATTTATTATGAAAGGATATAATTGAGTAGCAGGATGGAAAAGATACATAGAGCAAGATACGTGGTAAGTGGTGTGGAGTTTCCAGGCTTTCTCTGGACACCTTTGTGTGTTCACCAACCCAGAAGCTCCCCCAAGCCCCACTTTTGGGTGATTTTATGGAGGTTTTATTACACAGCCATGATAGATCAACAACTCAATTTGCAGCCCCCCTCTGGAGAAGGGATGGAGGTGGAAGTAAAATTTCCACGCTTTTAAACATGACTTGGTTTTTCTGGTGACAAGCTCCCACCTAGGAAGAACCAGCAGTCACCTCATTAGAACAAAAGACATTCCTGTCAACAAGGAAACGCTAAAGGATTTTAGGAGCTCTGGGCCAGAAACCAAGGGGAGATACCAATTTTTTTTTTTTTTCTGCCTGTTATTTCACATGGATAATACAAGATGGGACTGGCGAGTAGTGCCAGAAAGCAAGGAAGTGTTGCAAAAGGGTGAGGGCGTGTGAAAGAGACAGAAGAGCCAACTTGAAAGCTCCCAGTGGCCAAAGCTTAAACAACTTGGGCAGCAAAATTATTGATAAGTGACATAGTTTTGGCCTAAAATAAACATATGTGACTTTGATTTTAAAAATGGAAAAGAGACATCTTCCTTTGAAGAATTTAATAGTATAAATACCCCTTCCCTATGAAGTGGAGTTTAATTAAACCTTTATCATGAGAGACTGGCTTCTAAAGAATAGAGAAAGGGGAAGTAGATTCAATGGAGAAACTGTAGACTGACTGAACCGAGTGATCCTGCTTAGCAGCAGCGATACATCATGTTAGTGTCATGTATCTGATACGCGACAAGAACAGCACTTTACCCTCTAGTCTTCCCCAAAACACAACCACAATTTAATTATGAGGAAAGCATTCAGTTCAGTCTCTCAGTCGTGTCCAACTCTGCAACCCCATGAATCGCAGCACGCCAGGGCTCCCTGTTCCATTACCATCTCTTGGAGTTCACTCAGACTCACGCCCATCGAGTCCGTGATGCCATCCAGCCATCTCATCCTCTGTCATCCCCTTTTGCTCCTGCCCCCAATCCCTCCCAGCATCAAAGTCTTTTCCAACGAGTCAACTCTTTGCATGAGGTGGCCAAAGTACTGGAGTTTCAGCTTTAGCATCAGTCCTTCCAAAGAAATCCCAGGGCTGATCTCCTTCAGAATGGACTGGTTGGATCTCCTTGCAGTCCAAGCGACTCTCAAGAGTCTTCTCCAACACCACAGTTCAAAAGCATCTGAGAAATATTCTGTAGAATAAAAACTGTCAAGGTCATGAAAGGACTAAGACTGAAAACTTGAAGGATTGGAGGAGACATGAGAGCCAAATGGATCCCACATGGGATCCTAGAATGTAAAAAAAAAAAAAAGGAAACGGGGAAAATGGAAGTTTAATAAATAATGGGTCAATCTCTAGTTTGTGAACACCATTCTCATTAACCACAATTTCTCAAGTATCGTTTACAGGGGTTCTTTGACCACACGTGTAAGGTCTTTAGATATAATGAAATGGGCTGCATAGATAAAACTCGTTACTACCTGCTGCAGATTGTGTTTAAAATCCTTGATTATTTTGCTGGATAACTTGTTAGTATTTGATTCAGAACAGTTCCTGACTTCTGACTCACTTTCTTCAGATATCCATTTCACATCACTGTAACACTCAACACGTTAATTCTCCCAGAGTTGAGCAGGGCTAGTTTCAGGCAAACGTTCATGTAATGTGTGTGCCATACAATGTGTCCACACACCTGAGCTGGGTTTCTCCTCATATTCCATAAAAGAAGGGGGAAAAGAGACGGTTTTTGTCCTCAGAGCACCTGCAGCCCCTTCTGTGACCAAGTCTTGAAAAGTCACATTGCTTTATTTCCACTGTGCTCTTGGTTGAAATGGTGGTCAAAAAATCCCCCTAGTTTTAAGTGAAGGAAACACAAACCCCATCTTTCTAAGGGAGAAGTATCAGAAGTCTCATTGTAAGAAGAGCATATGAGTGGGACAGAATTTAAAATTATCTGGGAAAAGATAACCTGTCACATCTAGGTTGACCATTCATAAGGCAATTTCAAGAATCCACTGACAAAATGATCCTCCTTAAATGCAGATCTGATCCTGTTAACTTGCCAGCCAAAATTTTTCAATAAGCCCCTCTGTAAAGTCAAACGGTTCTGCCACCTAGCTGCACCAAGACATCTGTAGCTCTGAAAATATGCCACCCTGCCTTCAAACTGCCTCTTCTCATAAATGCTTACTCCTGTGATTGCTTTAGCTCAAGTGACACCTCTTCCTGGAGCCCCTTCTTACTCACTTACTGCCTTTCCCCACTTAATGATTCCTTTCTTTGGGTCACTACCAAACACTTTAATCATAGTGTTTGTAACACTTTTATTTCACTTGTCTCTTGACCAAAGTGTAATAAAGGCAGAAATGATGGTGTATTCATTGCCTAGGTTCATGGGAAGCCCTTAATAAATGCTTATTAGATGGATAAAAGTGACCTTTATGTCAAATTTGGGGGCTGTGTATGAAGCCTGAGAATCTAATTCAGTTCATAAATAATAATAGGTATCTTAATTGTTTATTCTATAGATTTATCAGCCCTGAGAGTCAAGTCATTCTGACCATGTTAGAACCCTGATGTAAACTGCATATTTGCTGTCAGTTCTCATTGGTTTTCATTGGGTAACTTGAAATCACCTCAAAGACAAAATCTAAAAAAAAATATTTCTCCCTCCACCCTCCCCAAAAGAGGGAGGGAGAAGAAGGAAGAGAGAAATAGAACTAGTAACCAGCTTCCCTCCTAACTCTTAGTTCTCTCAAATTATCTTTAATTCATAGAATCAGACTTTTAGAAACTGAGGGAATCTCAGAGATCATCTAGAAAAACACTCAGATTTTACAGGTGAGGACTCTGAGGCATAAAGAAGTTGAATTGTGTTAAGTCAGCTATGTAGGATAAGAAATCCAAGTGGAACCCAGATACTTAAGTCCAGTACCCCCAACCCAAAAGCCTAATCACTTAGTTCTCAGTTTGGACAATGCATAGTCACCCGTGTGCTTCTTAAACAGCGTATCAGGCTCCCTACCTGCTTTCTGACCTCGTTTCTGTGGTCCTAACCAAAGCTTACCGCTCCAAGCCAGGCATCTAGGCTTCCAGTTTTCCCCTTCAATACAACTTTGCCAGGTGGGTTTTCTTAAACCACTTCTCAACCCTTACAGCATAGAAGAATTAGATGAGCTTTTGTTTCAAAGGTAACTCCTGGACCCACTGTTAGCAACTGTGACTTAGTAGGTCTGGGGCAAGGCCTTTGATAAGCAATGAGAGGTGGATGATTTTCATACAGAGGCTCCAAAGATGGTACCAGAAGAAAGCCTGCTCCAGTAAAATAAAAGTTAATCTTCTGACCAGGCATTCAAGGCTCTCAAAAGCCTGTCCTCTTCAGTCTTGTTTTTCACTTCTTTCCAACTTGCTGTGCTCCCAACAAGACATATTCAACCTCAATCCCAGTTCTT
>SJYW01027590.1:796393-850610 GCA_006410735.1 Raphicerus campestris
CTGGTAAGCTACAGTCCATGGGGTCGCAAAGAGTCGGACATGACTGAGTGACTTAACTCAGATTATTCTGAATTTATTTTATCCAGAGTATGGATTCATATTCCTCCAGTCAAGATGTGTTAAGAGCCTAATTTTCTTTTAATTTCATGGAGAACAATTGACTAGCCACTAAGAACAGTTATTAAAACTTGCCAGTTTACAAGTTAAAATCAAAGAACATTTGGCATTTCCCTAAGAAAAGTTTTGGGAGTTTTGCTTTTTCCCAGTTGTATTTGCCTAATTTGTTTTTATATGTTATTTAGAATTTAGTAAGAATACATTGTTCTAGATTCTGAAAGTCATTTGAGTACTTTTTTTCCCTTGCCTTACCACAGTGAAGACCAGCAGACATACGCAAGAAGATATTTGTTCTTTTATACCAGGATTCGACAGTAGATAGGAGAACAGTTACCATCTTGGCCAGCTTTGACATAATCATACTATGTTTTCACACCAGTCAGTCAGATAAGTTGGAGGGGTAAATGTGAGGATTTTATGTTTCTCTAAAGTTAACAGATTGAGGCCTCTGTTTGCTAATCATGAGAAGGTACTTGGTTAGAGTTTTCAGAGGAGGTTATATATATATAACCTTTGAAGGCGCTCTTTATAGCCTAGGAAGTTATTTTATTTCTACTTAAAGATAAGGTCTTTATTGTTATTATGTGTTCATCCATAAACATTTTCAACTGTAGAATTTGTTCTCAGGATATGTAAGTGGCAATACTCTTAGATACCACTTTAAGTGGTGTTGAACCACAAAAACCAGAATTGGATTAGCTGTAATATTTCAGATCAGAAATCACTGCCATTATTGCATATTTTTCAAATTACTTGAGAACCTTCTATGTTTGGTTGCTGGGATGTTGCCATGGTCACATTCTGTGCTGGTGTGGAGTGGTGAGTTGTGGAATCAGTGGCAACTCAGGACGCCCAGGCTTGGAAGTAGGCTGTCTGAGAAGTCATTGTTTTGAAGCCACACTTGACATGGACCAGAAGGTTCTGAAGAGACTGGTGGAATTCATCAGTAAGAGTGTCAACTGTAAGTACTGACCAGATACCCAGCACCGCCTGAACATCTTCAGTCAAATAAAAACATGGAGTAGTTGGCCATGAACAAGTGCTTTATAACCCCAAAGTAGAGTTCTATTTTCTATCTGATATTTTGGTCATTTTAAAAATACAGGTAGTAAGTGAATGATAATCCCTGGACTTACACAGAAAATATTTCAGTCATCAAATGTCCTAAAATACATTATATATGTGGGAAGACTAGCTTGAGAATTTATGTGACAGTGTAAATGCTAAAGGATTATGTGCCTACGGAGTTCTGATTTTATTATAGTCTGAAATTTTTAATAAGAGATTTCAAAGTATAAAGGTTTACTGTGACAACTTCCCTGAGTTCTCTGGCACAAAAGCCATAGCAGCAGATGACTGCTGTACTTCACAAGATTGATAGAGATACATAAGGTATTTTAGATGTTAAATATCTTGTTGCTTTTGCACATGGCAAGTGTTTATTAAAACTCATAGGGTTTTTTTTTAGAATTCCTTGCCCTGCCAGATTTTAAAAAGTAATCTTATAAATTTTTATTTCTGAAGCCTGACCACAAGCAGTCCTGACTGATATCTAAGAATTTGTTTCTAGACTTTGAGGAAGTACTTTTATTTCAGCCGGCTTTATGGCCTCATCATGGGGCACTTCCATTTTTCCTTGTGTGACCTTGGCAGGATGGTCACTACCTTGTCTAAGCATCTCGTGGATATAAATCAGTTTTCTCTTTTCTTGGTTGGATTTTAAATGATCTAAGCTCCTCAAGCACTCCTGGGCCCTGTTTCACTCCTGTTGTCCTGCTGCTGCTGTGAAATCACTGCAGTCATGTCCGACTCTGCATGACCCCTTGACATCACTCCACCAGTAGCTGTCCGGCTACCCTAAAAATCCATTCAGCAGGTTTACCTAGTGTTGAATGTAGTAAGACATGCCTGCTGCTAATAGCCTGAGTTTTAGAGCACTCAAAAGGGAAGTATGTTTACTTTGGAAATCTGACTTCCCTTCCCTTCCTGATGAAATTGTTTTTAGTGGTGTCTGCTACCCACATGTGTGTTTAAAATCATTGTTTGTTACTAATATTTGAAAGCAGTTGTCTGAAATAGTCAGTAGATATGAGTATGTAAAACTTAATGAGAAAAAATTTTGAGACCCATACAGTCTTCTACAAAGAAGATAGAGCTGTTTAGAAAAAAAGAAGTTATGTTCCTTCCTTATTCCAAAGTTTTTGACACTTGATAATTCTTAAGTTACTGTTAACAGTTCAGACCCTAAATACTTGAACAGCTAGTGACCAGGATAACCAGATTATTAACAGCTGATGTTTGTTGAGTTCTTCATTGGCAAGATACTGCAAAATGGTTTACGTCCATCATCTTTTCTTGAAACATTTGAGGTAGGTGATGTTATCCATGTTCTTAGGTGAGGAAACTGCATCTTAGATTAAGTTGTCCGTGTAAAGTTAGCCAGTCAGTGGACTTTTTGTGGGGGCTGAGCTAGTCTGATGTATACTCAAATCTTTATTTTTTAAATTAATCAGCATTATAGTCCCTGATGGTCATTCTGTACCCTGTTGTACCATAGTAAGGGCACAATGAAAAGTTGTTGAAATCAGTTCTTGTTCTTGAGTCCTTCCAGCTGAGACCAGGATAGACAGTGTGCTCTCGTGACTAGAATTTGGTTGATGATGGGTAGGGGTGGGAAGGACTAATAAGCTATTGCTGCTTTGGCCATCTCAAGAAGGGACTGTTTCTCAAGGGACTTTCTCTTGGTGTTCTAATTGTGTGACTGAAAGTTGAAGCGATTTTTCCTGGGCTTTGCTTTAGAGCTTCGCTAGGTCCCTCAAGTGCCACATGGCCATCCAGTCAAGCCACTACCATTGTGTGACTCCGTGCTCAGATTGTCAGCCGGTCACCTCCAGTGACCTCACAAAGGAAATTCACTACCTTGCTAAACACCTGTTTCCTTTTTTTTCCCCTAACAGATCTAGACTGTTTTGTGTTCTAGAGCTAATATGATTTCACTCTTCATTTATACTGCTCTCTAGAGCTACATTGTTCATTTTAGTAACTACTAGCTTCATGTAGCTATTTAAATAAAATATGTAGAACTTAAAATCCAGTTTTGGTCACAAGAGCCACTTTTCAGGGTTTAATAGCAACAATTGGGTTGTGGCTACCAAATTGAACAGCACAGATATAGAACATTTCCATCATCTCAGAAAGTTCTGTTAGACATTGCTGCTCTAGGGTCATGCAAAGAAATTACTCCCTTTTCCAAATAATGGCCCTTTAATCTGATGGGGGAGGCAGATAATTATCTCACGGTATACAGTAAATGGCTTCATGGGTGTATAAACCTGTGTGTTCTCATAGGGTCCCATGCTAAGTTTAAGGCTCTACTAACACTGACTTAAATAATTTTTTTTTTTATTCTTACTTTATTTATTTATTTGGCTGTGCCAGGTCTTAGTTGTGGCAGGCTGGGTCTTCGCTCTAGTTCCCTGACCAGGGATCTAACAAGGGCCCCGTGCATTGGCTGCACAGAGTCTTAACCACAGGACCACCATATCCAGTCCCAAATTTTATTTAAATTAGAGACCTGCATTTTCATTTTGCATTGGGCCCACACATTCTGTAGTTGACAGTGGCCATGACCTCTTATTTGTGTAGTATGGTAGGAATAGCTCCCCCATCAGCATCACCTAAAGGTTAATACTGAAAATGTAGATCCCTGAGTACCACCCTTGGTGTATTTTTAAAAATCTCTTGTCAGTGGTGCCAAGCCTCCAGATTGTTCTTCATGTATTCTTAGACACTATAAAGTTTGAGCATCCCGATCTGAATTGTCTTTTCCACTTCAGACTTCAATTCTGTAGCCTAATGTCAATCCCAGTTTGACAGTGAGTTGGGAACTGACTCAGTCTTTTTCACACAGATTGTCATTTTTATGCTTAAGTACATTAGCAGACTTTTTTTAAGATAAGTGAAGAATTTTTAAATATTCTTAGTAGTGTCATGTGATTTCATTCAACTGATTTTTGGCATCTCAGACCTACTCTGGATCTTGACTCATCCAGCATATTCCTTAACTTCTCTAATTTACAAGTGATTGATTATCATTTATTTAGCAAACATATATTGAGAGATTACCGTTGTCCTAGGCTCTACTGGTTACGGAATAGATATTAAAGGTAAGAGATTTTGCTAAAATCCCAAGTATTTAGTGAACTAAATTTCCCTGATCCGCCCCTACCAGATGGAGGAAATAGTTAAATGCAGTGTGGTTTGACTTTGTAAACTCATGAGCCTGTCTTTTCTGAGCACTCAGAAGTTTTGAATACAATTAATTGATCATCTTTTTTAAGACTTAGACCAGGACCACCTAAGGGCCCACTAGTCCAATATGTGGCTTTTTCTGTATTTGTGATATGTAACATGAGCCAATATGTGTGCATACGTAGGTTTGTGTACTTATTTCCTAGCTGTGTCTGCTAAACAGGCTTTACTCTAGCACTACTACCATACTCGTGGTCTCCCAACTGTGTGGAGGTTTTTCCTAGCAAACAGTTCTCTGTGACATTAGCTGAGTGGCCCTATAATTTAACACTACCCGGGGAGCATCAGATTCTACAGGTTAAGAGTTCAGTCCTACAAGACAGTACCCCACCAGATGCCAATCACAAGTTCAGGTTATTAGCTGTGCTTCTGACCAACTGGCTGCAAATCATGACCCCGTGTTCAGTTAATCTACTAGAGCACCTCACAGAATTCAGGATGCAGCTTACTCTCCAGATTACCAATTTATTATGAAAGGATATAATTGAGTAGCAGGATGGAAAAGATACATAGAGCAAGATACGTGGTAAGTGGTGTGGAGTTTCCAGGCTTTCTCTGGACACCTTTGTGTGTTCACCAACCCAGAAGCTCCCCCAAGCCCCACTTTTGGGTGATTTTATGGAGGTTTTATTACACAGCCATGATAGATCAACAACTCAATTTGCAGCCCCCCTCTGGAGAAGGGATGGAGGTGGAAGTAAAATTTCCACGCTTTTAAACATGACTTGGTTTTTCTGGTGACAAGCTCCCACCTAGGAAGAACCAGCAGTCACCTCATTAGAACAAAAGACATTCCTGTCAACAAGGAAACGCTAAAGGATTTTAGGAGCTCTGGGCCAGAAACCAAGGGGAGATACCAATTTTTTTTTTTTCTGCCTGTTATTTCACATGGATAATACAAGATGGGACTGGCGAGTAGTGCCAGAAAGCAAGGAAGTGTTGCAAAAGGGTGAGGGCGTGTGAAAGAGACAGAAGAGCCAACTTGAAAGCTCCCAGTGGCCAAAGCTTAAACAACTTGGGCAGCAAAATTATTGATAAGTGACATAGTTTTGGCCTAAAATAAACATATGTGACTTTGATTTTTAAAATGGAAAAGAGACATCTTCCTTTGAAGAATTTAATAGTATAAATACCCCTTCCCTATGAAGTGGAGTTTAATTAAACCTTTATCATGAGAGACTGGCTTCTAAAGAATAGAGAAAGGGGAAGTAGATTCAATGGAGAAACTGTAGACTGACTGAACCGAGTGATCCTGCTTAGCAGCAGTGATACATCATGTTAGTGTCATGTATCTGATATGCGACAAGAACAGCACTTTACCCTCTAGTCTTCCCCAAAACACAACCACAATTTAATTATGAGGAAAGCATTCAGTTCAGTCTCTCAGTCGTGTCCAACTCTGCAACCCCATGAATCGCAGCACGCCAGGGCTCCCTGTTCCATTACCATCTCTTGGAGTTCACTCAGACTCACGCCCATCGAGTCCGTGATGCCATCCAGCCATCTCATCCTCTGTCATCCCCTTTTGCTCCTGCCCCCAATCCCTCCCAGCATCAAAGTCTTTTCCAACGAGTCAACTCTTTGCATGAGGTGGCCAAAGTACTGGAGTTTCAGCTTTAGCATCAGTCCTTCCAAAGAAATCCCAGGGCTGATCTCCTTCAGAATGGACTGGTTGGATCTCCTTGCAGTCCAAGCGACTCTCAAGAGTCTTCTCCAACACCACAGTTCAAAAGCATCTGAGAAATATTCTGTAGAATAAAAACTGTCAAGGTCATGAAAGGACTAAGACTGAAAACTTGAAGGATTGGAGGAGACATGAGAGCCAAATGGATCCCACATGGGATCCTAGAATGTAAAAAAAAAAAAAAGGAAACGGGGAAAATGGAAGTTTAATAAATAATGGGTCAATCTCTAGTTTGTGAACACCATTCTCATTAACCACAATTTCTCAAGTATCGTTTACAGGGGTTCTTTGACCACACGTGTAAGGTCTTTAGATATAATGAAATGGGCTGCATAGATAAAACTCGTTACTACCTGCTGCAGATTGTGTTTAAAATCCTTGATTATTTTGCTGGATAACTTGTTAGTATTTGATTCAGAACAGTTCCTGACTTCTGACTCACTTTCTTCAGATATCCATTTCACATCACTGTAACACTCAACACGTTAATTCTCCCAGAGTTGAGCAGGGCTAGTTTCAGGCAAACGTTCATGTAATGTGTGTGCCATACAATGTGTCCACACACCTGAGCTGGGTTTCTCCTCATATTCCATAAAAGAAGGGGGAAAAGAGACGGTTTTTGTCCTCAGAGCACCTGCAGCCCCTTCTGTGACCAAGTCTTGAAAAGTCACATTGCTTTATTTCCACTGTGCTCTTGGTTGAAATGGTGGTCAAAAAATCCCCCTAGTTTTAAGTGAAGGAAACACAAACCCCATCTTTCTAAGGGAGAAGTATCAGAAGTCTCATTGTAAGAAGAGCATATGAGTGGGACAGAATTTAAAATTATCTGGGAAAAGATAACCTGTCACATCTAGGTTGACCATTCATAAGGCAATTTCAAGAATCCACTGACAAAATGATCCTCCTTAAATGCAGATCTGATCCTGTTAACTTGCCAGCCAAAATTTTTCAATAAGCCCCTCTGTAAAGTCAAACGGTTCTGCCACCTAGCTGCACCAAGACATCTGTAGCTCTGAAAATATGCCACCCTGCCTTCAAACTGCCTCTTCTCGTAAATGCTTACTCCTGTGATTGCTTTAGCTCAAGTGACACCTCTTCCTGGAGCCCCTTCTTACTCACTTACTGCCTTTCCCCACTTAATGATTCCTTTCTTTGGGTCACTACCAAACACTTTAATCATAGTGTTTGTAACACTTTTATTTCACTTGTCTCTTGACCAAAGTGTAATAAAGGCAGAAATGATGGTGTATTCATTGCCTAGGTTCATGGGAAGCCCTTAATAAATGCTTATTAGATGGATAAAAGTGACCTTTATGTCAAATTTGGGGGCTGTGTATGAAGCCTGAGAATCTAATTCAGTTCATAAATAATAATAGGTATCTTAATTGTTTATTCTATAGATTTATCAGCCCTGAGAGTCAAGTCATTCTGACCATGTTAGAACCCTGATGTAAACTGCATATTTGCTGTCAGTTCTCATTGGTTTTCATTGGGTAACTTGAAATCACCTCAAAGACAAAATCTAAAAAAAAATATTTCTCCCTCCACCCTCCCCAAAAGAGGGAGGGAGAAGAAGGAAGAGAGAAATAGAACTAGTAACCAGCTTCCCTCCTAACTCTTAGTTCTCTCAAATTATCTTTAATTCATAGAATCAGACTTTTAGAAACTGAGGGAATCTCAGAGATCATCTAGAAAAACACTCAGATTTTACAGGTGAGGACTCTGAGGCATAAAGAAGTTGAATTGTGTTAAGTCAGCTATGTAGGATAAATCCAAGTGGAACCCAGATACTTAAGTCCAGTACCCCCAACCCAAAAGCCTAATCACTTAGTTCTCAGTTTGGACAATGCATAGTCACCCGTGTGCTTCTTAAACAGCGTATCAGGCTCCCTACCTGCTTTCTGACCTCGTTTCTGTGGTCCTAACCAAAGCTTACCGCTCCAAGCCAGGCATCTAGGCTTCCAGTTTTCCCCTTCAATACAACTTTGCCAGGTGGGTTTTCTTAAACCACTTCTCAACCCTTACAGCATAGAAGAATTAGATGAGCTTTTGTTTCAAAGGTAACTCCTGGACCCACTGTTAGCAACTGTGACTTAGTAGGTCTGGGGCAAGGCCTTTGATAAGCAATGAGAGGTGGATGATTTTCATACAGAGGCTCCAAAGATGGTACCAGAAGAAAGCCTGCTCCAGTAAAATAAAAGTTAATCTTCTGACCAGGCATTCAAGGCTCTCAAAAGCCTGTCCTCTTCAGTCTTGTTTTTCACTTCTTTCCAACTTGCTGTGCTCCCAACAAGACATATTCAACCTCAATCCCAGTTCTTTCCTTCACTCATGTTATTTCCTCTTCCTGGAATTCACTTCTTTACCACCCTGAATACATTCCTTTCTGGATAAATGCTCTGCATCCTTCAAGGCCCAGTTCAAAGTCTACTCTCATGAAAATAGCACAACTCTTTCTCATACAGATTTCTCTTCACATGTCTATAGTGGTGAGTGTTATATGACATAGTTTAACATTTATATACTATCTTAATGAGACATCTGAGTGGCATCTATCTTGATTGTGTGAGCTCTTAACAAGTCCATGTCACAGTTTTTAAACCACTAGTGCGTCAGAGAAACAAAATAGCTAATTAGTAAAATATATTTAATTGGGTTGGAGAACTCAAAGGTTAAATCTAAGTTGTATTTATTTGTATTTTCATTTTACAGTCAAAAAGAGTGAAATAGAGTGTCTCATAAGAATTTTTCACAACGTGGTGGGAAGAGGTGATATTAAGCTTGCTAACGTTGGACTAGATCGTAACACATTTCGAGTGATCCTGCACAGCATATTTGGAATGACTGATGATGTGTTAATGAATAGGGGTAAGGAGTCATAGAGACTGAAATGGGCCAAGCCAAGATGGCAGGTGTGTGTGTGTGTGTACACACACATATATATACACACACACATATTCAGTTTTCACCAAAAACTGAAATTTTTTAATGTAAAAACTATAAATATAATTCTGGTAGTGCTACTGATTTAGAACAGTATATTTGATTTGATCATGAGGATGGATTTTATTATAGACTCACTCAAGTTGTTTTCTCATAGCTGTAGTACTTTGAGAAAGAACCAGTAATGAAATAAATAAGCTAGCAGTATTTTTTTAAAAAGATAAGTTTGTGGTTTCCGTTGTCTTTGGATTCATATGCTGTAGACATGTAAAATATGTAAAGATATGTTGACTTCAACGCACACAAAAAGAAAATTACTCATTGTATTGAAAAAAATAGTTTTATATTAAAAATAGGAAATTATATAACATGATCCAGTCAGTTTCAATAACAAACTTTTAGTCCTGACATGTGTATACACCATGAAAATGACATCATGTCATGTGGAGGCGCTCAGTTATATCTGACTCTGCAACCCCCATGGACTGTAGCCCACCAGGCTCCTCTGTCCATGAAATTTTCCAGGCAAGAATACTGGAGTGGGTTGCCATTTCCTTCTCCAGGGGATCTTCCTAACCCAAGGACTGAACTCTCATCTCTCGCATCTACTGCTTGGCAGGTGGGTTCTTTACCACTAAGCCACCTGGGAAGTCCATAGTCAAAATAATTAATGTTTCCATTACCCCCAAAAGAATAAATAGTATTTTATTTTCTATAGGATAATACCAAGATTTCATTGGTAATTTTTAAAATAATATATTATTTTACTAATTGATCTTTAGGTATAATACAAATTCTTTAGAACAGGATTTTACCACTCTTTTCAGAGTAGTAAAAATTATCACATTGATTATCTACATTTTTGGTCTTTTTTCCTCAAAATAGCCATACAAACATCACAAGTGATGCTCATCATTAACCATGGGAAGGAGAATGGCTTCTTTCTGTAAAAATCTGTTGGAAATATACTTCCAGTTATTTTTGATTCTTTCAAGAAAGATTGTGCCAAAACCTTTGTCCCCCTCTTTTTAGGAGGAAATACTTCTTTTTTCTATTCATACTACTCTTGAATAATCGCTATAAATTACAATACACTAACACATTCTTTTTCTTTCAGTATTTTCTACATTTGACAAAGATAATGATAACTATATAAATGTGAAAGAGTGGGTTAAAGGACTATCCGTGTTTCTTCGAGGGACTTTTGAAGAAAAGCTGAAGTGTAAGATTTCTATATGAATATTAACATATATTGTCAATTTTATATTTAATCCATAAATTTTTTAAAAAATATAAACTCAGTGTTATTCTCCATACCACTTTTGCAAAAGTAGTTAATGAGAGTTTTAAAAAAAAAGGCCGATGAAATCAGCAACCTATTTTATAGGAGAGTCCCTAGACCCAGGACTCTTACTTCACTAGTTCTGTAACAATCAAATACCACCAAGGATGGCTCTTTGGCTCAAGGCCTGGGCAAATAACAGCAGCTACAGGTCAGGACGGTTTCCAGCTATGATCACAGGCAGGGCTGAGATCTCGGGGGCTGTGTCTGGGCTCAGCAGGAAACGGGCCTGGAATATGGGCGGCCACGTAGTGGGACTATTGCCTGTCTTTTCCTCCGAGAAACGATGAGGGATTGACACAAAACAAGGTAAAGCACGCAACTGTCAGACATCAACACTCTATTGTTAGAATAAGTGCAGGTGAGTAAAGAGAGGGAATAAGACTGAGGCAATGAGATCCCAAAGGAAGTATTACAAAGGGAGCTTCCTACGGAAAAGCATCATTAGGAATTCCAAAGACGAAAATCTCCCATTTCACAATTCTGCAGCGCTAGCTCTGGCTCACCTCACCTGCGCCACTGATGCGATGCATGTTTGACCCCTCCTGTGCCAGGATTTGGGGTGTGAAACCTAGAAAGAGAATAGGAACAGTTTTAAACAACAGTGTTCAAGGGAACAAATGTCAAATTACTTAGGAAAAACTGCAGAGTTCTGAGTATGTAAGCAAATTTTTATCCCTTCTGCCACTTGATTCTGGATTTGGGATGTTCAAAAGAAAATCTCTAAGTTAAATACATGTTTTAAAAATGATAGTAACATTTTAAAGACTCACCAACTGTATTTGACATTTATGACTTTCGTGTCTCGGTTTTATTTGGGGGAGGTATTTTTTTTCCTTTTTTTAATACTTAAAACATTGAAGTATAATTGACATACTGCTGCTGCTGCTGCTAAGTCTTTTAAGTCGTGTCCGACTCTGTGCGACCCCATAGATGGCAGCACACCAGGCTCTGCCATCCCTGGGATTCTCTAGGCAAGAACACTGGAGTGGGTTGCCATTTCCTTCTCCAGTGCATGAAAGTGAAAAGTGAGAGTGAAGTCGCTCGGTCGTGTCTAACTCTTTGCAACCCCGTGGACTGCAGCCTACCAGGCTCCTCTGTCCATGGGACTCTCCAGGCAAGAGTACGGGAGTAGGGTGCCAGTGCCTTCTCCAACTGACATACAACATTGTATAATTCCTTTCTTTACTTACGTGTTTTTTCCCCCACTTTTCTCCAGTCTAATTTTCACAGGATACCATTAAGTATAGTAGTCACTTGTTCCTTATAATTGCAGTGTTCTTATACAGAAGTCTCATGAGAAATGAAAAGTGAAGTTTCATGAATGTAAATTCTTGTGAGGGTTCATGACGAAGTGCAGCTGGACATGATGAACTGCTGTTGTTTAGTCTTTACGTCATGTCCAACTCATTTGCCACCCCATGGACTGCTGCCTGTTAGGCTCTCTGTCCATGGGATTTCCCGGGCAAGAACACTGGAGTGGGTCGCCATTTTCTTCTCCAGGGATCTTCCCGACCGAGGGATCAAACCCATGTCCCCTGCATTGGCAGGTGGATTCTTTACCACTGAGCCAGCAGGGAAGCCAGGGTATAATGAATAGCACCACACTATCAATTTTTTTTTCCTTTTCTAATTCCACTGCCTAAAAATACTTCATGTATTATATATTTCAAGACACGTTAATTTGGGGAAAACACTATTTCTAGTAGGGTTGTGTCACAAGCTCATACATGCTATATATTAGAAAAATGCAACAAAAGAGCTAGTCTGATACTCTGGAATTTAATACCTGGTTCTTTTTCTTCCTCCCTTACTCCCTCCCTTCCTTCTTTTCTTCCTATCTTGCTCTTCTTTCTTTCCTTGTCTCTCTCCCTCTCTCCTCCCCCCTCCCTTCCTTCCTTTCCAAAAACATTTAACTAGATCACTAACTCAAGTAGATTACTTACTACTTCACTGCTACATTCCCAGGACCTGAATAAGGTCATTTGTGGGATGAAGTTATGATAAACTGTAGTAGTGATTACGTGGTGCAGTGGAAATCATGGAAATCTTTCTCCAGGGAGAGATGGATTATTCTGGATAGTGAAATGGGCAGTCTCCAAGGAGATGACAGACTAACTACCCACTACCTAAATACATTGAAAAATGCTTTTTGTCAGTGATATAGTGATGTGTATACACTAGCTTTCTTACTCTGTGTAAGAAGGAAATTATGGCAGTAAGGTGCACGTACATATTTATATGTATATATATGAAAAGAAAGACTTTATTCACTTATGTGTGTGTGTGTATATATCTCACAAAGGATATGTAGTCTTGTGGAAAGATTTATAAAATTCTCCACTGTGTAGAATAATGTTGTTCAGTCACTAAGTCATGTCTGGCTCTTTGTGACCCCAGGGACTGCAGCACGCCAGGCTCTTCTGTCCTCCACTGTCTCCCAGGATTTGCTCAAATTCATGTCCACTGAATCCATTGAGTCTAGACGGTGGATTGTATAAACTGTTTCTATCCTTCTTTAATTACATACTGAAATAACTGAGAAGACTAATGACATTTTAACTATTTTTATCCATATCTATAAACTGCTTATGCTTTGAAAAGTTTGTTTTGAAGTTTATTATTTCCATGGTGATGGTTACATTTCTCGAGAGAGAATATATGACATGTTGAAGAACAGTCTGCACTGTCACCTGGAGAAGAGACTGATGAAGGAATAAGAGTTGGTAGATACAGCATTGAAGAAAATGGTAATAAAAAAAAAGCTGTAATTCACTATATCCAGTCAAGTGGATGTGAGAAAGCTAAAGAAATGATTTATTTCCCTACGTAGTGAATGTAACCTTCGTGAGGGCAGGAGTTCTTGTTTGATCTCTGCTCTATCCATTGCCTAAAACAGTGCCTGGCTGACAGTGGTTACTTCATAAATATTTATGGGATGGCTGGGTGATTAAATGAATCACTACATTAAATGAATGTTATTTATTATTGTACTATCAGTAAATCCTCCTTATCTGGGAAGGAGGGTGATAGATTTAGTTCTTTTAAAATTGAATGCCACTGTAGTCTGTCTTCATGATCTTTGCTTTCTCATCCATCTCAACACTCATTATAATGAAATAACCCATATAAAGTGCTTACCACATGCTGGGCCCTTCACAGACATTTAATATTTAAACATGTTTTATCTTCAAAACAACAGTATGAAGTAGAAAATATTATCCCTATTTTGCAGGTGAGAAAACTGAAGTGCAGATAGGTTTATACAAGGTCATGATGGAAAATGAGGTGCAAAATTTATCTTTCAGTGAAACCAGTTAATACCTCTTGATTATGGCCATAGTGATTTCTTTTTCTTCCTGTGACCCTAAACTGGATACCAATGGTTTAAGACTCTGAGGCCACCAGGGTCCAGCTCACTACCTCTTTGGAGTTTAGGAAGTAAGCAATGAGGGGGTTTGCCGAGTCTCAGATTCAACTAACAGACCAGAGGGTGTTCTCTTCCATTGGAAATACTCAGTAGCCACTGAGAGGCGGGAGGGCAGACTTCTTGAGAGACAGTATCCTTCCCAGTACTACACCCACTCCTTTTTTTTAAATAGGGTTGTTTTTAATTTACCTACTTGGCTGCACTGGGTCTCAGCTGCAGCACATAGGATCTTTAGTTGCAGAGTGCAGGATCTGGTTCCCTGAAGGGTGACTGAACCTGGCTGGGCTCCCTGAGTTGGGAGCATGGAGCATTAACCACTGGACCACAAGGTCCACCCACCCCCTTCTTTTGGAAAGAAAATGTTATGGAGTGAAACTTTTCTGAAAATTATTCAAACCTTTCTTTAAATTACAGCCCCCCCAGCGACCTTGATTTAGTTATGCCCAGAAGTGAAAAAATAAGGACGCATCAAGTCAAATCCAAATTGAATGAAGCAGTTAAAACTATTCATAATCTATACACATGATTTAGTAAATTTCCCATAGTCCCTGTCACGAACACTGCATCCCAGCCTGGCCTGCCTGCTTCCTGACTTGCATTCCGGCTTAGGCTTACTGTCATAATCCATGCTGAGCCATTCCTCTGCTTTTCGTCACCACCTATCTACACCCCAACTATCCTTAAGGGCCTAGTGGAAGTCTGCTAGCTTCTTCNGACGCATCAAGTCAAATCCAAATTGAATGACGCAGTTAAAACTATTCATAATCTATACACGATTTAGTAAATTTCCCATAGTCCCTGTCATGAACACTGCATCCCAGCCTGGCCTGCCTGCTTCCTGACTTGCATTCCGGCTTAGGCTTACTGTCATAATCCATGCTAAGCCATTCCTCTGCTTTTCGTCACCACCTATCTACACCCCAACTATCCTTAAGGGCCTAGTGGAAGTCTGCTAGCTTCTTCTCATGATCCTAGTCGTCTTTGGTCTCTCAGTGCCTTCTCCTTATTAAGCAACTTCACTTTTACACGTTTTACGTATATCCTTGTCTCAAGTTTGAGATGCTTTGTGAAACAAGACAAGAATCTTTGGCACTATTTTCATCACAAAAGTAGCAGTATGATAACGGGCTTCCTCTAATTTTCTGTTTTATTTCCCCAACTCGGGTAGAAGTCCTTTAAGGATTTTGATTACTATTTCCTTATCTGGCTGCACCGGGTCTTGGTTGTGGTGTGCAGGATGCTAGCTGCTTACCAGGGAAGCCCCCCCGAGGGACAGGGTTTTACATGTCTAAGGTAACGCTGGGGCTGCTGTGACAAAGTATCATACTCTGGGTAGATGAAACAACTGGAGTTTATTTCTCACAGTTCGGGGAGTCTGAGAAGCCCAAGATGAAAGTGCCAGCAGGCTNGGGTAGAAGTCCTTTAAGGATTTTGATTACTATTTCCTTATCTGGCCACACCGGGTCTTGGTTGTGGTGTGCGGGATGCTAGCTGCTTACCAGGGAAGCCCCCCCGAGGGACAGGGTTTTACATATCTAAGGTAAGGCTGGGGCTGCTGTGACAAAGTATCATACTCTGGGTAGATGAAATAACTGGAGTTTATTTCTCACAGTTCGGGGAGTCTGAGAAGCCCAAGATGAAAGTGCCAGCAGGCTCACTTCCTGGCTGAGCTCTTCTTGCCTTGCTGACAGCTACCTCTTCAGTGAGTCCTCACATGGCAGAGAGGGAGCTCTGGGCTTCCTTTTACTCACAGGGACACTAATAGCACGTTGGGGCCCTACCTTCATGACCTCATCTAAACCAAACTTACCTCCCAAAGACCCTCACCTTCAAATATGATCCCATTGCAGTGGTTGGAGCTTTAATTTGGGAGATGTGGAGAGACATTCTAATCATAATATCAGGTATTAGATTAAAAGGAACAATGTAAGTTGCCTCCATAAATAAGCGTTTTTTGACATGCACAGGTAGTGCCTACGTAAGTGTGAATGTGTTTGAATTGGTAAAATCTTTTATTCTAGTTATTTTCCATGCAGAGTTAAAATTAACTACTCTGTCATTTACCAAGAAATCATCTTCCTCTCTAGGATTATGACAACAATGGCAGGATATCTTTTGCAGATTTTGAAAAAGCAGTGAAAGAAGACAGACTTTTGTTGGAAGTGTTTGGACCATGTTTACCAGATGCAAAGGTACAGTGCCAGCAGCGAATTGGTTTGGGGAAAATTTTCAAAGGATCTGAAAAGAAATACTTGATAGACACTTACTCTACAGGGTTCCAACCTACTGCTGAAGTTCAGGCAATCAAGGTCTCTGCCCATCTTAGCATTTGGGACCCAAGATGGTAGTGACAAAGGAATTATTCTCAAGACTCTCAGCTTTTAACCACCTTCAGTTCAGTTCAGTTCAGTTGCTCAGTCATGTCCGACTCTTTGTGACCCCATGAATCGCAGCACGCCAGGCCTCCCTATCCATCACCATCTCCCGGAGTTCACTCAAACTCACGTCCAACGAGTCGGTGATGCCATCCAGCCATCTCATCCTCTGTCATCCTCTCTTCCTCTTGCCCCCAATCCCTTAACCATACACAATTCCTAATATTCTGGATGTTAATATTTTCTCCCTCCAAACCCAAGGTATATTGGCTTGCTTGAGATACAACAGCAAATAGAGTGGATTCACCAAGAACCTACCATCAACTGCCAGAAGAAAACTTGATCTCTTTCTCATTTGTTGTCAATGAGAACACACTTTCAAAAATTTTGGACACTTGCATAGTACTTTATAGTATTTTATTTGTGCTCAAAAAGTATTTAATTTGACAAAGGTTTTCTGAGCCACAAGAGCCGGCTTGATAATTGACTTCACTATTTCCTTTCTTAATTCTTCCTTTGAGCAACTGTGCTTTGCAAATATGTGATATAGGAAGAAATTTTTATTCTCTTCAGTAGACGGGTGATTTTGTGGATGAATTTACATAATGTTAAGCTATCCTTCACAGCTCAGTTGGTAAAGAATCCACCTGCAATGCAGGAGACCCCAGTTTGATCCCTGGATTGGGAAGATCCCCTGGAGAAGGGAACGGCTACCCACTCCAGTATTCTTGCCTGGAGAATTCCTGAAAAGAGCAGCTTGGCAGGGTACAATCCGTGGCATCACAAAGTCAGACACGGCTGAGCAACTAACACTTTCACTTTCAAGCTATCCTTGTCATCTCAGCTTGTCCTGCTGTAGTTTATCCCCACATTTTAACTGTCTGGAAGCCTGTATTAAAAATCAATGTGTAAAAGGCAAACTTCTTTTTAAGAGGATTGATGGGTTAAACTACTGAATTAACAGAGTGGAGTAAGTACTTAGGTTCAGATGGAACAACCAGGGTTCTTCAGCAGCTCCCCTAGAGTCCATCCATAGCCCAGTTATCTAGAGTCTTACTGCTCCAAGCATAATCTGTGCACCACTGGTACCACTTAGAAACTTGTGAGAACTGCACTCTCAGACCCCTCCTCAAACCAGCTGAATCAGAACTTTTCTTTAGTATGTGACACAATTAAGGTTCATTTTCTCTCATGTCATGGTCCATCTTGTGTCTGTGGCCAGGGATGGGGAGGACTGCTGGCCTCCACAGTCATAGAAAAGGTCAGGGACACAGAACCCACGCAGCAGCTCCTCCCTTCAGGACTATCAGAAAATTTTTAATTGACATACAATACACCTGTCATAAAATTTATCTTAACCAGTGTTAAGCGTACAGCTCAATAGTGATAAGTACATTGATGCTATTTTGCAACCAATCTCCAGAACTCTGCTCATCTCGCCAAACTGAAACTCTATACCCATTAAACAACTTCCCAGTCCCATCACCCACCAGCCCCTGCCAGCACCGTCTCAATCTGCATTTTAATAAGACCCCAAGGAAGAGACTCAGAACACCTTAAAGTCTGAAAAGCCTGATGTAGATAGCAACTTGCTCTAATTCTATGCAGAAGTCGCCAATGTATTTTTTGACTAAGAGTGCCACAAAGTACAGTTGACCCTTGAACAATACAGGTTTGAACTGGGAGGGTCCACTTGTATGTGGAATTTTTTTCTATTAATAAATACATACTATTGATCCACGGTTGGTTGAATCTGAGGATACAAAACAGCAGATATGGGAGGCAGACTGTAAAGATACATGTGGATTTTTGTGTGGAGGGTCAGCAACCCTAACCCCACATTGTTCAAGGGTCAACTGTATGTAATTATTTCACTAGGAAGTAGGGCCAGTCCCCTTGCCTGCAGCTTCTTTTAATACCATCCACAGCGCAGTGCCATCCTAGCAAGCTCACACAGCGTCATAAACGAAGGTGAGACTTTCTAACCTTTATGTTCAGATTGAGTCCATTAGGCAAAAGACCCTTAGGATCGGGAGAGAAGAAAAAGAGACACCATCTGGTATGGGCCTCTTCTGGTTACTGCCATCAGCAAAAAAGAAAAAAGGGGAACAGCCTGGGCATACTTGGACTTCCAATTATGTGGCCCACTGACAGGAAAAAAATGTGGGAAGCAGTGGTGAAAGTCTAACATTCACAAACACTGACTTGTTTCTGCCTCAGACGAAGTAAATTATCTTTCAAGTTAACTAAAGCATACATGCTTCTCATTTCAGCTTTGTTCTAACAGTTGATTAACTTTTTTGCTTTACAGAGTTGTCTTGATTTTGAAGCCCTGGCATTCGAACACATCCTGACTTCTAGTTTTTGAATGTTACTCACCCAAAATTATTAAAATCAGAAACAGATCCTGGTGGCCTGTCTTTATATTGTAAAGTACCTATATTTGCTTCAATTGGTTTACATATAGTGATTGCAACATGAGAAATAATGTTGTAATGAATGATTCCTATAATATTAAGTATGGATCAAAATAACATCAATTGATATAGTAAGTAATGATAAACTAATTAAGTTACCAACAACCTTAGATCTTGGGGCAAATGCTGTAAATCAGCCATTCACAATCCTCTTTTCTCCTGCTTCCTCAAGAACAGAAACAGAAAACCTAAACACCTGACATTCTACACTCTTCTGTTAGGAACAGCAGTGGGCCCAATTCCAGCCAATAAGATGTAACCAAAATCACGGAGTGGAGGTTCTGGAAAAGTTTCATTTTTTTTAAAGGGACATAATTGGCTGGCATGTTCTTTGTTCAGGATAAAGTAATTTTAAAAGATGAAACTAAATTAGACAAGTAGCTTGAATGAAACTACAAAGAATAAGAGTGCATTAAAAAAAAAAATACCAGCAGTAAAATCTCTTCAAGAATCCAAATGACAGCCGAAAAATAAAAAATAGTCCTTTAAAAATATTAATTTACTGCAGGCAATTTATATCCTTCTTCGTTGTTTTAAAGGACGACTTCTATGCACATCTTCCACCTTGTCCTCTGGAGGCTTTGGCACAGATGAAATTACCTAGTTTTAAAAAGAAAACCACCAACAGTTTAATTTTTATAGTAGAAGAGTAATAAACTATTAGAAGAGGTAAGATGTACACCAGGAGTTTAACCCTTGCCATCACCACATTTAAGGCAGTCAGCCCAGGTTCAAGGTGCAGCCTGCAATCTAGATACAGAGCAGTTTTCTCTCCAAATACTGATGGGAGTAAAATTGTTAAAGCCAAGAAAAATTTTCAGGGGATTAAAATAAATGTATGCTCTACTTTAACATTCCTTTATAGATCTGTTACTTTATTAAGTCACTTGTAATTTTATGAATACAGAGAGGTACCCTGGTTTTGTGTAACTTGAAACATGGATAATGTTTGACATATTCAGAGACAAGGAGGCTCCAGCTAGGATGGTGGAAGAAAAATGTAGAGAAATAAGCAAAAATGCTAGAATCCTCAATTTCTCAGGGAAAAATGAAACCAACTACATCAGAACAAAGTAGACAATATAAATTAAAGCACATACAACAGTCTTCACTTAAAATGGAAAATTACTAGACTCTGACATAACTGTGTTTAGTATGTCTTCTTCTACAATTTCTAAATCTAGGATTTGGACCTAACTTTTTACTTGAAAACACAGTGGGCNAAGTTAAAGCACATACAACAGTCTTCACTTAAAATGGAAAATTACTAGACTCTGACATAACTGTGTTTAGTATGTTTTCTTCTACAATTTCTAAATCTAGGATTTGGACCTAACTTTTTACTTGAAAACACAGTGGGCTTTGGCTAGGATAACTATGTGTGTGTCTGTGTCTCAATCTATCTGCACCTGCAGGCTGGGCACCAGCACATGCTGTAGAAGCTTAAGCATGAAACTGTGTCCCTCAGTTTTTATTATTATAAAATAATTCTTTGTCCTTAACTGGATATAACTTTGATGTTAAGAAATGGTACATAAAATAATCTACCTTAGCCTTTCTTAATCACATTTGTGAAATATATGTACCACTATGTGAAAAGCACTTTCTGAACCTGAGTTCAAGTACAAGAGAATGGTCTTTCTCCTTCAGATTATGATTTCTAAAGACTCGTCCCATAGTAAGGTATCTTTCAAATGCTATCTCAAATGTTAACTTTTATTTGTGCTTAGAAAATGGAAAATGATAAATAACATTAAAAAACTATTACTTAAGGAGGACCATCTAGCAATAGGTCTTAAGAAATTAGAATTAAAATACAGACTTCAGGCCTAATCTTTAGAAATCTCACCTTCTTCTATGATTATCAAAGAAGCAAAATAAGCATTTGAATTTTTAAATTTGTAATTGTGAACTTGAGAAATAAGTTATAATAATTTCTCCTCAATGCAGTAGTTCTCCACATTGGCTCATATTAGTACTATCTGGAGAGGGATAGTTTTGTTTAAAAAGGGAGGGCCTGGGCTCCATTCTCATAGACTAATCTGACTAAAACTACTGCTTTTATATTTTCTGCCTAGAGTAACATAAAATATATTTAAAGAAAGGATTAAAGGTATCAAAACAAATACATATCTGTAAGTCAAATTCAGTTACTTCAACATAGAATTATAGGAAAACATCTAAAAATTAAAAATGGAAAAAAGAGAATGACAATACTCAAGAACCTACAAATAATTCTCCACTTAGCTGTTAGTCCTTATAACCAAACTGTCTCCTCAAAGTTTCTTTTTTAAACGATCTTACCTCTTTGAGTTTATTCCGAATTAAATTTGCTGTTGTATTCAAGGAGTCATCGTGCATGTCCACTTTAGGAATGTCTGGTAACTGGGGGCCAATCATCACCTCATTACTACTTGTGCATGCTTCAAGAAGAGTTTCACGTTTGCAGTCATCTTCTCTTCTTCTTTTCCGCTCCTGCAGTTGTGTTGTCCTAGGCATAAACCTGTCAACTGCCTCTGAAGGCGCGAGACCCTTCTGTGCGCCATGGCGGGCCAATGAATTTTGTAAAGTTTTCATCTGCATTTTCTGCAGAGAGTCACAGTGGTCACAGTACCCCGGTGTTTCATCAAAGTTCCTACCATCCTGAGAGGAGTTTGATGGTCTGTCTACATATTCTCCTGATGAACATTTACACTTGGGGGAGAAATAACACAAAGGCAACTCAGAAGAATAAGGAAGACAAAGATCTGAGTTCCCAGTAGAAGTGTTCTGAGAGGCTGCAGGAAATCCAGATGTCTTTGAATGGAGGTCCCCTCTAAAATCTTTTGCATCTTTATGCTTCTTTGTCATGTAATGATCTGTATGTTACAATTTAAAAGGCAGGGAAAGGCAAACAGAAATGGTTCATTTACTGTTTTCATCATGTAGAAACAAGTAATTAAAAAAATTAAGATGTTAATGAATGCTACCCTAAAAAATTTACTCTTGAACAAGTACTGTATTTACATGGTTTAAAAGCTAAAAAGGTTATCTGTCCAGTCTCCTTCCCCTCCCACTTAGCCCTCTTGTTCTCCTATAATACCCACTTCTCTGTATCTACTTTCCAGTTGACTCTACATCTTGGGGAGTTTTTCCATGTTATTACACAGAAAACTTTTTATATCTTCAAAGTACTTTTACTATTTGAACGTATTATGCTTAGTTTGGGTTTGTAGTTTTTAAAGAAAACAATACGCTGGGTCTATATCTTATCATTTCTTTCACCACACGTACAGGTTTTCCTGGAACCAGTTATTTACACGTTTACCCAGATTACAGTTCAGGGCCTAAGAATGACCAAAGACTCCCAGCAGCTCTTGCCAAAATTTCGGGTAAGTTTTCCACTTCTCTCTTCACACTGCCCCTTACCCAATCAGTCAGAAACTCATCATAGTCAATGGCTTTTTAGACACTGTCTTTGTCTTTTTAACCAAAGGGTGAAAATTTGGTAATTTGAGCCTCTAGAATTATTCAGATTTCAGACCACACACAGTATCATAGTCCAGTGCTGACTCCTCTACTTCTACAATCCATGAACTAGATCCTGTGACTCCATTCTGTGCACTGGGAATTTGTGTCCAGGGCAACTTGATTAGAAACATGGGGCATCTGGCCACCTGGTGTTGATCAAAAGTGGAATTTTCCCACTGTTCTGTTTTAGATTCGCAGTGCAAACTGGTCTGCACATCAGAAGTTGTTTCTCACTGCCTTTTGGTCAAAGCCTTAATTCCTCAGCATGGACACAGGCCTTTCAGGATTCACTTACTGTCCCCTTTATCTCAGATTCACACGTAAGCTGCTGTGTTGTGGTTATATTACTCACAGTTCCTTAAAATGCATGACACTCATTTATTCCTCTGGCCCATCTTTCCATCTGTTCCTCTCCCTTTCTGGGTAATGTCTACTTTCCCTTCAGAACTCAGCCACCTTTCTCATCCTGTAGGAATCCTCCATGAAATAACATCTATCCTTTCCCAGGCAAGATTACATAACATTCTGTAAAGAAAAAACTTCGTAGCTTATAGTCACTAGACTGAGAAAACTCTAGGAGGATAAACTCAGCAAAATGCCTGACACACAGAGGTGTTTAGTAATAGGCTTTACATACCTTTATTTTTAGTCATTCTTGCTACATAAGCATTCCTCTCTTGTAATTTTTTTCTGGTTTCTTCAACTGTTTCAAATTCTGGAGCATAGCACACATGAAGCAACCCACCAAAGAAACTCTGCTCATCCATTTTTCTCTTGGCTATCCTAAGCAGAAATTCACGATGCCATGGTTTATTTAGGGTGAAAGCTTAACTAGCATACAATGCATTGTTCTAAAAAGCAAAGTCCAGACTTTGTCGTGTACATAAATCCTATAGCTTGGGAGCTACGATGCTCTGGACGTGAATGGTAGTGACCCTACTGATCCACTGCATATTCTTTCAGAGCAGCCTTTCTTCCCCTCTCCCAAGAGTCTTCATAGGTTTTAAGCTGAGTTTTCCAAACATATCCAGACTCCCTTCAACCAACATAGGATTCAGCTGGTTGGCCTGAGGTATACAATCTGTGGTCATGAAATAGATTCTGTGTTAAAAGGCCCTCAAGAATTAGCTCATGCCCAGCTTAGCACAATATGCTCCTATAATGGGGTTCAAAAATAAGAAACTAATAAAAATATTACGATTATAAACCTTTAATAATGGAGAAGACACAAATATGTAACAGTAAATGAGAAAAGGAGGATAGTATTCATTTAATGTATACTTACTAAACAACTATGACTGGCCAGGAATTACTGGCCAGTGTCCAGGGAAAATGGTAAGAAATACTCACTGAGATTTTACCATGTGCCAGGCAGTGGCCTAAATACTTAAATGCTTCACTTGAAATCACACTTCTCAACATCCCTATGATGACTCTGAGGCATGGGGAGATCATTTGTCCAAGCTCACCTTGGTTTGTGGAGCCAGGATTCAAATCCACATGTCACACTGTCTGGCCTATCGTAAAAGGCAAAAGCTCCGTAGAATGAATGCACAATAAGAAACTATGCTTCCCTAACCATGAGGAGCTGGCAAGTTGGTTAGGGCAGTGAGATTACACATAAGAGCAACTGGAGAACAATATATGACCCATATACCTCAGTACTATTTGTAGCACAGAAAATGTGAATTGTAATAGCCAGGGAAGGATGGGTCTTGAAGCATATTAGTGACAAGAATATAAGGTAAGGCATTTCATATTTCCCTTACTACAGCAGAGGATTTATGCTATACAGAAGGGAAAAAAAAGCAGATGGGGTCAATTCATATAGGTGCATAACAAGAAACCTAACAGCTAATGTTGTTTACTGCAATCTGAACAGGAGGCATCTGCTAAGCCCTCTACATGGATTATCTCATTTCATCCTTATACAACTTAAGTAGATCCTTTTTTACCATTCACATTTTATAGGACAGGAAAACAGGTTTAACAGGATTAAATAACTTGTCCAAGGTCATGATGTTAGTAAGCAGTGGAACCTGAAAACTTAGTCCAAACCCAGTTTTTAATCTACCGCACTACAAGACAGAAAATGGTTAAGCATGGAGATGACCTGATGGACAGACTTTTGATAAAGCTAACACTTACATTAAGAATATTGGAGAAAAATAAAAAGCCATGTTAGATTACTGGGTAATTCATGAAAGAATAAGGGAAGCCAAAATGACAGCAATGGGAACAGAGGAAATAAGACACTGCCTAACTTGTATATTACCTTGCGCTTTGTAAATTGAGAAATTTAATAAGATAAACTTCTGTAAAGTCTTCTGCTGGGTATCCATCTAGAGCATTATACTGTTCAATTGCACCATACAGAGCAAATCGCTCAACTAATTCCTTCATTGCTCCCACTGCAGGAACTCCTTGTATTAGTAAGTACCAAGACTCCAAATTGATTGTATAGACCTAAAAGAAATGCAGACACATTGAATGTATTTCACAAACAAGCCTAAGACAACCTGTTAGTATTTTAAAAAAAAAAAAAGGCCTGAAAACAAGAACTACTCTGTTCAGGTCTGCAGAATTTTTTTTTAATCTGCCCTTCTCTTTGTAGAAACAATAATTCACCCTGCATGTGAGGGCTTCGAGCTAAAGCACATAATAGACTACTTCCAATCGACATGTCTTCAGAAGTTGCCTCGGTAAATGTTACTGGGAAGAATTAAATATTCACTCCTGTAAACACGGAAGATACGACTAAAACACATACCCCGTTTTCACGGAGCTCCAACAGTTGACTAAAAAGGCCGCGAGAGTGTCTGCTACCTGATTACCGGCGTTCCTCACACTCGTCTCCAGCAAATGGATGTGACCGCAGCCTTTCAAGACTTTATTTACATTAACTAGAAGTGTGAAGCTACAGCTCACATAAAGCCACCGACGACAACGAATGAAACCAAAATCACTTTACCTTCACAGCGCGAGGCCGTCGGCCCTCCCGATACTTGGCTCTCGAGTCACACACAGCCCTTTGGACGTGGTGATCGAATACGCCCCCAACTTGCCCTGCACTCGACGCCATCTTGCCGGCTTTGGCCCTCGCAGAGACGACAACATCCGCCTGTTGCCCTCCCGATTATCCAATTAGAGAGAGGGATGGGTCAAGGCGCGCCGAGATTGGCTGAAGGATCGACAGGGTTGGCTATCGTTTCCTGTGAGCAAGTAGTCGGCGAGCGAGCTGCCGCCCTCCAGCGGGGCGGCGGAGAGGCCCGGCGAGCCGGCCTGGGCGTGCTTGCCGCTCCAGCGGCCGAGGCGCGGCGGGCGCGAGGGGCGGGACGTGGGGGCGGGGCCGATCGAGCGTATTTGGCCCGGACGCCCCCGGTCAGCAGTCCGCTCGGGCCCGCTGGGGTGGGCCTCCGGCGGGGCCGTCGCTTGCGGAGGATGTGGGGCAGCGGTCGGCTGGCGGGTTCTGGTGGCGGGGCGGCCGTGACCGTGGCCTTCACCAACACGCGCGACTGCTTCCTTCACTTGCCGCGGCGCCTAGTGGCCCAGCTGCACTTGCTCCAGGTAACGCGCCCGCCCCACGGACTCCCCAGCCCGGACTCGGGACTCCTAGGGCCCCGTCTGCGGTCGCCCGGGACCCGGGCCTTTTCGGGACGCAGCGGCCGCTCGGGCGTCTCCTGACGGCGGCACGCGGGCTGCTCTCCCCGCGCCGCCGACCTCTTCATCAGCCAGAACGTGGGCCGCTCTGGAGCAGGGCCGGTCCGGGCGGTCTTTGCAGCCCTACCACGTCGGGTGCAGCCCCGGGCCTTTGCGTTAATTTGCCGTACGTATTCCAGGTCTTTACTCGGTGAAACTGGGCTTTCAAACATCCTGATAATTCTATCTCTGAGTTCAGCTATTCCTCACTCCAGGTTGGAAAAGCTTTGGAGAAGTCGGGTTTGTCTTTGGGGGTTTTGTTTTGTTTCGATCGTAAAAAACGTTTTTCCTGCCAGTGGTTTCCAGGTGCGCCTGCCTGGCTGTGGCCCAGGAGTGCCTGTAAATTAATGGAGACTGAGCCGCGAGCGAGATAGGTCAATAAGATGAAGGTTCTCGCTGCGTCTCCGCTGCTCGGAATACCGTGCCCAGAACGTGCAGTGGGATTTTGCATACTTGGACCTCTGCAGTTAGTTGCCCTCTGGACGTTGTGATTGTGGTAGTTCATAGTTGTTGCCACATCCCTAGTTTCATAATTATAAAATAAGTGCACCTGGTCTACCAGTTTGAGTGTGCTGTGAGGACAAAAAGAATACTTGAAATCTTTGAAAATCCTGGATACATAGAACCCACTACGGGCTAATCCTTGCAGGAAATATTTAGAGTTTGCAATAATTTTAAATATCCCACCTCTCCATTTTAGCTACTTCCCTTTAACTACTTGATTAGGTTGTTTTCCCCCAGGCTTTCAAAGCATGTTAATTTCAATAGATCCTGCCATTGTTGCTTTTACTATAGAGAGTCTCTTGGAGCTCCCCAGGTGACAGCTAGTGGCAAAGAATCCTCTGGCTAACGTAGGGGATGTAAGAGACACCGATTGATTCCTGGATGGGGAAGATCCCCTGGAGGAGAAAATGGCAACCCAGTCCAGTATTCTTGCCTGGAGAATTCCAGTAACAGAGGAACCTGGCGGGCTACAGTCCACGGGGTGGCAAAGAGTCACTGAGCACCTGAGCAGCAGACGACTCTAGGCTCTGATGAGCTGTCCTTTAGGGCAGGAGATGAGTTAGTATTGTCACCAAGCCCTGGGTAGGTCCTGCCGCCTCTGTGCTCTCCATCAGCTCTGATGGAAATTTAAATCATCACCTCAGGAGTTTATTGGAAACACTCCTCACCTCATGAGCTTTTAGGAGTGCTTCCTTATAGTAACTAATTTGCTCCTAGAATATGGGTGCTGTACAAAGTTTAACGGTCTTCATCTTTGTTTTAAATTTTGAGCCTTTGATAAATATTTGTAAGAATTAATTCATGGATATCTTTTTGAAACCCCCTTAGCCTTGGAACAAACTGTTGTTTCAGAAGACTAGGCCAACTCTTCTCCCTAATTATAAAAGTACCACATGTTATGTAGAAAATTTGGGAAACATGGAAAACTATAAGCAAGAGAATTAAAGCTACCCGTAACTCCCAAACCTAGAGATAACAAATGTTAACAGTTTGGATCAAATCTTCCAGTTTTATTTCAAATCTTCATTTTATTTCAAATCTCTATTTTTAACAGAAATCGGTAGTTTTGTATACTGATATTTTCTGACAGTCTTATGAGTGTTTTATTTTATTAAAAGGTAATTGTCTTTTTTTTTTTTTTAAGTTGCTCAGTCGTGTCAAACTCTTTGCCACCCCATGGATTATGGAGTCCATGGAATTCTCCAGGCCAGAATACTGGAGTGGGTAGCCCATCCCCTCTCCAGGGGATCTTCCCAGGGATCAAACCCAGGTCTCCTGCATTGCAGGCAAATTCTTTACCAGCTGAACCACCAGGGACGTCTGGTAACTGTCATTTTTTAGAGGTTGATTAGTGTTCTGTCATAAGTTTGCCGTAATTTAATTATTCACTGGTTGAACGTTTATGTTGTATTCAATTTTTAGACATTAAAAATGATACTATAATTTTAAGAAAAAGTTAAAAGTAACATATCTTTGTGTAATATATAAAAAACATTGTTTTATTTTCTGGTTAAAATAGGCTTTTAGAAATGATTGAGTTAGAAAGCATAATTTTTAAATTTATTTATTTTTGGCTGTGCTGGGACTTCATTGCCGCACGCAGGCTTTCTCTAGCTGTGGTAAGCAAGGGCTACTCTCTCGTGGTTCGAGGACTTGGCATCTAGGTGGCTTCTCTCCTCTCTTGTGGAGCACAGGCCCCAGGACGCGTGGGCTTAGCTGCCCCATAGCACCTGGTGTCTACCGGGACCAGGGATGGAGCCCGTGTCCCCTACATGGGCGGGTGGATTCTTAACTACTAGACCACCAGGGAAGCCCCCATGAATAATTACTAAGGCAGAAAGTCATGAATTGGGAGTTAATAGGTTGAATTATTTTACATCAGCCGAAGCATTGAATACATAACACAGATGANAGCTACTTCCCTTTAACTACTTGATTAGGTTGTTTTCCCCCAGGCTTTCAAAGCATGTTAATTTCAATAGATCCTGCCATTGTTGCTTTTACTATAGAGAGTCTCTTGGAGCTCCCCAGGTGACAGCTAGTGGCAAAGAATCCTCTGGCTAACGTAGGGGATGTAAGAGACACCGATTGATTCCTGGATGGGGAAGATCCCCTGGAGGAGAAAATGGCAACCCAGTCCAGTATTCTTGCCTGGAGAATTCCAGTAACAGAGGAACCTGGCGGGCTACAGTCCACGGGGTGGCAAAGAGTCACTGAGCACCTGAGCAGCAGACGACTCTAGGCTCTGATGAGCTGTCCTTTAGGGCAGGAGATGAGTTAGTATTGTCACCAAGCCCTGGGTAGGTCCTGCCGCCTCTGTGCTCTCCATCAGCTCTGATGGAAATTTAAATCATCACCTCAGGAGTTTATTGGAAACACTCCTCACCTCATGAGCTTTTAGGAGTGCTTCCTTATAGTAACTAATTTGCTCCTAGAATATGGGTGCTGTACAAAGTTTAACGGTCTTCATCTTTGTTTTAAATTTTGAGCCTTTGATAAATATTTGTAAGAATTAATTCATGGATATCTTTTTGAAACCCCCTTAGCCTTGGAACAAACTGTTGTTTCAGAAGACTAGGCCAACTCTTCTCCCTAATTATAAAAGTACCACATGTTATGTAGAAAATTTGGGAAACATGGAAAACTATAAGCAAGAGAATTAAAGCTACCCGTAACTCCCAAACCTAGAGATAACAAATGTTAACAGTTTGGATCAAATCTTCCAGTTTTATTTCAAATCTTCATTTTATTTCAAATCTCTATTTTTAACAGAAATCGGTAGTTTTGTATACTGATATTTTCTGACAGTCTTATGAGTGTTTTATTTTATTAAAAGGTAATTGTCTTTTTTTTTTTTTTAAGTTGCTCAGTCGTGTCAAACTCTTTGCCACCCCATGGATTATGGAGTCCATGGAATTCTCCAGGCCAGAATACTGGAGTGGGTAGCCCATCCCCTCTCCAGGGGATCTTCCCAGGGATCAAACCCAGGTCTCCTGCATTGCAGGCAAATTCTTTACCAGCTGAACCACCAGGGACGTCTGGTAACTGTCATTTTTTAGAGGTTGATTAGTGTTCTGTCATAAGTTTGCCGTAATTTAATTATTCACTGGTTGAACGTTTATGTTGTATTCAATTTTTAGACATTAAAAATGATACTATAATTTTAAGAAAAAGTTAAAAGTAACATATCTTTGTGTAATATATAAAAAACATTGTTTTATTTTCTGGTTAAAATAGGCTTTTAGAAATTATTGAGTTAGAAAGCATAATTTTTAAATTTATTTATTTTTGGCTGTGCTGGGACTTCATTGCCGCACGCAGGCTTTCTCTAGCTGTGGTAAGCAAGGGCTACTCTCTCGTGGTTCGAGGACTTGGCATCTAGGTGGCTTCTCTCCTCTCTTGTGGAGCACAGGCCCCAGGACGCGTGGGCTTAGCTGCCCCATAGCACCTGGTGTCTACCGGGACCAGGGATGGAGCCCGTGTCCCCTACATGGGCGGGTGGATTCTTAACTACTAGACCACCAGGGAAGCCCCCATGAATAATTACTAAGGCAGAAAGTCATGAATTGGGAGTTAATAGGTTGAATTATTTTACATCAGCCGAAGCATTGAATACATAACACAGATGATACTGTAATGGGAAAAAAGAATGATTCTCTGAACTGTAACAGACTTACCTTTTTTTCCCCTTTCAGTTTTATTGAGATATAATTGACATACAGCTCTGTGTAAGTTTCTTTTCTAATATTTGTTTATTTATTTGGTCCTGCCGGGTCTTTAGTTGCCGCTCTCATGACCTTTGATCTTTGTTGCGTCTTGCAGGATCTTGTTCCCCAGCCAGGGATTGGACCCAGGCCCCTGTATTGGTGTGCAGGGTCTTAGCCACTGGACCACCAGGGAAGTTTCTCTGTTTCAGTTTAAAGTGTACAGCTAATGATTTGACTTACATGACGAAATGCTTATCAAAATGTGTACTGAACATCCGTCATCTCCTATAGATACAAAATTATAGAAAAGGAAAAAAAAAGTTTTCCTTGTGATGAGAACTCAGCGTTTACTTTCACCCACTTTCATGTATTAATGCAGCAGTGTTAATTTTATTTACTATATTCCTAAACACTTTAAAAATAGATGTTTTGGTTTTTTGATGGACCTGCTGAATCAGAATCTTGGGGAGTGGGCTTCAGGCATCTGTAGTTTTATTTAAAAAGTATTTTAAGGCTTCTTGGATGCACCAAGTCAAGACCCACTATTTCAGAATCATACAATGTGAAATAGTAAAAGGGACCATCTATATCTAGGTCATTTCTGTACTTTAATGTGTAAGGAAATCAGCCAGTACATTTCCATGCAGTTAATTTGCCCTCATCTAAAACTCACCTGGCTTCCCAGGTGGTTCAGTGGTAAGGAATCTGCCTGCCAATTCAAGAGACATGGGTTCAGGCCCTGGGTTGGAAAGATCCCCTGAAGAAGGAAATGACAACCCACTCCAGTATTGCTTGCCTGGAACATCCCATGGACAGAGGACCCTGGCAGAATGTGGTCCATGGGGTCTCAGAAGAGTTGGACACAACTGAGCGACTGAACAATAACTCACCTACCTCCCCCATGCTCACCTTCTCACTGTTTCTTCCAACACCCAGCTCCTTCCCAGCTCTGTACTCTTCCTCAAGCTATTCTTCCCAAAAACATTTTTCTACATCTGATGCTGCTAAAAACAGCATGATCCTACCTCCCCCACGTAGTTTCCGATTCTCTAATGCCCATATTTGTCTCCTTTTCAGAACTTCACTGCTGTGTCTGTGTGGTAGCAGCTCACTTGTTATACTCTCTTCTGTGTTTCAGATATTATCTTATTATCCAACTCCGTGTTTCAAGACTGGGTACCCAGAGTATGCTTTAACTCAGATTTCTTAACCTTGCCGCTATTGAGATTTTGGGCTGGAAAGTTTCCTGTTGTGGGGCTCTGTCCTGGGTAGTGTAGAATATTATTTCACAGCAACCTGGCCTCTGCCCAACTAGAGCCAGCAACACCCCTCCTCCCCGTTGTGACCCAGAGTATCTCAAGACATAGCCGAATGTCTCCTGGGGCACAGGCACCCTCACCTGAGAACCACTACTGCACCTCAGTTACTTTGTCTACACTGCTGCAGCGGGGAAGTGGATTCAAATCCACACTGACTGCAACCAAAGGAACCTAAATAGCCCTCCAAAAATAACCAGGGGCAGTTTTGCTTTTCCTTTGTGTTAGCCAGAGATGAGCCAGGCCTGGGACCTGGCTGAACTAAGGCATTGCAGCCTGTGGTTTTTACCCAGCAGTCCCCTTCAGGTGATACTGATACCATGGGTTTGGGCAAAACTAGACGGTCAGTATGGAAAAGGTGATGGCACCCCACTCCAGTACTCTTGCCTGGAAAATCCCATGGACGAAAGAGCCTTGTGGGCTGCCGTCTATGGGGTCACAAAGAGTTGGACACGACTGAGCGACTTAGCAGCAGCAGATGGTCATTTGTTGGTTTGATTGAACTCCTGGAAAAGGGGCTCCTTTCTCTACAGTCTGTCCTGTCCTTTTCTCTACCTGAGTGCCCAGGGGCTCTGTGGTCCAAGTGAATGATTTTTGACATAAAAATGGACTCAGAACATTAGTCTGCAAAGTTTACGAAATGCAGCTGAACATATGGGTCTGCTTACCACTTTTTAAAATATATGTATTTTTTATTTACTTGGCGGCATTGGGCCTTAGTGGTGGCACATGGCATCTCCCCTGTGGAGCACTTGCTCTAGCTGTGGCGTGTCGGCTCAGAGTACACGGGACCTTCCCTGTGGGGCACTGACTCTAGCTGTGGCATGTCGGCTCAGAGCACGAGGGCTCAGTAGTTGGAGCTGTGGGCTTAGTTGGCGTCTTGGTTCCCTAACCAGGGATCAAACCAGTGTCCCCTGCATTGCAAGGCAGATTCTTAACCACTGGACTACCAGGTAAGTCCCTGGTGACTACCTTTTGACCAAATGAATAAGTGAAGTATTTTTCATATTTCACAAAGTTGATTTTTCCCTTTTCCAGGGAGTTGGTGAGTTTTTTTTGTAATATTTCAGGGCATGTTTCCTTATTTAACGTCTGTGATTTTTAAAGTTTCTTCATATGAAGTAGGAGAATTGATCTGGATCAAAAGTCACTGACTGTGATATCCCAGACTCTCATCCTCTCAGCTCATGTAGTAACAGCTGACCCAGTAAATGAAAACTAACTCCAGATCTGGGGCTCTTGCTGCCATATCATACTGTTCTCAATGGAAGGATTTTGTCAGCCAAACAGGTTGGACTCTCCTGTGAAGAACTGAGAGAAAAATTACACAACTAAGTGATAAACGATGATTTCTTATAAACAAAGTTTTAATAAANTTCCTAAACACTTTAAAAATAGATGTTTTGGTTTTTTGATGGACCTGCTGAATCAGAATCTTGGGGAGTGGGCTTCAGGCATCTGTAGTTTTATTTAAAAAGTATTTTAAGGCTTCTTGGATGCACCAAGTCAAGACCCACTATTTCAGAATCATACAATGTGAAATAGTAAAAGGGACCATCTATATCTAGGTCATTTCTGTACTTTAATGTGTAAGGAAATCAGCCAGTACATTTCCATGCAGTTAATTTGCCCTCATCTAAAACTCACCTGGCTTCCCAGGTGGTTCAGTGGTAAGGAATCTGCCTGCCAATTCAAGAGACGTGGGTTCAGGCCCTGGGTTGGAAAGATCCCCTGAAGAAGGAAATGACAACCCACTCCAGTATTGCTTGCCTGGAACATCCCATGGACAGAGGACCCTGGCAGAATGTGGTCCATGGGGTCTCAGAAGAGTTGGACACAACTGAGCGACTGAACAATAACTCACCTACCTCCCCCATGCTCACCTTCTCACTGTTTCTTCCAACACCCAGCTCCTTCCCACCTCTGTACTCTTACTCAAGCTATTCTTCCCAAAAACATTTTTCTACATCTGATGCTGCTAAAAACAGCATGATCCTACCTCCCCCACGTAGTTTCCGATTCTCTAATGCCCATATTTGTCTCCTTTTCAGAACTTCACTGCTGTGTCTGTGTGGTAGCAGCTCACTTGTTATACTCTGTTCTGTGTTTCAGATATTATCTTATTATCCAACTCCGTGTTTCAAGACTGGGTACCCAGAGTATGCTTTAACTCAGATTTCTTAACCTTGCCGCTATTGAGATTTTGGGCTGAAAAGTTTCCTGTTGTGGGGCTCTGTCCTGGGTAGTGTAGAATATTATTTCACAGCAACCTGGCCTCTGCCCAACTAGAGCCAGCAACACCCCTCCTCCCCGTTGTGACCCAGAGTATCTCAAGACATAGCCGAATGTCTCCTGGGGCACAGGCACCCTCACCTGAGAACCACTACTGCACCTCAGTTACTTTGTCTACACTGCTGCAGCGGGGAAGTGGATTCAAATCCACACTGACTGCAACCAAAGGAACCTAAATAGCCCTCCAAAAATAACCAGGGGCAGTTTTGCGTTTCCTTTGTGTTAGCCAGAGATGAGCCAGGCCTGGGACCTGGCTGAACTAAGGCATTGCAGCCTGTGGTTTTTACCCAGCAGTCCCCTTCAGGTGATACTGATACCATGGGTTTGGGCAAAACTAGATGGTCAGTATGGAGAAGGTGATGGCACCCCACTCCAGTACTCTTGCCTGGAAAATCCCATGGACTGAAGAGCCTTGTGGGCTGCCGTCTATGGGGTCACAAAGAGTTGGACACGACTGAGCGACTTAGCAGCAGCAGATGGTCATTTGTTGGTTTGATTGAACTCCTGGAAAAGGGGCTCCTTTCTCTACAGTCTGTCCTGTCCTTTTCTCTACCTGAGTGCCCAGGGGCTCTGTGGTCCAAGTGAATGATTTTTGACATAAAAATGGACTCAGAACATTAGTCTGCAAAGTTTACGAAATGCAGCTGAACGTATGGGTCTGCTTACCACTTTTTAAAATATATGTATTTTTTATTTACTTGGCGGCATCGGGCCTTAGTGGTGGCACACGGCATCTCCCCTGTGGAGCACTTGCTCTAGCTGTGGCGTGTCGGCTCAGAGTACACGGGACCTTCCCTGTGGGGCACTGACTCTAGCTGTGGCATGTCGGCTCAGAGCACGAGGGCTCAGTAGTTGGAGCTGTGGGCTTAGTTGGCGTCTTGGTTCCCTAACCAGGGATCAAACCAGTGTCCCCTGCATTGCAAGGCAGATTCTTAACCACTGGACTACCAGGTAAGTCCCTGGTGACTACCTTTTGACCAAATGAATAAGTGAAGTATTTTTCATATTTCACAAAGTTGATTTTTCCCTTTTCCAGGGAGTTGGTGAGTTTTTTTTTTAATATTTCAGGGCATGTTTCCTTATTTAACGTCTGTGATTTTAAAAGTTTCTTCATATGAAGTAGGAGAATTGATCTGGATCAAAAGTCACTGACTGTGATATCCCAGACTCTCATCCTCTCAGCTCATGTAGTAACAGCTGACCCAGTAAATGAAAACTTCTAACTCCAGATCTGGGGCTCTTGCTGCCATATCATACTGTTCTCAATGGAAGGATTTTGTCAGCCAAACAGGTTGGACTCTCCTGTGAAGAACTGAGAGAAAAATTGCACAACTAAGTGATAAACGATGATTTCTTATAAACAAAGTTTTAATAAAGTACCTTATATTGCCTTGGAAGTGGCTCCAACATTCTTTGAAATTTGTCCTATTAAAAGAAATACAATAAGGAGTCCATAGCTAGTTTTGAGATAGTAAAATTTGATGTAAATAAATGAATTTAATAATTTAAACTTAATTTATTTTGATTTAAGTGAATTTAATAGGTGGCAGTAGTGGTAAAGAACCCACCTGCCAATGTAGGAGATGTAAGAGACAAAGGTTCGATCCCTAGGTCGGGAAGATCCCCTGGAGAAGGGCATGGCAACCCACTCCAGTATACTTGCCTGGAAAATTCCATGAACAGAAGAGCCTGGCAGGCTACAGTCCGTGGGGTTGCAAAGAATTGAACAAGACTAAAGTGACTTAATACAGCACAACAGTACTAAAACTTCCTGAGATGTTAAGTGTTAATGGCTATTAGTGAAACTCTTACTTTTTATTAAAAATGATCTGTATATGAAAATACGTACAATAACAAGGATATGTAGGGGAAAAGGATATTAAATTATAACTGTAATAAAATAGTTAACTTGTGCATAGAAAAAAGGATTAGCCAGAAAAGACCAGGTTATATCACATGATTGATAATTCACATGGGAATATCAGTAATTCCTTTTATATATTTTCCAAGGTTTATGTACTTTCTAATATTTCTGTAATAAGTTTATAATTTTTTGATCATAGAAAATGGCTTTTAATCCTTAGACATAAACTTACATATTTTCTGTAATTGCTATTAATAATTTATATAATTGCTATTAATGAGAATAAATTTTATACTTTGCCTTTTTGACTTATAAATATATTTCCATAGTTCAAGACTTTACTTAAGCTGAATAATATGAAATTTCTACAATGCGTAAGAGACGCTATTAACAGTAATTATCTCGGGAGCGGGAACCAGCCCTCATGTTTTATGTCTTTATACTTTCTGCACTTTACCATGTGCATTTATTACTCATCTAATAAATAAATGCTAATGCTTTTTATTGATTACGTGTTTCTACTTATCTACCTATTGTTTACTAAAGTAGTAAATTTATAGCTCATTTCCATAATGCTAGACATATAAAGATAGCCCTGAGTTGTCATAATTATAGAAAGTACTGCAGAGATATGTTCTGGTGTAGTGTTTTTCTTTGAATCACTAATCCTAAATGAGGTCAAAGGCTATCTCAGTTCACTGGCTCCCTGTTGCTGTTGCCATTGTGAACTCTGGAGTGGTTGAATCAACTTATCCTGCCATCATAAGGATATGCAGGTATGGGTTTCACCCATAGTATCATTCATCACCATTAGGTACTGGAAATGATTACAGTGTTTTAAATGCTGTGATGAAGGTGGATCACAGAGAGCTGTCGACTATCTATAGAACTCTCTCTGTACATGTGGACTACAGTTGTAGTTTATCTTTTCTGTGAATCCAGAGAAGCATATAAAAACTTTCAAAACCTTTCTCCCCCATTTCTTATTTCTTGAATAAATAGAATCAAGCTATAGAAGTAGCCTGGGGTCACCAACCTGCATTCTTGAGCTGGGTGGAAGGCAGACATTTTAGTGATGAAGGTGAAAATGTGGCTGAAATTAACAGACAAGTTGGTCAGAAACTTGGACTCTCAAATGGGGCACAGGTAAGCACAAAATGTGATGACAATGACTTTTTGAAATGTTATATAGCAAAAGATCAGATGTATGTTTTAGGGAGGTAAGATGACACCTAACTAGTGAGCTACTATAACCAGTCTAGGATATTCAAGTTACATATACTGCCAGTCATATACTCTGTTAAGTCATTGTCTAATAGTCTCCCATACTCTAGTTGATTTTCTAGTCTACCTTTTATTGTACTCAGTTTCCAGGTTCCTTAGTTTGTTCAGTTATTCTTTATGAATTATTCAGTTTTACTTACTATGCTTAGATTATAAACTCCAAAGCTTAAGGACTCATGTCTGTCTCCACTTTATCATATTCACCAGTTTATGTTTTTAAATATTTTAAACTGCAGAAGTAATACATATTCAGTACAGACATTTTACAGTTGAAAGTAAAAAATGTTTTTCCCTTTCTCTAACTCCAGCCTCCGAATGAGTGTGTACTGTGGGGTCTCACTAGACCGTTAGGATTTAAAGAAGGAGATCATACATATTTTCTGCAATTTTTCCCCCACAAACGGTATCAGAGATCCTTTCCACATGTTAAGATAATATGCATTGAGCATCTCTGTATATGTATGAAATGAAATTTTTTGAGGGGTGGCCACAGTGCAGCATGCGGGACCTTAGTTTCTCTGCCAGGGGTCAGATGTGTGGCACCTGCAGGAGAAGCATGGATCCCTAACCACTGGACTGCCAGGGAATTCCCAGAAGTGAAATAGATTTTCAAAACTGAATCGCCAAGTCTAGTGTGCCACACATTTAAAAATTTGATAGAGGGGGCTAAATTGCTTTCTGTTACCAGTTTCTCATGAGGCTTCCCAGGTGGCGCTAGTGGTAAAGAACCTACCTGCTGATGCAGGAGACTCTGGTTCAATCCGTGGGCCCAGAAGAGCCCCTGGAGGAGGGCATGACACTCCACTCTAGTATTCTTGCCTGGAAAATCCCGTGGACAGAGGAGCCTAGCAGCTATACAGTCCATAGTGTCACACACAGTCGGACATGACTGAAGCGACTTAGCATGCACACACCAGTTTCTCAAAATAAGTTTTAGCTTATTTTGAACACAGGTTAGTTTTGTTCACACACATTTCTGATAATGAGAGTAAGCCACTGATGAGAAAGCCATTGGCCTAGCACTAGTCTTTTGCTTACCTTAGATTTTTGCTGAAATCTTAAAACTTTAGCACCAGAGTAGCCTTACAGATCACTGACTTTGCTGCCTTGTTCTTCAAACCTAGGAAATGGACTGTTTTGCCCAGGCTTCCATAGCAAGTTGTAATTCTGCTCTCTGAGTGTATGGCTCTTCTCTTCAGGAAATACCATCATCTTATTCTTGATCTTGACGTGTTTATCCAAACCCTGAACAGTCCTGCTTGTTTTTAATTCCCATTTGCTTCAAAGTGAATTTGCTATCTAATGTGCTGCACATTCCCTGTATGTGTTGCAGCGGCTCCACTAAGGCACAGTGCCCCAGTCATCGACAGGAGCAGGAAGTGGACTGGCTTGACCGGACACTAGCTTCATGCTTTATGCCTCCTTAGAGGCACGCCTTTCAAGTAGTGTATGTGGGAGGCGCTGAGGGGAACAACTGGGGAGCGGGGAAGACGCTCGGGGAAATTCTCCAACCCACAGAAGCGAGAGGGAGCATTTACTCCTCAGGGGCTCTGGATTTTACTCTCTAATCCCTAGAAATGCCCATAGAAGTGGAAAGAAAGTGAGTGAGTTCCAGATTCCTGAGAGACACCAACCTTCCTGTGTCTCTCTAGAGTGGAGTGGCAGAGTATTTGTTTCACTATATTTTTAGCTGTGAATGATGATACTTCTGAATAATTGTAAATGATTGGTTCTGATCTCTATTTCAGTGTGTGACTAACTTTTCCAGAAGCACAGTGGCTTGAGGTTAAGTTGCAGAACAGCTAGAAACAATAGTATTTATATACTAGATCAAGCCATGACTTGATGGCATCATTGTTTTTCTTCTATTTTTTAACTTACATTTCTTTCTTTAAATGGTTATGTTTATATTATTCTTTAAAACGTGTATAGTGCTCGGATGTATTTTCCTTTATTTTATAGTTGTGAAGTTTTTCTTCTAAAATGCTGAGTATATCAGCACCTACCTAAGAAGAGCTTGATAAATATTTGTCAAATAAAAGACTACACACACACTTAACTACAGAGCTAAAAGAGAGACGCTCCTATTCTCCGGGGATATAAAGAAGTCTTTTAATGGTAGTTTTATACTTTAATTTTTTTCCAGGTGTTTCTCAAGCCTTGTTCCCATGTGGCGTCTTGCCAGCAAGTTGAGGTGGAACCCCTGTCAGCAGATGATTGGGAGATACTGGTAAAGAAAACAAAATGAGAACTATCCAAGTTTAAGGTTAAACTACTTCAAAATATCAGTGTCTTTTATGTTTTTCTGAGTATAGTTACAGTGCTGTGCTAATTTCTGTGGTGCAGCAAAGCAACTCAGCGATGCACATATATACAGTTTTTTGTTCCCTTCCGTTACGCTTTATCCTGGGAGACTGTAGCCAGTCCCCTGTGCCATACAGTGGGACCTTGTTGTTTCTCCATTCCATGCGTGATAATTTGCCTCTGTTAGTCCCAGATCCCCAGCCCTTCCTTTCCCTCCTGCCCCTTGAGCAGCCACAGGTCTCTTCTCTCTGAGAGTCTGTTTTTGTTTTGTACGTATGTTCATTTTGTGCCATATTTTAGACTCCACATGTGAATGATATCATATGGTGTTTGCCTTTATCTTTCTGATTTACTTCTCTCAGTATCACAATAGCTAGTTGCATCCACATTGCTGCAAATGGCATTGTTTTGTTCTTTTTTACAAGAGAATGGAAGTAGCATCCCGCTGTACATGGCCACATCTGTGTCTGTCCATCTGTCGATGGGCGTTTAGGTTGTCTCCGTGTCCTGGCCGTTGTGAGTTGTGCTGCTCTGAACATAGGGGTGCATGTATCTTTTTGGATTATAGTTTTGTCTGGATATATACCCAGGAGTGGGATTGCTAGCTCATAGTTCTATTTCTAGATTTCTGGGGAAACTTCATACTGTTTTTCAGTGTCTGCACCAGCTTAACATTCCTCCCAACAGTGTAGGGCGGTGTCCTTCTGCCCTCTCCAGTGCTTTCTATTTGTAGACTTTTTAATGATAGCCATTCTGAGTGGGGTGAAGTGATACCTCATTGTAGTTTTGCTTTTGGCTTCTCTAATAGTAATGTTGAACATCTTTTCATGTACCTATTGGCCATCTGTATGTCTCTTTTGGAGAAATGTCTACTTAGGTCTTCTGCCCATTTTTTTTTTTTTGATTGGCTGTTTGTTTTCTTGAATTGTATGAGCAGTTCATATATTTTTGAGATTAAGCCCTTGTCAGTTATATTATTTTGCAAATGTTTTCTCCCATTCCTTAGGTTGTCTTTTTATCCTTTCTTTTTTTTTTTCTCCTGTGCAAAAGTTTGTCAGTTTGATTAGGTCCCATTTGTTTATTTTGTTTTTATTTCTATTGCCTTGGGAGACTGATCTAATAAAACATTGGTACTGTTTATGTTAGCAAATGCTTTGCTTGTATTCTCTTCTAGGAGTTTCATAATGTCATATTTTGTATTTAAATCTTTAAGCCATTTTGAGTTTATTTTTGTGCATGGTGTGAGGATGTGTTCTAACTTCATTGATTTACATGCAGCTGTCTAACTTTCCTAGCACCACTTGCTGAAGAGACTTTCTCCCATTTGATTCTCTTATATTCTTGCTGAAGATTAATTGACCATAGGCGTGTGGGTTTATATCTTGGCTCTCTATTCTGTTCCATTGATCCACATGTCAGTTTTTGTACCAACACACATTGTTCTGTTTATGGTAGCATTGTCTGAAATCTGGGAGACTTACGCCTTCTGCTTTGTTTTTTTCCCCCAGGATTGCTTTAGCACTCCTGGGTCTTTATGGTTCCATATAAATTTTTGGATTATTTGTTCCAGTTCTGTGAAAAATGTCATGGCTAATTTGGTACGGATTTCATGAAGTTTGTAGCTTGTTTGAGGTGGTATTGCCATTTAACAATATTAATTCTTCCAGTCCCAGAGCATGGGATGTCTTTCCATGTCTTTGAATTCTCTTTAATTTACTATATTAATATTTTTTAGTTCTCAGCACCTAAGTCTTTCACCTCCCTGGTCAGGTTTATTCCTAGGTATTTTTATTTTGGTCCAAGTTTGAAAGTATTGTTTTCTTACATTTCCTTTCTGATACTTCACTATTAATATAAACAAGTGCAGCTGATTTTTGAGTGTCAATCCTGTATGCTGCTACTTTGCTCAGCTCATTTATTAGCTCTAGTAGTTTTGTATGGAGACCTTAGGGTGTTCTGTATATAGTATCATATCATCCGCACATGGGCTTCCCTGGTGATAAAGCATCCCCCTGCAATGCACGAGACATGGGTTCAGTCCCTGGGTGGGGGAGATCCCCTGGAGGAGGACATGGCAACCCACTCCAGTACTCTTGCCTGGAGGAGCCCATGACCAGAGGAGCCTGGAGGGCCACAGTCCATGGGTCACAAAGAGCTGGACACAGCTGAGTGACTGCGTAGGGATGCATTTGCATATAATGACAGTTCAACCTCTTCCCTTCCAATCTGAATACCTTTTATTTGTTTTTCTGTCTGATCGCTGTGGCTAGGACTTCCAGTATTATGGTGAAGAAAAGTGGTGAGTGGGCATCCTTGTTTTGTTCTGAATTTTAGCAGGAATGCTTTTGGCTTTTCACCGTTCAGTGTTATGTTGGCTGTGGGTTTGTCGTAAAACGCTTTTATTATATGGAGATATGTTCTCTGCTTACCCACTTCTGAAAGAGTTTTTATCACGTTGTTTTTGCTGTTCAGTGGTGTGCAACTCTTTGCTACCCTGTGGACTGTAGCACCCCCGACTTCCCTGTCCTTCACTATCTCCTGGAGTTTGCTCAAATTCTTGTCCAAGGCAGTGATGCTGTCTAACCATCTCATTCTCTGCTTCCCCCTTCTCCTTTTGGCTTTAATCTTTCCTAGCATTGGGGTCTTTTCCAATGAGTCAGCTCTTTGCATCAGGTGGCCAACGTATTGGAGGTTCAGCATTGGTCTTTCCAATGAATATTCAGGGTTAATTTCCTTTAGGATTGACTGGTTTGATCTCTTGCAGTCTTAAGGGACTCTTGAGAGTCTTCTCTAGCACCACAATTCAAAAGCATAAATTCTTTAGTGCCCAGCCTTCTTCATGGTCCAACTCTGACATCCGTACAGACGACTAGAAGAACCATAGTTTTGACTATACTGACCTTTGCAGCAAAGTGATGCCACTGCTTTTTACTATGCTGTTTAGGTTTGTCATTGCTTTCCTTCCCAGGAACAAGCATCTTTTAATTTCATGGCTGCAGTCACCATCTGCAGTGATTTTGGAGCCCAGGAAAATAAAATCTATCACTGCTTCTGCTTTTTCCTCTTCTGCTTTCTGTAAGCTGTTGGGACTGGATGTCGTGGCCTTAAGTTTTTGTAATGTTGAGTTTTAAGCCAGTTTTTTCACCCTAACTTAATGCAATTAAAGCAATGTCATCTGCATACTCTGAGGCTGTTGATATTTCTTCCAGCAATCTTGATTCCATCTTGTGATTCATCCAGTCCAACATTTAGCACCATGTACTCTGCATATCGGGCTTCCCTCGTACCTGAGCTTGGAGCTCAGCTGCAGTGTAGGAAACCTTGGTTTGATTCCTGGTTAGGAAGATCCCCTGGAAAAGAGAGAGGCTACCTACTTCAGTATTCTTGGGCTTCCCTGATGACTCAGCCAGTAAAGAATCCACCTGCAGTGTGGGAGACCTGCGTTCAATTCCTAGGTTGGGAAGATCACCTTGGAGGGCATGGCAACCCACACCAGTACTCTTGCCTGGAGACTCCCCAAGACAGAGGAGCCTGGAGGGCTGCAGTCCATGGGGCCACTAAGAGTCGGAAACAACCGAGTGACTAAGCACAGCCGGCGGCACTCTGCATGTAAGTTAAATAGGCAGAGTGACAGTATACATCTTGGCCATACTACTTTCCAAATTTTTAACCACTCATTGTCCACGTCCAGTTCTAACTAGTGCTTCTTGACCTACATTACAGGTTTCTCAGGAGGCAGGTGAGGTGGTCTGATATTCCCATCTCTTAAGAATTTTCCAGTTTGTTGTGATCTACACAGTCAAAGGCTTTAACATAGTTAATGAAAGTGGAAAAAGTGAAAGTTGCTCAGCTGTGTGTCTGACTTTTTGCAACTCCAAGGAATTCTCCAGACCAAAATACTGGAGCAGGTAGCCGTTCTCCCCTCTAGGGATCTTCCCAACTCAGGATTGAACCCAGGTCTCCTGCATTGCAGGTGGATTCTTCACCAGCTGAGCCACCAGGAAAGCCCTAGGTAATGAAGCAGAAGTAGATGTTTTTCTGGAATTCCCTTGCTTTCTCTATGATCCAGCGAATGTTGGCAACTTGGCCTCTGGTTCCTCTGCCTTTTCTAAACCCATCTTGTACACCTGGAAGTTCTCAGTTCACGTACTGTTGAAGCCTCAGCTTGAAGTATTGTGACCATAACCTTACTAGCATGTGAAATGAGTGCAGTTATACAGTGATTTGAATATTCTTCAGCATTCCAGTCTTTGGGATTGGAATGAAAACTGACCTTTTCCAGTCCTATGGGCGCTGCTGAGTTTTCCAAATTTGCTGACGTATTGAGTGCAGCACTTTAACAGTATCATCTTTCAGAATTTGAAATAGCTCAGCTGGAATTCCATCACCTCCCCTAGCTATGTTGTTAGTAAAGCTTCCTAAGGCCCACTTGACTTCACACTTCAGGATATCAGACTCTAGGTGAGTGATCACACCATCCTGGTTATCTGGGTCATTAAAAACGTTTTTGTATTGTTCTTCTGTGTATTTTTGCCACCTTGTCTTAATTTCTTAATCTCTTCTGCTTCTGTTAGGTCCTTACCCATTCTGTCCTTTATTGTGCCCATAGGAAATGTTCCCTTGATATCTCCAGTTTTCTTGAAGAGATCTCTAGTGTTTTCCATTCTATTGTTTTCCTCTATTTCTTTGCACTGTTTGTTTAAGAAGGCCTTCTTATCTCTTGGCTATTTTCTGGAACTCTGCATTCAGTTGGGGCTGTCTTTCCCTTTCTCCTTTACTTTTTGCCTCTCTTCTTTCCTCAACTCTTATAAAGCCTCCTCAGATAACGTCCTTGCCTTCTTGCATTTCTTTTTCTTTGGGATGATATGAGTCCTGTACAATGTTACAGACCTCCATCCATAGTTCTTCAGGCACTCTGTCTACCAGATCTAGTTACTTGAATCTATTCGAGACCTCCACTGTATAACCATAAAGGATTTGATTTAGGTCACAGCTGAATAGCCTATTCGTTTTCCCTACTTTCTTCAATTTAAGTCTGAACTTTTATGCAATGAGAAGTTGATGATCCGAGCCACAGTCAGCTCCAGGTCTTGTTTTTGACTGTATAGAGCGTCTCCATTTTTAGTTGCAAAGAATATAATCAATCTGATTTCTGTATTGACTGTCTGGTGACGTCCATGTATAGAGTTGTCTTTTTGTGTTGTTGAAAGAGGGGCTTTGCTATAACCAGTGTGGTCTCTGGATGAAATTCTGTCGGTGTATGCCCTATTTTATTTTGTACTCCNTGTATTGACTGTCTGGTGACGTCCATGTATAGAGTTGTCTTTTTGTGTTGTTGAAAGAGGGGCTTTGCTATAACCAGTGTGGTCTCTGGATGAAATTCTGTCGGTGTATGCCCTATTTTATTTTGTACTCCAAGACCAAACTTGCCTGCTATTCCAGGTATCTCGTGGCTTTCTACTTTTGCATTCCAATCCCTTATGATGAAAAGAACTTTTTTGTTGTTGTTGTTAATTCTAGAAGATGGTATAGGTCTTCATAGAACTGGTCAACTTCACCTTCTTTGGCATCAGTGGTTGGCACGTAGGCTTGGTTTACTGTGATGTTGAATGGTTTGCCTTGAAATGAACTGAGATCATTCTGTCATTTTTAAGAGTACACCCAAGTACATTTCAGACTCTTGTTGACTATGACAGCTCCTTCATTTCTTCTAAGGGATTCTTGCCCACAGTAGTAGATGTAATGGTCATCTGAATTAAATTCTCCCATTCCCATCCATTTTAATTCACTGATTCCTAAAATGTCAATGTTCACTCTTAACCATCTCCCGCTTGACCATATGCAGTTTGCCTTGTTTCATGGACCTAACGTTCCAGGATCCTATGCTCCTTACAGCAGGGACTTTACTTTCCCCGCGAGACACATCTACAGCTGGAGTGTTGTTTCCACTTTGGCCCAGCTGCTTCATTCTTTCTGGAGCTATTAGTAATTGCCCTCTGCTCTTTGCCTAGTAGCATATTGGACACCTTCCAGACTGTGTCACATCTTTTTGCCTGTTCATACTGTTCCTGGGGTTCTCATGGCAAGAATCCTTCAGTGGTTTGCCATTCGCTTCTGCAGTGGACCACTGCTCATCAATCTCTTCACTGTGGCCCATCTGTCTCAGGGCCCCTGCATGGCAGGACTCGTAGCTTCACTGAGTTATTCAAGTCCCTTCACTATGACAAGGCTGTGATCTGGGAAGGGGTGTTGAGTTTTGTGAGATGCTTTTTCTGGGTCTGTTGAGATGATCGTGTGTTCTTTTCAGTTTTCTTCTGTTTCTGTGGTGTATTACATCGATTGATCTCCATGCGTTAAGCCATCCTTGTGAATTTGGAATGCATCTCAGTTAGTAGTGGTGTATGACCTCTTATGTGGTGTTGGATTCAGTTTGCTAATATTCTGCTGAGAATTTTTACATCTGTAGTCAACAGAGATACTGGCCTGTGCCTTTCTTTTCTGATGCATCTTTGTCTGGTTTTGGTATCAGGATGATGGTGGCTGTATAGCATATCTTTTGAAGTGTACCCTCCTTTTCTGTCTTTTAGAAGAGTTTGAAAAGGCTAAGTATAAATTATTCTTTGTATGTTTGGTAGAATCCACCTATGAAGCCAACTGTTCCTGGACTTTTGTTTGTTCTTTCTTATTCAGTCGCTAAGTAATGTCCAACTCACTGTGACCCCATGGACTGCAGCTCACCAGGCTTCCTTGTCCCTCACCATCTCCCAGAGTTTGCCTAAGTTCATGTCCACTGAATCAGTGATGGCACCCAATCATCTCATCCTGTGTCACCTCCTTCTTCTCCTGTCTTCAGTCTTTCTCAGTATCAGAGTCTTTTCCAATGAGTCAGCTCTTCATATCAGGTGGCCAGAGTATTGGAGCTTCAGCATCAGTGCTTTCAATGAATATGCAGGGGTGATTTCCTTTAGGATTGACTGATTTGATCTTGCTGTCCCAGAGACTCTCAAGAGTCTGCTACAGCACCACGGTTCAAAAGCCACAATTCTTTGGTGCTCAGCCTTCTTTACACTCCAACTCTCATATCCGTAGGTCTTCCCTGATAGCTCAGTTGGTAAAGAATCTGTCTGCCATGCAGGAGACCCTTGTTCGATTCCTGGGTCCAGAAGATCCACTGGAGAAGGGATAGGGTACCCACTCCAGCATTCTTGGGCTTTCCTTGTGGCTCAGCTAGTAAAGAATCTGCCTGCAATGCAGGAGACCTGAGTTTGATCCCTGGGTTGGGAAGACCCCCTGGAGAAGGGAAGGGCTACCCATGCCAGTATCCTGGCCTGGAGAATTCCATGGACTGTACATAGTCCCTGAAGTCGCAAAGAGTTGTACACAACTGAGCGACTGTCAGTTTCACTTTTCTCATGTCCGTACATGACAGTTGGAAGAACCATAGCTTTAACTACGGGGACCTTTGTTGGCAAAGTGCTCTCTCTGCTTTTTAATATGCCATCTAGGTCTGTCATACATAGCTTTTGTTTGTAGGGAGGTTTATCATTACAGATTCTATTTCACCTTCAGTGACTCGTCTGTTCAACTGATCTAGTTCTTGATTCAATTTCAGTGGGCTGTATGTTTCTAGAAAGTTGTTCATTTCTTCCAGGTTGTCAGATTTGTCGGCATATAATTTGTTTTTGTTTTTTGGACGTGTGCACCTTTCAGGATCTTAGTTCCCCAGCCGGGAACTGAACCTGGGCCGTGGCAGCGAGGCACTGCAAGTCCTAACCACTAGCTCATCAGGGAGTTCCCAGCATTTAATTGTTCAGAGTCTTCTCTTATGGGTTTCTGTATTTGTGCAGGATTTGTTGATTTCTCCTTTTTCATTTCTTATTTTCTTTATATAAGTTCTTTCTCTTTTCTTAATGAGCCTGGTCAGAGGTTTCTCAATGTTGTTTACCCTTTCAAAGGCCAAGCTCTTGGTTTTAATCATTTTTTTTCTGTTTTTTGTTTTTTTTTTTTTAATCTTTATGTCCTCGCTGCTCTTTATTACTTCCTTCCTTCTACTAACTTTAGGTTTTGTTTTGTTTTTTTTCTAATTCTTTTATGTGGTAGATTAGGTTGTTTGTTTGAGATTCTTCTTGTTTTTTGAGGAAGACCTTTATTGTTATGAACTTCCCTCTAAGAATTGCCTTTGCTACAGGCCATAGACTTTGTATTGTTGTGTTCTGATTGTCTCAAGGTATTTTTAGATTTCGTTTTGATTTCCTCATTGGTTTTTTTAGTAGCATGTTATTTAGTCTCTATGTATAATCTTTTCCTATTCTTTTTCCTGTGGTTGATTGGTAATTTTGTGCCATTGTGGTTGGAGAAGATGCCTGAAATACTTTCTGTACTCTTGAATTTATTGAGGTTAGTTTACGCCCTGCTGTGTGGTCAGTTCAGTTCAGTCCCTCAGTCGTGTCTGACTCTTTGCAACCCCATGAATCGCAGCACACCAGGCCTCCCTGTCCATCACCATCTCCCAGAGTTCATTCAGACTCACGTCCATCGAGTCCGTGATGCCATCCAGCCATCTCATCCTCTGTCGTCCCCTTCTCCTCCTGCCCGTAATCCCTCCCAGCATNAAATGATTCCTCTGCTTCTCTTGTTTTCTGATTGATATTATGCCCAAATATGATCCTGATGAGGTGAACATCCTTTTCTGTCTGAGTAGAGAAACTGAAATTCTATTAATTATATTCAGTACCCAGTAAGATCGTTTTGGTCTTAAAATATGACCATAACCAGGAGATAGCCATTAACTAGAACTAATTTGCCACTCAGAATGAACGACAATACTTATTGTCATGTGAGAAAAATGAAAAAATGAATGCCAAAAACTGCTTCTTTAGTGACCCAAGGGTTATAAACAAACTATCCCACGAAACTGAGAATTAATAGTATACTAACAAAATGATTAAAAATGAAATCATCTTAAAATTTAGAAGGTGAATTTAAGTACATATTGTTAAAACAAAACACCAGAATTTTTGTTATTATTATTTAACAATGTCTGTTGAGAAGAACATGAAACTGGTGCCTGAAGTATTAGCTTTATATATGTGGAACCTTGCTTTTAAGGAGGTAGAAACTCAAAGAAAACAGGTAACTCATAGCCCACATTTAATAATTCAATATTTTAATACCCAAATAAAACATGCAAGGCCAATATATTTCTAAAATAAAACCTAAGTTTAAAATGGATAAAAGACCTTAAAAGACACTTTATCAGAACAGACCTCTCACCAAAGAAGATGTGCAGATAGTTAATAAGCATATGAAAAGACACTTCACATCAAGCACCTTCAGGAGAAACAAACAAAAAAACACAATGAGATACTGCTACACACCTATTACTATGGCTAAGATCCAGAACACCAGAAAACATCAAATGGCATTGAAATATGTATATTATCATATGTGAAAAGGATTGTCAGTCCATGTTCGATGCATGAGACAGGGTGCTTGGGGCTGGTGCACTGGAATGACCTAGAGGGGTAGGATGGGGAACACACGTACACCCTTGGTGGATCCATGTGACTGTATGGCAAAACCACTACAATATTGTAATTAGCTTCCAATTAAAATAAATAAGTTTATATTTTAAAAAAAAGATATGAACAAGAATACTCACTCATTGCTGACGGGCAATCAAAATGGTACAGCCACTTTAGAAGACAGTTTGGTAATTTCTTACAAAACTAAGGTTGCTCTTTCAATGTGATCCATCAATTGTGCTCCTTGATATTTACCTAAAGGAGTTCACACACAAAAAAATTGCATATACATTGTTATAGCAGTTTGATTTACAATTGCCACTATTTGAAACAAACTAAAATGTCTTTCAGTAGGTGAATGAGTAAATAAACTGGGCACAGTCAGAAAATGGAATATTATTTCACTCTAAAAAGAAGGAACCTACCTACTCTGAACCAGTTGACACTGAGATGATTGTCCAGAGAAGACAATTGAGTGGGAAATAATACTTAAAAGAAATGCTATATATGAGGAGGAGACAGCTGAATTTCCCCAAAGAAGACATACAGATGGCCAATAGGTACATGTAAAGATGCCTAACATTGCTAATTACTGGAGAAAATAAATAAAAACTATAATGAAGTACCACTTCACACTGGTCAGAATAGCTGTCTTTAAAGTGTATACAAATAAACACTAGAGAGTGTGTGGAGAAAAGGGAACCCTCCTACAGTGTTGGTGGGAATGTATATGTGTGCAGCCACTAGGGAGAACAGCATGGAGCTTCCTCAGAAAAGCCAAAATAGAGTTGTCATATGATCCTGCAATCTCATTCCTAAGTTATTGTTCACTTGCTAAGTGGTGTCCAACTCTTAGCAAGCACATAGACAATAGCACACAATGCGTCCTGGTCCTTCACTATCTCCTGGATTTAACTTAAATTTATGTTCACTGAGTCAGTGATGCTATCTAGCCATCCTATCTTCTGCCCTCCTCTTCTCCTCTTGCCTTCAATGTTTCCTAGCATCAGGATATTTTCCAAGGTGTTGGTTCTTCGCAGTAGGTGGCCAAAGTATTGGAGCTTCAGCTTCAGCATCAGTCCTTCCAGTGAATATTCAGGACTGATTTCCTTTAGGATTGATTGGTTTGATCTTCTTAAAGTCCAAGAGAATCTCAAGAGCATTCTCCAGCACCAGAATGCAAAAGCATCAATTCTTTGGCGCTGAGTCTTCTTTATTGTCCAACTGTCATAGCCATTTGTGACTGGAAAATAACACAGCTTTGAATATACAGGCCTTTGTCAGCAAAATGATGTCTTTGCTTTATAATAAGGTGTGTAGTTTTGAATGAGATGATTGAATGGCTTTGCTGATACAATAGACATGAACTTGGGCAAACTCCAAGAGATAGTGAAGGACAGGGAAGCCTGGTGTGCTTCAGTCCATGGAGTCATAAAGACTTGGACATGACTTGGTGACTGAACAAAGCAGGTTTATCATAATCTTCTTGCCTAGGAGAAAGTGTCTTTTAATTTCAAGACTTCAGTCACCATCCACAGTGATTTTGGAGACCAAGAAAATAAAGTATGTCACTGCTTCCTAGGAATGAACATTCTTTGGCATTGTCCTTCTTTGGGATTGGAATTAAAAACTGACCTTTTCTAGTTCTGTGGCCACTGCTGAGTTTTCCAAATTTGCTAACATATTAAGTGCAACACTTTAACATCATCATCTTTTAGGATTTGAAATAGCTCATCTGGAATTTCATCACCTCCACTAGCTTTGTTCTTAGTAATGCTTCCTAAGGCTTCACACTCCAGGGTATCTGGCTCTAGGTGAGTGGTCAATCATCATGGTTATCTGGGTCATTAAGACCTTTTTTATATAGTTCTACTTGCCACCTCTTCTTAATCTTGGGCTTCCCAGATAGCACTAGTGGGAAAAGAAATCAACTGCCAACGGAAGAGATGTAAGAGACAGTGGTTCAACCCCTAGGTTGGAAAGATCCCCTAGAGGATGCCATGGCAACCTACTCCAATATTCTTGCCTATAGAATTCCAAAGGAAGAGGAGCCTGGTGGGCTACAGTCTATAACATCACACAAAAACAGACACTACAGAAGAGACTTAGCAAACAAGCATGCTTCTTAGTCTCATCTGCCTCTGTTAGATTCTTATCATTTCTGTCCTTTATCATTCCTGCCTTGCATGAAGTGTTCTCTTAAATTTTCCAGTTTTCTTGAAGAAATATCTAGCTTTACTCATTCTGTTGTTTTCCTGTGTTTTTTTTGCATTATTTATTAAAGAAGTCCTTCTTATCTCTATTGCTATTCTGTGGAATTTTGCATTCAGTTGGCTATATCTTTCCCTTTCTCCCTTGCTTCTCACTTCTCTTCTTTCATCAGCTATTGGTAAAGACTCCTCAGACAACCACTTTGTCTTCTTGCACTTCTATTTTTGGTGGGATGGTTTTGGTCCCTCTTCCTGTAAAATGTTATGCACCTCTGTCCATCGTTCTTCAGGTACTGTGTCTATCAGATTTAAGCCCTTGAATCTATTTGTCAACTTTACTGTATAGTACTAGTGTTAGTCACACAGTCATGTCACACTCTGTGTAACCCCATGGACTGTAGACTGCCATTTCCTCTATCCGTGGAATTATCCAGGCAAGAATAATGGAGTAAGTTCATTGCTCAATTGCTCAGTCGTGTCCAACTCTTTGCGACCCCATGGGCTGCAGCATACCAGGAATCCCTGTTCTTACCATCTCCCAGAGCTTACTCAAACTCATGTCCATTGAATCAGTGATTCCATCCAACCATCTCATCCTCTGTTGTCCCCTTCTCCTCATACTTTCTGACTTTCCAACATCAGGGTCTTTTCCAGTGAGTCAGCTCTTCCCATAAAGTGGCCAAAGTATTGAAGCTTCAGCATCAGTCCTTCTAATGAATATTCAAGACTGATTTCCTTTAGGATTGACTGGTTTGATCTCCTTGCAGTCCAAGGGACTCTCAAGAGTCTTCTCCAATACTGAAGTTTGAAACCATCAGTTCTTCAGCACTCAGCACTCTTTATGGTCAAATTCTCACATCCATACATGAATACTGGAAAAACCATAGGTTGGACTATAAGGCCCTTTATCAGCAAAGTAATATCTCTGCTTTTTAATATGTTGTCTAGGTTTGTCATAGCTTTCTTTCAAGGAGCAAGTGTCTTTTAATTTCATGGCTTCAGTCACAATCTGCAGTGATTTTGGAGCCCAAGAAAATAAAGTTTGTCAATATTCCCATTGTTTTGCCATGAAGTGATGGGACTGGATGCCAGGATATTGGTTTTTTGAAAGTTGACTTGTAAGCCAGCTTTTTCACTCTCCTCTTTCACCTTCAAGAGTATTTTTAGTTCCCCTTTGCTTTCTGCCATGAGGGCGGTGTCATCTGCATATCTGAGATTATTGATATTTCTCCCTGCAATCTTGATTCGAGCTTGTGCTTCATCCAGACTGGCATTTCACATAATATACGTTGCATATAACTTAAATAAACAATATACAGCCTTGACATATTCCTTTCCCAGTTTGGAACCAGTCTGTTGTTCCATGTCTAGTTCTAACTGTGGCTTTTGACTTGCATACAGGATTCTCAGAAGCCTGATAAGCTGGTATGGTATTTTCATCTCTTTGACAATTTTCCACAGTTTGTTGTGATCCACACAATCAAAGGCTTTGGTGCAGTTAGTGAAGCCGAATTAGATGTTTATCTGGAATTCTCTTGCTTTTTCTATGATCCAACTGTTGTTGGCAATTTGATCTCTGATTCTTTTGCCTTTTCTAAATCCATCTTGTACATCTGGAAATTCTCGATTCACGTACTGTTGAAGGCTAGCTTGGAGGATTTTGAGCATTACTTTGTTGGCATTTGAAGTGAGTGCAGTAGTTTGAAACTTCTTTGGCATTATCCTTCTTTGATTTGGAATGAAAACTGATTTTTTTCAGTCTTGTGGCCACTGCTGAGTTTTCCAAACTTTGTGACATATTGAGTGAAGCACTTTCACAGCATCATCTTTTAGAATTTGAAATAGCTCAACTGGAATTACATCACCTCTTCTAGCTTTGTTCATAGTGATACTTCCTGAGGCCCACTTGACTTCACACTCCATGATGTCTGGCTCTAGTTGAGTGATCACACCATCGTGGTTATCTGGGTCATTAAGTTCCTTTGTGTATAGTTGTTCTGTGTACTCTTGCCACCTCTTCTTAATATCTTTTGCTTCTGTTAAGTCCACATTGCTTCTGTCCTTTATTATACCCATCTTTGCATGAAATGTTCCCTTGGTATCTCTAATTTTCTGGAAGAGATCTCTAGTTATTCCCATTCTATTGTTTTTCTCCATCTCTTTTTATTGTTCACTTAAGAAGCCTTTATTATCTCTCCTTGATATTCTTCAGAACTCTGCATTTAGATTTATCTCTTCAATTCTCCTGTGCTTTTCACTTTTCTCCTTTTCTCAGCTATTTGTAAGGCCTCCTGAGACTACCATTTTGCCATTTTGCATTTCTTTTTCTTGGGGATGATTTTTATCTCCAATTCATGTACAATGTTACAAAACTCCATCCATAGTTCTTCAGGCACTTTGCCTATCAGATCTAATCCCTTGACTGTATTAGTTACTTCCATTGTATAATCATACTGTTCATGGGGTTCTCAAGGCAAGAATAATTAAGTAGTTTGCCATTCTCTTCTCCAGTGGACCTCAGATATGCAGATGACACCACCTTTATGGCAGAAAGGGAGGAAGAACTAAAGAGCCACTTGACGAAAGTGAAAGAGAAGAGTGAAAAATTTGGCTTGTTTAGTTCAGTTGCTCAGTCGTGTCTGACTCTTTGCGACCCCATAAATCACAGCATACCAAGCCTTCATGTCCATCACCAACCCCTGGAGTTCACTCAGACTTATGTCCATCAAGTCAGAGATGCCATCCAGCCATCTCATCCTCTGTTGTCCCCTTCTCCTCCTGCCCCCAATCCTCCCAGCATCAGCGTCTTTTCCAATGAGTCAACTCTTCACATGAGGTAGCCAAAGTATTGGAGTTTCAACTTCAGCATCAGTCCTTCCAACGAACACCCAGGACTGATCTCCTTTAGGATGGACTGGTTGGATCTCCTTGCAGTCCAACAGACTCTCAAGAGTCTTCTCCAACACCACAGTTCAAAAGCATCAATTCTTCGGCACTCAGCTTTCTTCACAGTCCAACTCTCACATCCATACATGACCACTGGAAAAACCATAGCCTTGACTAGACAGACCTTTGTTGGCAAAGTAATGTCTCTGCTTTGTTATATGCTATCTAGGTTGGTCATAACTTTCCTTCCAAGGAGTAAGCGTCTTTTAATTTCATGACTGTAATCACCATCTGCAGTGATTTTGGAGCCCCCCAAAATAAAATCTGACAGTTTCCACTGTTTCCATATCTATTTCCTATGAAGTGATGGGACCAGATGCCATGATCTTAGTTTTCTGAATGTTGGGCTTTAAGCCAACCCTTTAACTCTCCTTTTTT
>SJYW01027590.1:862209-887011 GCA_006410735.1 Raphicerus campestris
CTGTTTCCCCATCTATTTCCCATGCAGTGATGGGACCGGATGCCATGATCTTTGTTTTCTGAATGTTGAGCTTTAAGCCAACTTTTTCGCTCTCCTCTTTCACTTTCATCAAGAGGCTTTTTAGTTCCTCTTCACTTTCTGCCATAAGGGTGATATCATCTGCATATCTGAGGTTATTGATATTTCTCCCAGCAATCTTGATTCCAGCTTGTGTTTCTTCCAGTCCAGCATTTCTCATGATGTACTCTGCATAGAAATTAAATAAGCAGGGTGACAATATACAGCCTTGACGTACTCCTTTTCCTATTTGGAACCAGTCTGTTGTTCCATGTCCAGTTCTAACTGTTGCTTTCTGACCTGCAAACAGATTTCTCAAGAAGCAGGTTAGGTGGTCTGGTATTCCCATCTCTTTCAGAATGTTCCACAGTTTATTGTGATCCACACAGTCAAAGGCTTTGGCATAGTCAATAAAGCAGAAATAGATGTTTTTCTGGAAGTCTCTTACTTTTTCCATGATCCAGCGGATCCTGGAAAATGTTCCATGTGCACTTGAAAAGAATGTATATTCTACTTTGGAGGGATGTAATGTCCTGAAAATATGAATTGAGTGTAACTGTTCTATCGGGTCATTTGGGATTTCTGTTGCCTTGTTGATTTTCTGTGTAGAAGATCTGTTCTGTGACGTGAGTGGGCTGTTAAAGTTTCCCACTATTATTGTCTTCCTGTCAGCTTCTCCCTGTATGTCTGTTGTCTAGTCACTAAGTTGTGTCCAACTCTTTCTGATCCCATGGACTGTAGCCACCCAGGCTCCTTCTGCCCATGGGATTTCCCAGGCAAGAATACTGGAGTGGGTTGCCATTTCCTTCTCCAGGGCATTGAACCCACAGGTTGATCCCGCGTCTCCTGAATTAGAGGCAAACTCTTTCCACTGAGCCCCCGAGGAAGCCCTCATGCCTTTAGCTTGTGTGCTATGTATCTGGGCGCTCCTGCGTTAGGTGCATGTCTGTGGACGAGTGTCAACATCTTCTCTATTGCTCCTTCCACCATTATGTGGTGTCCTTTATCTTTCTTCGTGGCCTTTGTTTTAAAGTCTGTTTTGTCTGATGTTAAGTATTGCAATTTCTGCTTTCCTTTTATTTCCAGTACATGAAATATCTTTTTCTGTGCCGTCACTTCTAATCTGTGTCCTTTGCCATAAGGTGGGCCTCATATAGGCTGCATATTGTAGGGTCTTTTTTTTTTTTAATCCGGTCTGCCACTCTGTCTTTTGATTGGAGCATTCAGTCCATTGACATTTAGGGTAATTATTGATACATATGTGTTTATTGCCATATTAAACCTTGTTTTCCAGTTGATTCTTTGTTTTTCTTCCTCTTTCTTTTTGTTGTTTGATGGTTTACTTTATGCTTATGGTCTTTTTGGGTTTTGTGCGTTTATTTTACGTTTTCAATTTGTGACTGCTCTTTTTTTTTTTTTGACTGCTCTGTTTTTTAAGTATGTGAACCTTTTGTATATCTGCTAGCTTTAAAGTGATATTCATGTCTGCTGAAACATATTCTAAAAAAAATGCGCATTTTCTTACTGTCCTTCCCCACATTTTATGATTTTGATGTCCTTTTTTACATCTTCATGTTTATCCCTTTGCTGTTGCTTGTGTTTATCATCACTTTCACAAATAGATTTTTTCCTTTTTTTGGGATTTTTATACTAGCCAGTTTAAATGATTTACTTTCCAGTCATGACTTCTCCCTTTCTGTATCTCCTTGCTTCTTTTCTATTTAGAGATCTTTTAATATTTCCATAGTTTTTCTATGGGTGTATTCATTTAGTTTTTGCTTACCTGAGAAATTCTTTATTTTTCTTCTTATTCTAAACAATAATCTTGCTGGATAGAATATTCTAGATTGCAGAATTTTCCCTTTCAAGACTTTGAATATATTTTGCCACTCCCTTTTGGCCTGCAGTGTTTCTGTAGAGAAATCAGCTGATAGGCTTATGGGGGTTCCCTTGTAATTAACTCTTTGTTTTTGTCTTGCTGCCTTTAGAATCCTCTTTAACTTTTGCCATTTTTATTATAGTATGTCTTGGTGTAGGTCTGTTCGGATTCATATTGTTTAGAGATCCTCTGTGCTTCCTATATCTGGATATCTGTTTGGTTCTTTAGGTTTGGGAAGTTTTTAGTCATAATTTCTTCAAATACACTTTCAATCCTGTTTTGTCTTCTTATGGAAAACATTACACATAGATCAACGCACTTTATAATTATCCAGTGGGTCTCATATTGTTTTAATTTTTTTCATTTGACTTTCTGTCTGCTGTTTTGTGTAATTTCGTTTGTTCTGTCTTCCAGATCACCTATTCCTTCTTCTGCATTATTTATTCTGGTATTCATTACCTTTAGCTCAACTTTAATCTTGGCAAATGAATTTTCTAACTTGGCTCCTCCTTATAGTCCCTAGTTCCTTTTTATAGCAATTTGCATTTCTGTTGATAGCCTTTCTTAATTCCCTTAGCATTTTCATTACCTCTTTTTGAAGTTGGTGTCTATTAGACTGACTAGCTCAGTTTCACTGTCTCTTTAGGGGAATTCTCTTGGTCTTTTAGTTGGTAGTAAAAAGACTCTGATGCTGGGAGTGATTGGGGGTAGGAGGAGAAGGAGATGACAGGATGAGATGGCTGGATGGCATCACTGACTTGATGGACATGAGTCTGAGTGAACTCTGGAAGTTGGTGATGGACAAGGAGGCCTGGCGTGCTGTGATTTATGGGGTCGCAAAGAGTCGGACACGACTGAACTGAACTGAATTCCTCTGCTGCTTCATTTTACTTATATTTCTCTTAGTCTGAGTTTAGGAGAAACAGTCATCTGCTGTAGCCTTGGAGGACTGTTTATATGTGAGGGTGTCCCTGCATAGCTTGTGTGGATGTAACACTTCTTTGAGGGTTGTTTTTGGCTTGAGTGCTTGCTGTCTCTTTTCTCTACATGTGCTGTCCATTATCCACTTGATAAGGGGTGTACAGGTGCTTGGCCCATGCACAGTCCCAAAAAGGCAAGGGCAGCGGTTGGTGCTTGGTCATGGGACCCTTGGTGGCGGCAGTGCCTACCACCTGCCGCGGTCTGCAGCCACCTCTGGAGTCTGAGGTGGTAGCGGCCGCTTGTGCCTACCCCGGAGCTCATGTAGGTGGTGCCCTGTCACCTGAGAGCACACAGCGGGAGAGGAATTCCTGTGGCAGCCCTGCACCTCTCCTTGCCTGCCCCCCTCCTTGCCTGCCCCCTAACAATATCGCCTTACCTTTCTGGTGGACCCAGGCTTATTCCCATATTCCCTTGGTTGGGGCACGTGACATCCTAGTCCCCTTGGGCTGTCCGTATTGCCAGCCCCAGTCCTTTCCCCAGTTCTACCTCTGAAGCCTGAGCCTCGGCCCCCAGCTGCCTCCGTGGATGAGCATGTCAGACTGGGGAGGGCCTGGTGGCAGCACTGACCATCTGTCCAGGTCTGTCTCTACGTTGCTCTCATAAGCCAGCTGTATGCTGTCTGAGACTCCAGAGCCCTTCCTCGGGCCCCACTGATCTCTCCACCTGTGACAGGGCTTCCAAGGGAGCAGAAACCTTTCCCCTCTCATAGCTCCTGTCCAGATTCCTTTCTCTCTTTTTCCTCTTTGTTTTGTTCTTCACAGTTAAATGGAGATTTTTTTTGCCCTTTAGAAATCTAGAAAATGTTCTACCGATGTTCACTAGGTGTTCTGTGAGAACAATTCCACATGCAGATGTATTTTTGATACATTTGTGGGAGAAGGGGCGCTCCCACCCTACTCTTCCTCCACCTTGATCTGATCCCCCAAAATATCAGTGTCTTTAGATTTCTCTTCTCTGAGCGATATTCTAAACCAACTAGGTTTGCTTTATAAGAAAGAGTTGAGGTTTCCTTTCTAAACATGAAATAGACAAAATGTAAAGGGAACTGACCTTTTTGTTTATTTCTAGGAGCTGCATGCTGCTTCCCTTGAACAGCATCTTCTAGATCAGATTCGAATAGTTTTTCCAAAAGCCGTTTTTCCGGTCTGGGTTGATCAGCAGACTCACATATTTATCCAGATTGGTAGGTGCTGTCGTAACCCTTTCTGTCACACACACTTCGCCATCGCAGTGACTCCAAAGCAGAGGTCAGGGCACACTGATGACCCTTGTTTTCTGTACAGCTGCACTGATACCAGATGCTCCTTATGGAAGGCTGGAAACTGACAGCAGACTCCTGATTCAGCCAAAGACCCGCCAAGCCAAAGAGAGGACATTTTCAGAAGCAGATAATACACCTGGAAAATTTCATCATTATGGAAGAGACCAAAAAGGATTGGCAAAAGAACTTCAAACCAAGCAACTTCAACCAAATACTGTAGGAGTCGCTGGGCCTAAAGAAAGAGAATCAGAGGGTAGAACTGACTCATCATTTATACCAAGCTTATGGACTGTGATAAGAAGCATTTTTTCTTCTGGGTCTGAGAAGAAACGAGACACATCCTGGGGGTTAACTGAAATCAATGCTTTCAAAAACATGCAGTCAGCAGTTGTTCCTCTGGACAATATTTTCAGAGTATGCAAATCCCAGCCTCCCAGCATATGTAAGGCATCAGCAACTTCTGTGTTTCATAAACATTATGCCATTCATGTATTTCCATGGGACCAGGAATATTTTGGTTTGGAGCCCAGCTTCACTGTGACCTATGGAAAGCTAGTGAAACTGCTTTCTCCAAAGCAACAGCAAAGTAGAGCAAAGCAAAATGTCTTGTCACCTGAAAAAGAGAAGCAGATATCAGAGCCTCTAGATCAGAAACAGGTTAGCCCAGACCGTAGTCACACAGCTGGCAAGGCCTGTGTGCTAAAGGTAGTCTGGAATGGACTCGAGGAACTGAAGAATGCCATGAAATACACCAAAAACTTAGACGTGCTTCATCTTGGGAAAGTCTGGGTTAGTATGTCTTTCTTTAAAAAATATTGTGTTAGTTGCTCAGTTGTGTCCGACTCTTTGCAACCCCATGGACTATAGCTCGCCAGACTCCTCTATCCATGGAATTCTCCAGGCAAGAATACTGGAATGGGTAGTCATTCCTTCTCCAAGGGATCTTCCCAACCCAGGGATTGAACCTGGGTCTCCCGCATGGCAGGCAGATTCTTTACTGTCTGAGCCACCAGGGAAGCCCCAAATTGCACTAGAGTTGATTTACAGTGTTGTTTGTTTCTGGTGTATAGCAAATGGGTTAGTATAAATCTTAGAAAATAATTTTATGTTGCTTGAACTTGCCCAAATTTTGAAAAAATATTATAATATTTTATGCAAAAGTTGAAAACCAGTGTAATAAATACTATTTAAAGTCCTCCCCTCCTCTAGTCTTTCCTGGTGGCTCAGATGGTAAAGAATCTGCCTGCAATGCCGGAGACCAGGGTTTGATCCCTAGTTCGGAAAGATCCCCTGGAGAAGGAAATGGCAACCCACTCCAGTATTCTTGCCTTGAGAATCCCATGGACGGAGGAATCTGGCCGGCTACAGTCCACGGGGTCGCAAAGAGTCAGACACGACTGAGTGACAACGACAACAACAACGAAAGTTCCCATGGGGACACATTTCTGATTGCAGGGTAAAGTCCTTGTTTGGGTAAGGTTTGGTGTTTTTCTGGCTAATAAGCTTGGACAGGTAAAAGCTAAGATAGGTACAGCCCCAGAGAGGTCAAAATTACCTGCCTGGGGATAACAAGTCAATAAGTAGAATGAGGATTCAAACCCTGGCAGGCTGACTCTTGAGTTCATGCTTCAGATGGAGTGACCTACAAAGCCTCCCATCTTTAATGCCTGAAGATTTGCTGCCACCTTCTTGAAAGCAGAGGAATGTCTTGTTATGTACTGGGGGAGACGCCCAGTGTAGGGAGAGACCCACGGTGTGAGATGACCAGGATTCAGAGGTACCCAGAAAGCGCCTTACCCTGCTGGTATTGTTTCTTTGCTGTGATGGAGAGCAGAAGTAGCACAACTAGCATCTCACCTCCTCATTCTAACTTCAAATGTTAATGTTACTTTTATATGAAGTGAGCCACCAGCCTCCTTTATTTTAACTTAATTTTGAAGGAAGATTATGAGAACAGGGAAGAACAATGGAAAGGAAAGGGAGTCTCCTTAGTGAAAGTGAAGTTGCTCAGTCGTGTCCGACTCTTTGCAACCCTGTGGACTGTAGCCTGCCAGGCTCCTCTGTCCATGAGATTCTCCAGGCAAGAATACTGGAGTGGGTTGCCATTTCCTTCTCCAGAGGATCTTCCCAACCCAGGGATCGAACCTGGGTCTCCTACATTGCAGGCAGATGCTTAATCCTCTGAGCCACCAGGGAAGCCCCCAGTCTCCTTAGTAGATTTCTTTTACTCTCACAGTTTAGACTGTGACCTTTAGGTAGATGACTTACAAGTTGTAATCTCTTCGGCCTGCATCATTCTCTAAAGCTCCAACCGTGCCTCATGTTTTCTGTTATCTCTAATCTCTTCCTCAAGAAGATCCCACTACATCTTGAAAATCATATTGTCTGAACTTGTTAATAGACCTGTCTGTTTCTAATAGTAGTTCTGCCATTAGGCAGGAAACACTGATGTTTCCTTGATATTATTTGGTGAGGATGGGGTGGAAAAGTGATCGAGTCCTGGAGACCAGGAGAGACGGCAGTGGAGCCTGCACTTGCCACTCTGTGCTCAGGTTGGGAGGATGGCCAGTGAGAGATGGCAGTTAGCTGCCACCAGGAACTCAGGCTGGCTTAACCGGAGAGAGCAAGAGTGATCACCTTCTGAAGAGGATGTTAAAGAAACAACTGTAGGAAAAAAAATTGAAATGTTAGTATTATAACAGTACCTGAATGCCCACCTGTACTATCAATCATGGCAGTATCTTATCATTCACCTGAGTTGATAGAAATTAATATCAGTGTTTATGCTGTGGAATATTTCTTAATCAAGATTTTAACATTTATATTTTAAATTCATTTTTATATATTTCAGATTCCAGATGACCTGAGAAAGAGACTAAATATAGAAATGCATGCAGTCGTCAGAATAACTCCAGTGGAAATTACCCCTAACATTCCAAGATCTCTAAAACTACAACCTACAGAAAACTTAGTGAGTTCACATTCATATATCACAAGTGTTTTACATGCATGGTAACATTTCTAGTTGCTTTAGCTAAGTAATAAGAATGTACTCCTTTATTCTAGAAGGGCAAAGAAGTCTTCTGATTTTATTGTAAAAAAAATACATATAAGATGCTGTTTTAACTCTTTAAGTGTGCAATTTAGTGCCATTAAGTACATTTATAACATGAAACCATCACTATTTCTGAAACTTTTCCATCCACAGAATAGAAACTTTGTGCCCATTAAGCAATCACTCCCCACCCTTTCCTCTCCCAATTCTCAACTGTGATCAGTCCCTGTGAATTTGCTTATTCTAGATCTTATATGTGGGTGGAATCATATGATATTTGCCCTTTGTGTCTTTGTTATTTCGTTTAACGTGTTGTCAGGGTTAATCCACACTATAGCATATATCAAACTTCATTCCTGTTTATGGCTGTATAGTATATATATATATATACACACACACACACACACACACACATGTTGTTTATTCATCAGTCGATGGACACTGGGGTTATTTCTGTTCTTTTTTTTTTTTTTCAACTTTTCTGATTAATGCTGCTGTGAATATTGATATACAAATATTTGAGTCCCTACTTTCGGTTCTTTTGGGCACATACCCAGGAGTTGAATTGCTAGATCAAATGGTATTGTTTACCTATTTCAGAAACCAAAGGTCTTTTTTTTTCCCTGCTCTGGAACTTTGTTGCTGCAGGCAGGCTTTCTCTAGTTGCAGTGAGCAGGGCTACTCTCTAATTGCAGTGCACAAGCTTCTCGCTGCAGGGGCTTCTCTTGTTGCAGAGTATGGGCTCAGTATGTGGTGCTAGAGCTTAGTCACCCCATGACATGTGGGATCTTCCCGGACCAGGGATCAAACCTGTGTCCCCTTCATTGGCAGGAGGATTCTTAACCACTGGACCACCAGGAAAGTCTGCAAGAAGTCTTTAATAAATGGTATACATATATCATACATTGTGCCAATGCAAATATGGATAATTTGGCATTTAAAGGATTGATATTTTTGCTACATCTGGGCAGTTTTTTAGGGAAATTCTCACATGTTTCAATATTAACAGTGCAATGTAAAAAGAGAGGTAGACTGTTTTACTTTTCAACACTTAATTTTGATATAAACTGATACAGTCAGGAATTGAAATATGGAACTTAATTTCAAAATCTCTTTAGAATATTATCAGGCTTCCCTGATAGCTCAGTTGGTAAAGAATCAGGCTGCAATGCAGGAGACCCCAGTTTGGTTCCTGGGTCGGGAAGACTTGCTGGAGAAGGGAAAGGCTACCCACTCCAGTATTCTATCCTGGAGAATTCCATAGACTGTATAGTCCATGGAGTCCAAAGAGTCAGATGCAACTGAGCGACTTTCTTTTTTTTTTTTTTTAGAGTGTTATCATCTGTACCAACAGAGATTACCAGTTCCCAGAGAATTGTAACAGGAAAATTGCTATATGTTTAGAAAATGCCAAACATGATTTAATCCTTCTCTGATAATTTGTATTATACTTCTAGATCCTCTGGATAATTATGGTCATTATGTCAAGGTCCTTATAAAACCATTTTCACAGATCTTTCTGCTTGATGGAACCTCAGATAAAATAGTTTATATTTTGTGACTAGAGAAGAAAACAAATAGAATTCAAGCTATTTCCATAATAGTATGCAGCTGAGCATTTAACATATTCACTGATTTGTAGTTTTAACTTTCTGATTCTTTGGTCTTCAGTTTTTCTGATTTGTGCTTTGTGTTATAGTTGATTTACTTTAGAGTATAGTTGATTTACAGTGTTGTGTTAGGTTCAGATGTATAGCAGATTGGTTCAGTTCTACATATATCCATTCATTTTCAGATTCTTGTCCCATGTAGATTATTACAAAATATTGACTGGAGTTCTCTGTGTTATACAGTAGTTCGTTGTTGATTATTTTATATATAGTAATGTGTATATGTTCATCTCAAACTCCTAATTTATCTTCCCTCCACCTTTGCACTTTGATAACCATAAGTTGTTTTTAGAATCTGTGAGTCTTATTTCTGTTTGTAAATAAATTAATTTGTATTTTTTTAGATGCCACATATAAGTGAAATCTTTTTCTGTCTGAAATATAAGTAATTCAATTAGTATGATTTATGTCAGAGTGTTCTGGGTATGTTTTCCTCTAAGAATTATTTTAATTAGATTATAGTTACTTTGCAGTGTTTTATAGCAAGCTGAATTAGCTGTTTGTTTAGTCGCGAAGTCATGTCTGACTCTGTGCATACAACCCCATGGACTGCAGCAACCAGGCCTCCCTGTCCTTCACTATCTCCTGGAGATTGTTCAGACTCATATCTATTGAGTTGGTGATGCCATCTAACCACTTCATCCTCTGCTGACCTCTCCTTTTGCCTTAAATCTTCCATAGCATCAGAGTCTTTCCAGTGAGTCAACTCTTCGCATCAGGTAGCCAAAGTATTGGAGTTTCAGCATCAGTCATTTCAGTGAATATTCAGGACTAATTTCCTTTAGGATTGACTAGTTTAATCTCCTGCAGTTCAAGGGACTCTCAAGCATCTTCTCCAGCCCCACAGTCTAAAAGCATCAATTCTTTGGCACTCACCCTTCTTTATGGTCTAATTCTCTCATCAATAGATGACTAGTGCAAAGACCCTAGCTTTGACTCTACGGACATTTGTCAGTGACGTGATGTCTTTGCTTTTTAATGCAACTGTAGGCTTGGCACAGCATGCTGCCCAGGAAGCAAGCGTCTGCTCTCATGGCTGCAGCCACTGTCCGCGGTGACTTTGGACAGAAGAGAAGCTCTGCCACCGCTTCTGCTGTCTCCCCATCTGTTTGCCATGACCTGATGGGACCGAGTGTCATGATGTTAGCTTTTTGAGTGCTGAGTTGTAAGCCATCTTTTTCGCTTTCCTCTTTCACTTTCCTCAAGAGGCTTTTTAGTTCCTCTTCACTTTGTGCCATTAGGATGGTGTCATCTGCATATCTGAGGGTGTTGATATTTCTCCCAGCAGTCTTGATTCCAGCTTGTAACTCATCCAGCCCAGTGTTTCACATAATGTACTGTCTGTATAAGTTAAATATGCAGGGTGACAATATATATCTTTGATGTACTCCTTTCTCAAGTTTGAACCAGTCTGCTCTTTCATGTAAGAGTCTAACTGTTGCTTCCTGACCAGCATACAGGTTTCTCAGGAGACAGGTAGTCTGATATTCCCATCTCTAGAATTTTCCACAGTTTGCTGTGATTGGCTTTCCCATAGTCAGTGAAGCAGAAGTAGCTTGTTTGTTTTTTCTGAAATTCCCTTGCTTTGTCTATGATCCAGTGAATGTTGGCAGTTTGATCTTGGTTCCTCTGCCTTTTCTAAGTCCAGCTTGTACACCTGGAAGGTCTTGGTTTTCAAGTATTGATGAAGCCTAACTTGAAGGATTTTTGAGCATAACCTTTCTAGCGTGAGAAATGAGTGCAAATGTATGGTAGTTTTTACATTCTTTGGCATTGCCCTTCTTTGGGATTGGAATGAAAATGGACCTTTTCCAGTCCTGTGGCCACTGCTGGGTTTTCCAGATTTGCTGACATGTAGAGTGGAGTACTTTTAAGAGCATCATCTTTTAGAATTTGAAATGGGTCAGCTGGAATCCCATCACCTCCACTAGCTTTGTTGATAGTACTGCTTCCTGAGGGCCACTTAACTTCACACTCCAGGAAGTCTGGCTCTTGCTGAGTGACCACACTGTCTTGGTTATCCAGGTCATTAAGAGCTTTTGTGTGCAGGTCTTGTGTGTGTGCTTGCCACCTCCTGAATCTGCTTGTTTTTTCAAGCTTCGGGTTCTTTCTTGAATGTTTCTTGTGTCCTCTGTCCGTGCCACCATTCTTTTGTTGAGGTCTTGAGTCATCTTCACTCTAATTACGCTGAATTCTTCCCCAGGCAGATTGCCTGTCTCTCCTTCACTTCGTTGTTCTTCTGGGGTCCTATCTGGTTTCTTTGTCTGGAACATGTTTCTCAGCTGGGTCATACTTTCTAGCTTTCCGTGTTCGTGGTCTCTGTTCCTCAGGCTGCAGGACTGTGGTTCCTCTCGCTTCTGGCATCTCCCCCTAGTTGCTGAGGTTGATCCAGGGGCGTGTACAGGCCTTCTGTTGGGAGAGACTGCTGCCTGGCCCCCCACCGCCGCCCTCGGTGAGTGGATCTGGGTCTTGTCTGTCTGTCGGCAGCGCTGTGTCACGAGGTATGTTTGGAGGCAGCTGTTGGCTCAGGGAGGCATTTGGGCAGCCTGCCTGTTCCTGAGCTGGGCTGTGCTCCCACCCTTGTGGTGGTTCTGGGGCGTCCCAGTGCTGGAGCCTGCAGGCTGGTGGGGGGGCCAGGCCTCCAGGAGCGCTCATGCCCGTGAACAGTGCCCGAGCCTATGCCACCAGCGTCCTTGTCCTCACAGCACGCCCCAGCCTGTCCCCGCCTCCCCAGGGAGGCGCCTGCGGCCTGCAGGCAGTTCCATCCCGGGTTCCCGTGGAGTCACTGTCTAGCCCTGCACCCTAGTGCACGTGAAGCCTTGCTGAGCGCCGGCATTGAAGCTGCACCAGTCTTCACAGACCAGAGACACTGATGGCTCCTCCTCCCGGTGCCAGACCCCCCGCCTGGGCCGCTGACATGGGGCCCAGAGCTCTCCCACAGTGGCAGAACTTCTGCGATACTCTTATTTTCCAGTTTGTGGGTCTCCCACCCAGTGGGTATAGGATTTGATTATATCACAGAAGCCCCCCTCCTGCTGTCTTAGTGTAGCTTTTCTTTGTCTTTGGATGTAGAATTATCCTTTATGGTAGGTTCAGGTCTTTTTTGTAGGTGTTTGTATAGCAGTTAGTTGTGATTTAGCTCTTTCTTAAGAAGAGGTGAACCGAAGTCCTTTTACTCGCCCTCTTGTCTCTGTCTTGTCTCTCAGTATCTTTTTAAAAACCATGTGAAAGAAATTTAACATTGTCTTGATAACTCCAGGATTTTCAGAGTCTGGTATTTTGCTGTCTGTATTGCACTGATATTCTTAAGTCATCTTAAACATAGGCCGTAGTATAAAAGTTTTTGTAATGTGGAACTTTTATGGCTCTTGACTTATAACGTTTTGAGTTTTTTTTTTTAAGGTGATAGGAGCTTTGCTTTTAACGTGGTTATTGATCTTGATATTTTTTTTGAAAAACTAGGTCTTATGTACAAAAATAGCCACTGCTCATTAGTTTTTTTCCTTTTCCTCTAGTATCGGCAATGGGATATTTCCTTTCCTGTCCCTAGTTGTGTGCTTTGGTGGAAGCTGTGTTACCTTGTCAGGTCTCTCTANTAGGTCTTATGTACAAAAATAGCCACTGCTCATTAGTTTTTTTCCTTTTCCTCTAGTATCGGCAACGGGATATTTCCTTTCCTGTCCCTAGTTGTGTGCTTTGGTGGAAGCTGTGTTACCTTGTCAGGTCTCTCTAGGCTGATTATATCATTTAGGACAGAAAGTTGTTTGATTCTAGAGGAACTATGAGTTGCTTTCTGATTCTAAAAGTCTTGATTTTAAAGTTTTCTTTTTTTTTCCAGCTAAAATATTATAGGTTTATTTAAAACTTAATTCTCACCTTGAGTATGCAAAATACAAACTGCACAAAATGTTCATTTTTTTTACTTTGTAGTTTACAAATATACAAAATAGAAGTTTGCTTAAATTTATATTACATATTTATTAAGGCAAGGAACTATATAGAAAAAAACATTTGTTCTGCTTAAGGCATACTTGGGAATAAACCATTGTACAAATTATTGCACATCTGAAACCACAGTGCATAACAGACTGTCTGCATAAAAAGATTAAAGTAAACCAGGTGTATTTACCTGACCTAGGTCATAAATGTAGATCACAAGACAAAAATAGATTTTCCTTGTCAAAGTATGCAGCAGTTTGAGAACTTTGGCCTCATTTGGTACCTTTAGAACCAAGACTTACCAAGCACCATCGTTTAGGCTATTAAACACCATTTTCTGTACCTGAATTTCTTCCTCTTCTTCTAAGATCATCATAATGGCTTTTAGAAGGCAAACAGAATACAAGGTGATCTTTATGCTTATATTGCATCAAAACATTTCTCAAGGGGTTCTGGTCTTCCCTCCCCCCAACTCTCAGATCTAATTTATACCCTGATATCCACAACTTCCAGTCACCCCCTTGGCGTTTTGTAAGTCCAGGAATATATATATATATTCAAGTTGGATTTAGAATTGGAATGATAGAAGATCCAGTCACAGACCCCATCTGTTTGGTGTTTTGTTTTTTGTTTTTTGAGTTTGTCTTTTGGTTTTCTTGTGTCTCCTGATTATCCATGCACAAGTTGACTTGTTGGGAACTTGACCATGATTGTAGTGCTTTCCAGCTGGGTCCCTCCCCTCACCAGGAAGACAGTGTGAAAGGTAAAAAATACTGAATTCTCTTCTGGCAGTGGGTCACATCCACTGTTTGGGGATTTAAAAGTGCCTCTTCATATGTAAGGCGAGGTGGTCTGACCTCGAGAATGCCTGGTCGCACCTCTGGCACTGGAAGGGGCAGTGCCCAGTGTGTTTGCCATAGTGCCTGGTCAGTTCATCTGAGCGGGCAGACTTCCACCCACAGCCACCCCAGTCACAGGGGTAAGGCTTCTCACCTGTGTGGGCGTGCGGGTGTGCCTTGAGAGGAGAGCTCTTCGTGTAGGTTTTGCCACAGCCTGCATAATCACAAGTGTGAGTGGCCGTCCTTTTCCGGGGCCACGACCATCTTCCCCTCTTTGGTTTGGGCTCCTCCGGCATGCAGGAACCGGGTGGCACGAGCTCTTGGTAATGCAGCGGTGGAACCTGCGGCTGCATCTAGTCGGGCAGGAAGGGAGGGTAGTTGGGCCCAGGGTGGGGATGGAAGCCCGGGGGGGAGCGGCAGGGCAGGATGACAGTCCCGGCTACTCAGTAGTTCCTCAGCACCCAGGGTCGGGGTAGTCCTGCTGGGGAGCTGCCGCCCCACGGGAAAGTCGTGCGCAGGCGGCCAGTGGCCATTGCTGAGAGGAGTCCGTGGCTGTCACGGTGTCCTCGTCAGCATCAGCCTCTTCCTCGTCCTCCCCGTCGAGCAGCGGTCCAGCCAGTGCACCCTCCACCTGCAGCTTCAGCTATCCAGTCGCGGGCGGCGGCCTCCTGTATGGCCGGGAGTCTGCACCGCGTCCGACGGCAACCTGGTGGACATCAACGATGTGAGCCCCTCCGGTGGCTTCGTGGCCGAGTTCCTGCGGCCCGAATTGGACCCAGCTGTACATTCCGCTGCAGCAGCCGCAGCCGCAGCCACCAGGTGGCGGGGCTGATGGGCAAGTCTGTGTTGAAGGCGTCGCTGAGTGCCCCTGGCAGCGTGTACAGCAGCCCGTCGGTCATCAGTGTTAGCAAAGGCAGCCCGGACAGCAGCCACCCCGTGGTGGTGGCGCCCTACAGTGGCGGGCCGCCACGCCTGTGCCCCAATATCAAGCAGGAGGCTGTCTCCTCGTGCACCCGTCGGTCGGCCCCTAGAGGCCCACTTGGGCACTGGACCTCTCAGCAATAGTTTTCATTTTTATTTTGTGACTTTCTCTAGGTCTTTAATCCCATTTTCCAATAATATACAAAGAAGTAACTGACTTATTTCTGTGATTTTTAAGAGTGGGAAGGTGATGCCTTTTCTTAGTTTAGCTTGCTTTTTTAATGGTGAGCATATTCTAAACTGAGCTTAATCAGTGGATCTAATGAATGAAGAGAGATAACAGATATGAGTTGTTATATATGAGCTGTTAGATAATAGATATGAGAGTTGCAAAATGGTAGAAGTTTATTTTCCTAGGCAGATAGTGTCCTTCACATATGAATTTTGGTTCTGTTTTGTATTTTAAGAAGATTGTTTAAACTTAATATTAATCTAAAAGCTTCAGAAATTAGCAGTTTTTCTCAGAATTTCTTCATATCTTTTGAACAGTTTATTAACAGTCCACTTGTTGAACGTATCAGCCATCATAGAAAAAAAAAAAGTGAGACTAACATATAAAGATTTTGTTTTTCTCATGTGCAAAGAAGTTTGGCGGCGCTCCCAGGTGGCTAAACCACGTAGGCACGAATCCAGGCTCCTCTGATCACTCTCTTCTGTCACCTTTAGCCTTTGTCTCTCCTCCGCTTAGATGCAAGGTATTTACGGTGGTAAGAGACATCACATCTGCATTCTGGGCAGCAGATGGAAAGGCGTCTTCTTGCAGGGTCTCTCCACTGTTCAGTTCAGGAGAGAAGGCCTTCTCTTGGATTGCTGATGGTAATGCGCTGGCCGGAGGGCAGCCACACACGAGCGCACACAGCTCCCAGCTGGGAGCAGAGGAGCCTGCTTCCTGGCTACAGAGTCTGCTTCACAGGAAGCAGCAGAGAACAGGGCTGGAATGGTTATCAAGTGAGNTTGGATTGCTGATGGTAATGCGCTGGCCGGAGGGCAGCCACACACGAGCGCACACAGCTCCCAGCTGGGAGCAGAGGAGCCTGCTTCCTGGCTACAGAGTCTGCTTCACAGGAAGCAGCAGAGAACAGGGCTGGAATGGTTATCAAGTGAGCTGAATTATGCGCTGTGTATCACTGGGCGTAGATAAAAGGAGCATTTAAAACTTTGCCGCTTGTATGACTCTTCCTTCAGGGTGCACCATACTCAATGTACTGTAATGGCAAGTCCCAAACCTGTGCCTGTGACCATCATTTTACTGGCAAGATAAGGTATTAAAATAAGAATGTTAATTTAAGTTCAGGTAGTAGGATATCGTTACTGTTTCTTTCCTTTCCTCTGGCAGTCTGAAGATGTAAGTGAAGAAGACATAAAAACTGTGTTCTGTTCCTGGCTACAGCAGTCTGCCACTACCACAATTCCTCTGATAGTGTCTGAGGAGGAGTACATTAAACTGGAAATGAAAGATGGTAAGTATAGTTTATTTGTTGTTTTCATATTTTTCCTATTAAAGAAGTTAGAAATTTTTTCATTTTTTTTCCATCTTGTGATAGGTATGAACAGGAAACCTAATAATGATAATTAAACAGTAGATTTTATGTATCAAAGAATCCTTTTATTTAAATGTACATGAACTTAAATTATTTCTTCTCAGCTTCAGTACTAACTGCATTTATTACTTTCTTTTTACTAGGGGTGAAGGAGTTTTCTCTGAATATAGTTCATTCTTGGGAAAAGGAAAAAGAAAAAAATATTTTTCTATTGAGTACCAATCTGCTGCAGAAGATGACAATACAAGTAATTACATACTACTGAATATTTAATGATATTTTCACATGTGATTGATTCTAAAGTGTGAATCTACTTGTTAAGATCTTGCATCCTAAACTATATTAGAAACTCAAATGATAAGAGTAAGGAATAACTTGATTTAAAATATTTTATTCTGTAATCTCTTTAACTTACCTAAACAAATGACTGATTTATCCTAAATTTAAAATGGATGCTTCAGCAAAATTGCTCCAGGGATAGAACTGATCATGTTAACTGGCCACTGGATCATGATTTTAAACTCTTCTAGTATGGAAACAAATGAAAACTTAGCTGAGGGGGGGTAACTTTTTTTTAATTCATATTTTTATTTGCAGTTTTGCTGCACAGCCCATATTATTTTGTCAATTCTTAAATTCTCAACTCTTAACTATTATCAGATTACTTTTCTTCCAGATATATGTTTAAAGTACTCTTTTTAGAACATTATGTTTTGGTTAGAATATTTACTAACCAGTCTTTATAGAACTGAAGATGAATTAAAGTCATTTAGAATTTCAGTGGTTTGAAAGTAGATATTATTTCTTTACTTTGGTGAAATACAATTTAAGAAATACCATTCAGAGACGATACAGATGGAAGACTGTGAAAAGAATGTGACATAAATCAAAATTGGAAATAAAGATATATCTCTAAACTGTATAAAGAAGACATTCTTTACTGCTTGTTAACTATAAATATTTATATTCCTTAGATGAGTAAATTATTATTGTCAGGGCTATTTTAAGTAATAATCTTGCATGCACAGTATATCTTTTCTCTCTGGTGTAATAACAGAATCAGCAATTCAGTTTCCTGGAACCCAAGAAAAGCAGGCAAAAGGTGTTATTTTGACATGTAAAATTGATTTTTCCTTGCTACTATAGGTCCTTCTAGATCCTATGGTAAAAGAAGAAAACAGTGAGGAAACTGACTTTATTCTTCCTTTTTTAAAGCTGAACTGCTTGGGGTAAGAAGTTACGGCCAAACTGGCATGTTTAGACACGTTTAACATTACCTGTCTTAGGGCTTTTATGTGTAAATATTAAATTAGATATCAGTGTCATTGACTGGTCTTAGTAATGTAATGGTAGATAGTTTTTTCAAGGATTGTTTCTGTTTTCACACCTGGCTTAGTAATTTGCCTTCTCTTCTTAGATAAACTGAAAGTATTAGAAATTTTACTTTGAGATTTGATCTGTGAGAAGAGAGCCAACTAGATATGACCTGGATCATACATGCTTGAATAAAGCAATAATCTTTTGAAATTAATAAATTAGCTTTGAAAGTTAAATCCAAAGACATTAGTTGAGTGTTTAAAAATATTTCAAATTAAGTTATTCCTTCACTGTCTTATAGATGTACTGATTGATGGGAATTATTTGTGTTTTCCTTAACTTTGAAGACAAATTTGAAAAGAACCTCCTCAATTTCTTTAGCTCTTAATACTGTATAAGAATCTCACATAAACTGTTACTTCTTAGAATTCATCACAGAGGCCTTTAATGGATGTAGTAGTAGTGATTTGATTTTCTGTAATAGTATAATCTAAAAAGGTTTTAGTTAAAGGATTAAACTACAAAGCAACAGTAACCTGCTTTTTAAAGTAAATAATCTACGTTATAAAGTAAAAACTCTTCAGTTTAGACTAATTTTAATAATTTATGATATTTATTATCAGAAATAAACTGGCAGAATCAGGAAGTAGGTTGAAGTTCATGTTTGCGTAATCTTGAGATTGAAACTGGATTTCAAAGATGATGTTTAAGAGGAAATAAGTCTTCAGTTATCCTAATACTTTAAAAGCACTCATGTATGATAATGTTGATTAACAAGCCAGAAATCATTTTGAGGGGGATATGTGTGTGTATTAAGACAAATCCCCTTAAGGANGAAATGATACAAGATGTGTATAAGAGACAGGGAAATAAGTCTTCAGTTATCCTAATACTTTAAAAGCACTCATGTATGATAATGTTGATTAACAAGCCAGAAATCATTTTGAGGGGGATATGTGTGTGTATTAAGACAAATCCCCTTAAGGATTCCTAGATACTGCACATGTTTGAAAGTAGTAAAATTAGTTTTAAAATCTGTGACTCAGATTTAGCATTAAACCATTTTACTCTGAAGTAAGGGAAAATTTCCAAGATTTTAACTCTTTTTATAAATCATTAACTAGCCTGCAAAGGAAATTTTCCAAATTGTTTACAGCTAGATTTTATCCTGTTTTAGCGTTTGATCATGCAATTTACATGTTTTGCAGAGGAGTGAATTCCTTAGGCGTCTCCTCCATGGAGCACATCACTCATAGCCTCCTGGGGCGCCCTTTGTCTCGGCAACTGGTGTCCCTTGTGGCAGGACTTAGAAATGGAGCCCTTTTACTCACGGGAGGAAAGGTATGTGGTTAAAATATGCTCATTTTCATTAATTAGCATTTTTTAACTTAAAAAAAATTTAAAATATGTGTATGGCTGCACCTGGTCTTGGTTGCAGCATGTAGGGTCTTTTTGTGGTGCCATACAACCTCTTAGTTGCAGGCTGTGGGATCTAGTTCCCTGACCAGGGATCAAACCTGGGCCCCCTACATTGGGAATGCAGAGTCTTAGCCACTGGACCATCAGGGAAGTACCTGATTAGCCATTTTTAATTCCTCTCTCTCTGAGTTTTAATCATCTGTTATATAGGGTTGTTGATATAATAGATGGAAAGAATTTATTCATTCACTAATATTTTTGAGTGCCTGCTATTAGCTATTGAGAAAACGGTGTGGAATTAGGTGATGCGCTCCCTGCTGTTTTTCTATTTCAGTTGTATGGTTGTATGAATTTTCTTTTTTATGATGTTGGTGGGGTGTTAAATAGGGATTCCCTTGTGACTCAGTAGTAAAAAATCCACCTGTCAATGCAGGAGGCACAGGTTTGATCCCTGAGTTGGGAAGATTCCCTGGAGGAGAAAATGGCAACCTATTCCAGTATCCTTGCCTGGAAAATCTCGTGGACAGAAAAAGAAGAGCCTGGCAGGCTACAGCCCATGAGGTCACAAAGGGTCAGACATGGCTTAGTGACTAAACAAGAACAAAGTATGTTAACTTGGGCTGATTAATTTTGAAATGTTGAATCAGCCATGCAAGTCTGTAATAAATCCCACCCAGTAGTGGTCTGTTATTCTTTTCATGCTTTGCTGAGTTCTGCTTGCTGATATTCTGTTGAGGATTTTTGCATGTAAACTCACGATCAGTATCAGCCTGTAGTTCTGCCTTTGGTTTTGCTCTCAGAGTAATACTGGCCTCATAGAATGGGTTGAAAAGTGTTCCCTTCTGTTCTGATTTTTGGAAGAGGGTGTATAAAATTGATGTAAATTCTTTAAAATGTTTAGTAAAATCTCCACTGAAACCATCTGTGCCTAGAGATTTCTTTATATATTTTTTATAAATTCAGAGTCTTGAATCATCTGTTTCATTTTGGCAGGTGTTTGGTAGTTTGTAGTTTTTGAAGAATGTGTGTGTTTCTTCTAAGCTGTCAAATTTGTGAGCATGAAGTTGCTTGTAGTATTTTCTAACTGTGCTCTTTTAAAAAAATTTTTATAGGAGTATAGTTGCTTTACTGGAGAAGGGAATGGCAACCCACTCCAGTATTCTTGCCTGGAGAATTCCATGGACAGAGGTCGCAAAGAGTTGGACACAACTGAGTGCCTGACACTATAATTGCTGACAATGTTAGTTTCTACTGTACAGCAGAGTGAATCAGCTCTAGGTATACACACGTGCCCCGTTTTTTAGATTCCCTTCCCACTTGTGTGTGTCCCATTTAGGTCACCACGGAGCACTGAGTAGCGTTCCCTGGGCTATACAGTAGTGTCCTTACTAGTTATCTACTTTATGCATAGTATCAACAGTGTATATATGTCAGTCCCAGTCTCCTAATTCATCCCACCACGCCTTCTCTCCTCACTCGATGTCCACAGGTTTGTTCTCCACGTCTGTGTCTCTGTCTCTGCTTTGCAGATAAGATCATCGATACCGTTTGTCTAGACTCCACATATATGCATTAATGTGATATTCGTTCTCTTGGCTTCACTCTGTGACAGTCTCTAAGTCCATTCACATCTCTACAAATGACCCAGTTTCATTCCTTTTTATGGCTGAGCAATAGTCCTCTGTGTGTGTCTGTGTCTGTGTGCGTGCGTGCCATATCTCTTTTTTTAACACCAGAAAACATTTTGTATTGGGGTATAGCCGATCAACAATATTGTGACAGTTTCAGGTGAACAGTGAAGGGCCTCAGCCATGCATGTATCCATTCTCCCTCAAGCTCTCCTCCCGTCCAGGCTGCCGCGTGACACTGAGCAGAGTTCCTTGTGCTGTACAGTACTGTTGTTGATTAGCCATTTTAGATATAGTGGTGTGTACATGACCTTCCCAGAGTCCTTAACTGTCCCCTGCCCTGCCAACCATGAGTTCATTTTCTGAGGTGGTTTCTTTCCATTTTGTAAGTAAGTTCATTTGTATCATTCCTTTTCAGATTCCAGACACTAGGGATGTCATATGACATTTTTCCTTTTCTGTGTGACTGACTTCACTCTGTATGACAGTCTCTAGGTCCATTCGCATCTCTACAGATGACCCGATTTTATTTTTATGGCTGAGTGACATTCCATTGTGTGTGTGTGTGTGTGTGTGTGTGTGTGTGTGCGTGCGTGCGTGTGCGTGTGCGTGTGTGTGCCACATCTTCTTTACTCATCCCTCTGATGGTCGTTTAGCTGGCTTCCATGTGCTGGCTGTCGTAAATGGCGCTGCAGTGAATATTGGGCTGCAAGTGTCTTTGAATCCTCTTTTCTCTGGGTATATGCCCAGTAATGGGATTGCTGGGTCATATGGTAGCTCTGTTTTTAGCTTTTTTAAGGAGCCTCCATACTGTTCTCCACAGTGGCTATACCAGTTTATATTCCTAACAGCAGCACATCTTACTGTGCTTTTCACAGATGGGAGATCTGTTACGTCCTGTTTCCTGATATTGGTAATTGTGTCTTCTCCTGTTTTAATCTTTGTCAGTCTTACTAGAGGTTCCCTGCTCTTTGAAGAGGCTTACAGTTTTCTTCTCTGCCAACACAGCATTTTTTCCAAGGCTGCAGTGTGATTTTTATGAGTCTTTCTGGGTTTTTTATTTCAATTCAAAATCATAAGGCTTTTTTATTTCTATTCACTTTTAACTCTAGCATGATAACTTTTTTCCTCTCACTATCCCAGTTGCTTTCTTTTGATTTCTTACTTAAAATAGAACAACTACTCCAGTAATCCAAGTTTCTGCTTTAGTAAACTAGAAAGAGCAGAGCAAATTAAATCCAATGTAAGCAGAAGAAATAATATGAATTAGAGTAGAAGCCATTGAAGTGAAAACAGGAAATCAGCAAAGAAAATCAGTGTGAAACCAAAGGCTTTTTTTTTTTTAAGATCAGTAAAATATGATNGAAAGAGCAGAGCAAATTAAATCCAATGTAAGCAGAAGAAATAATATGAATTAGAGTAGAAGCCATTGAAGTGAAAACAGGAAATCAGCAAAGAAAATCAGTGTGAAACCAAAGGCTTTTTTTTTTTTAAGATCAGTAAAATATGATAAACCCTTAGGCAAGCTAAGGAAAAAAAAAGGATACAAATTACTAGTATAAGAAATGAAAAAGAGGACATCACTACAGATCCCACAGACATTAAAAGGATGATAAAGCTCTATGTTGACATAGTGGGGTATAATGGGCAGGGGGTGGGGACGAGGCTCCAGAGGGAGAGAATAAATGTGTATTTAGAGCTGACTCGTCGTGTAGGCAGAAACTAACACAACATGGTGAAGCAGTTATCCTCCAATTAAAAATAAATTTTAAAAATGGATAATAAACAGTAATTGTAAGAAACAGCTTGTTCCCCTAAAAATTTTTAGCTCTATGCCTAAAAATTTGATAACCTAGATAAATAGACCAATTCCTTGAAAGACACAGGTTGCCAAAACTCACACAAGAAGAATAATGACAATATGAAATGGCTTGCATCTATTAAAGAAATTGAGTCTGTAATTAATATCATTCTCAAACAGAAAGCACACACCCAGATGGATGCACTGGGTACACACGACCAGACTCTCAAGGAAGAAGTTGTCCCAGTTGTCTACAGTTTCTTCCAGTGGGTGGAAGCAGAGGAAAATCTAGTCCATTCTGTGAGGCCAGCATTCAGTTCAGTCACTCAGTCGTGTCCGACTCTTTCTGACCCCATGAATCACAGCACACCAGGCCTCCCTGTCCATCACCAACTCCCGGAGTTCACTCAGACTCACGTCCATCGAGTCGGTGATGCCATCCAGTCTTCTCATCCTCTGTCGTCCCCTTCTCCTCCTGCCCCCAATCCTTCCCTACATCAGGGTCTTTTCCAATCAGTCAACTCTTTGCATGAGGTGGCCAAAGTATTGGAGTTTGAGCTTTAACATCAGTCCTTCTAATGAACACCCAGGGCTGATCTCCTTTAGCATGGACTGGTTGGATCTCCTTACAGTCCAAGGGACTCTCAAGAGTCTTCTACAACACCACAGTTCAAAAGCATCCATTCTTTGGTGCTCAGCTTTCTTCACAGCCCAACTCTCACATCCATACATGACCACTGGAAAAACCATAGCCTTGACTAGACGGACCTTTGTTGGCCAAGTATGTCTCTGCTTTTTAATATGCTGTCTAGATTGGTCATAACTTTCCTTCCAAGGAGCAAACGTGTTTTAATTTCATGGCCGCAATCACCAACCACAGTGATTTTGGAGCCCAGAAAAATAAAGTCTGACACTATTTCCCCATCTATCTCCCATGAAGTGATAGGACCAGATGCCATGATCTTAGTTTTCTGAGTGTTGAGCTTTAAGCCAGCTTTTTCACTCTCCTCTTTCACTTTCATCAAGAGGCTTTTTAGCTCCTCTTCACTTTCTGCCATAAGGGTGGTGTCATCTGCATATCTGAGGTTATTGATATTTCTCCTGGAAATCTTGATTCCAGCTTGTGTTTCTTCCAGCCCAGCATTTCTCATGATGTACTCTGCATAGAAGTTAAATAAGCAGGGTGACAATATACAGCCTTGACGTACTCCTTTTCACCAGCATTACCTAATACCAAAACAAGACAGGCATCACAAGAAAACTACCGACCAAGACCTATCATGAACACAGATGCAGAAATCCTTAACAAAATATTAGCAAATGTGATCAACTAATGTATAAAAAGAATTATATACCACAATCAAGTAGGGTTTATTCCAGATATGCAAGGCTGCTACAATATAGCAGTTACTCTAAATGTTCTCTAAATTGCCTATGTCAAATTTCAAAATATATCATCATGGTAGAATATTATTTTAAAAAACATATCCTATTGACTGAGAAATCAGACCTCCCCCATGTGACTTAGGGGTAGCACGGTTAATGGCACTAGTGGCAGAACTGAATCTGAGCCCCACTACTCTTAAGTACTTACAGCTGTGACTTGAGGCAGTTTTTCAGTTTCTTACCTTGCCTTTTAGGATCTCAGTTAAGAGAAGTAATATATATGAAAGGGTTTTGTAAACTGACAAGTACTAAAATGTGAATTACTTTGAGTGAGAGAAAAGGCCTTCTGACTAAACCAAAAGTATAACAGGTGGGACATACAGTCCAGTACCCCTAATTTCTTTATTCTTTAGGGTCCACTGACTTTAAAAATAAATACAATTCTGTAAACTATAATGATGATACTATTGTTGAATGCCTGCTAAATTTCAGACTTTACACAATAAGCTTGGCTAGTTTTCCTGTTCACAGTAATGACAAGCAAAATATTAGAACTGATGCAGGGCTATTAAAAGCTAGGCAGGGACTTCCCTGGTTGTCCAGTGGGTAAGACTCTGCACTCTTAATGCATGGGGGCCCAGATTCAGTCCCTGGTCAGGTGACTAGATCCCACATACCACAACTAAGACCTGGCTGAGCCTAAATAAATAAAATATATTTTTTTAAAAAAAGCTGGTCAAAGCAACAATGGTAGTAGCCTAAGGGAGGAAGCCTATATTAAAAGAATTATAGAAATCTAAATGTTTGATCTTCTAGGAGCCACTTACAGCAATGTTTAGCAAAATTTAAATGTGTATACCCTTTGATATAGTATTAGCTCATAGAAATTTACTCTGAAGGTATAATCTGACAAACAAACATAAATGCATGGATATTTATTTTAGCTTTACTTATCATGGTTAAAAATTGGGAGTAACATATATATACATCAGTTCAGTTCAGTTGCTCAGTCATGTCCAACTCTTTGAGACCCCATGAACCACAGTAT
>SJYW01027590.1:888423-899506 GCA_006410735.1 Raphicerus campestris
ATCTTACTGTGCTTTTCACAGATGGGAGATCTGTTATGTCCTGTTTCCTGATATTGGTAATTGTGTCTTCTCCTGTTTTAATCTTTGTCAGTCTTACTAGAGGTTCCCTGCTCTTTGAAGAGGCTTACAGTTTTCTTCTCTGCCAACACAGTATTTTTTCCAAGGCTGCAGTGTGATTTTTATGAGTCTTTCTGGGTTTTTTATTTCAATTCAAAATCATAAGGCTTTTTTATTTCTATTCACTTTTAACTCTAGCATGATAACTTTTTTCCTCTCACTATCCCAGTTGCTTTCTTTTGATTTCTTACTTAAAATAGAACAACTACTCCAGTAATCCAAGTTTCTGCTTTAGTAAACTAGAAAGAGCAGAGCAAATTAAATCCAATGTAAGCAGAAGAAATAATATGAATTAGAGTAGAAGCCATTGAAGTGAAAACAGGAAATCAGCAAAGAAAATCAGTGTGAAACCAAAGGCTTTTTTTTTTTTTTAAGATCAGTAAAATATGATAAACCCTTAGGCAAGCTAAGGAAAAAAAAATGATACAAATTACTAGTATAAGAAATGAAAAAGAGGACATCACTACAGATCCCACAGACATTAAAAGGATGATAAAGCTCTATGTTGACATAGTGGGGTATAATGGGCAGGGGGTGGGGACGAGGCTCCAGAGGGAGAGAATAAATGTGTATTTAGAGCTGACTCGTCGTGTAGGCAGAAACTAACACAACATGGTGAAGCAGTTATCCTCCAATTAAAAATAAATTTTAAAAATGGATAATAAACAGTAATTGTAAGAAACAGCTTGTTCCCCTAAAAATTTTTAGCTCTATGCCTAAAAATTTGATAACCTAGATAAATAGACCAATTCCTTGAAAGACACAGGTTGCCAAAACTCACACAAGAAGAATAATGACAATATGAAATGGCTTGCATCTATTAAGAAATTGAGTCTGTAATTAATATCATTCTCAAACAGAAAGCACACACCCAGATGGATGCACTGGGTACACACGACCAGACTCTCAAGGAAGAAGTTGTCCCAGTTGTCTACAGTTTCTTCCAGTGTGTGGAAGCAGAGGAAAATCTAGTCCATTCTGTGAGGCCAGCATTCAGTTCAGTCACTCAGTCGTGTCCGACTCTTTCTGACCCCATGAATCACAGCACACCAGGCCTCCCTGTCCATCACCAACTCCCGGAGTTCACTCAGACTCACGTCCATCGAGTCGGTGATGCCATCCAGTCTTCTCATCCTCTGTCGTCCCCTTCTCCTCCTGCCCCCAATCCTTCCCTACATCAGGGTCTTTTCCAATCAGTCAACTCTTTGCACGAGGTGGCCAAAGTATTGGAGTTTGAGCTTTAACATCAGTCCTTCTAATGAACACCCAGGGCTGATCTCCTTTAGCATGGACTGGTTGGATCTCCTTACAGTCCAAGGGACTCTCAAGAGTCTTCTACAACACCACAGTTCAAAAGCATCCATTCTTTGGCGCTCAGCTTTCTTCACAGCCCAACTCTCACATCCATACATGACCACTGGAAAAACCATAGCCTTGACTAGACGGACCTTTGTTGGCCAAGTATGTCTCTGCTTTTTAATATGCTGTCTAGATTGGTCATAACTTTCCTTCCAAGGAGCAAACGTGTTTTAATTTCATGGCCGCGATCACCAACCACAGTGATTTTGGAGCCCAGAAAAATAAAGTCTGACACTATTTCCCCATCTATCTCCCATGAAGTGATAGGACCAGATGCCATGATCTTAGTTTTCTGAGTGTTGAGCTTTAAGCCAGCTTTTTCACTCTCCTCTTTCACTTTCATCAAGAGGCTTTTTAGCTCCTCTTCACTTTCTGCCATAAGGGTGGTGTCATCTGCATATCTGAGGTTATTGATATTTCTCCTGGAAATCTTGATTCCAGCTTGTGTTTCTTCCAGCCCAGCATTTCTCATGATGTACTCTGCATATAAGTTAAATAAGTAGGGTGACAATATACAGCCTTGACGTACTCCTTTTCACCAGCATTACCTAATACCAAAACAAGACAGGCATCACAAGAAAACTACCGACCAAGACCTATCATGAACACAGATGCAGAAATCCTTAACAAAATATTAGCAAATGTGATCAACTAATGTATAAAAAGAATTATATACCACAATCAAGTAGGGTTTATTCCAGATATGCAAGGCTGCTACAATATAGCAGTTACTCTAAATGTTCTCTAAATTACCTATGTCAAATTTCAAAATATATCATCATGGTAGAATATTATTTTAAAAAACATATCCTATTGACTGAGAAATCAGACCTCCCCCATGTGACTTAGGGGTAGCACGGTTAATGGCACTAGTGGCAGAACTGAATCTGAGCCCCACTACTCTTAAGTACTTACAGCTGTGACTTGAGGCAGTTTTTCAGTTTCTTACCTTGCCTTTTAGGATCTCAGTTAAGAGAAGTAATATATATGAAAGGGTTTTGTAAACTGACAAGTACTAAAATGTGAATTACTTTGAGTGAGAGAAAAGGCCTTCTGACTAAACCAAAAGTATAACAGGTGGGACATACAGTCCAGTACCCCTAATTTCTTTATTCTTTAGGGTCCACTGACTTTAAAAATAAATACAATTCTGTAAACTATAATGATGATACTATTGTTGAATGCCTGCTAAATTTCAGACTTTACACAATAAGCTTGGCTAGTTTTCCTGTTCACAGTAATGAAAAGCAAAATATTAGAACTGATGCAGGGCTATTAAAAGCTAGGCAGGGACTTCCCTGGTTGTCCAGTGGGTAAGACTCTGCACTCTTAATGCATGGGCGCCCAGATTCAGTCCCTGGTCAGGTGACTAGATCCCACATACCACAACTAAGACCTGGCTGAGCCTAAATAAATAAAATATATTTTTTTAAAAAAAGCTGGTCAAAGCAACAATGGTAGTAGCCTAAGGGAGGAAGCCTATATTAAAAGAATTATAGAAATCTAAATGTTTGATCTTCTAGGAGCCACTTACAGCAATGTTTAGCAAAATTTAAATGTGTATACCTTTTGATATAGTATTAGCTCATAGAAATTTACTCTGAAGGTATAATCTGACAAACAAACATAAATGCATGGATATTTATTTTAGCTTTACTTATCATGGTTAAAAATTGGGAGTAACATACATATACATCAGTTCAGTTCAGTTGCTCAGTCATGTCCAACTCTTTGAGACCCCATGAACCACAGTATGGCTGGCCTCCCTGTCCATCACCAACTCCTGGAGTCCACCCAAACCCATGTCCATTGAGTCGGTGATGCCATCCAACCATCTCATCTTCTGTCATCCTCTTCTCCTCCTGCCCTTAATCTTTCCCAGCATCNGCTATTTGTAAGGCCTCCTCTGAGAGCCATTTGGCTTTTTTGCATTTCTTTTTCTTGGGGATGGTTTTGATTCCTGTCTCCTGTACAATGTCACGAACCTTTGTCCATAATTCATCAGGTACTCTATCTATCAGATCTAGTCCTTTAAATCTATTTCTCACTTGATTTCTCATTTGATTTCATTGTTGAAAAACAATGAATAGTCTAGTGTTTTTCCACACTTTCTTCAATTTAAGTCTGAATTTGGCAATAAGGAGTTCATGATCTGAGCCACAGTCCACTCCCGGTCTTGTTTTTGCTGACTACATGGAGCTTCTCCATTTTTGGCTGCAAAGGATATAACCAGTCTGATTTCGAGGTCGACCATCTGGTGCTGTCCATGTGTAGAGTCTTCTCCTGTGCTGTTGGAAGAGGGTGTTTGCTATGACCAGTGTGTTCTCTCGGCAGAATTCTGTTAAATATGCATCAGGGAGGGTTTTGATAAGCACATTATGGTCCTGTACATCCTCAGAGTGGCGTTGTACTAGGGGGCTGATGTGCCTCTGTGTCTGTTGATACAGAGAACAGTGATTTATTGTAGACCCTCAGGAATACCGTAATCTCAGCTGATTAAATTTGCATAAAATGTATGTGGAGTGTCTGGAAAAAAGATATGGCAAAACAGTTGACAGTAATTTTGTGAGGTAGGGTGATAACAGATTTTTTTTTAACCTTTCTAAGTATTTATAGTTATCTTGTATTTTTTTAATGTTATTTTTAAATTAGAGATGTGGGTTTTCTTCTTTTTCTCCAGTTTTACTGAGATGTAGTTATTGTATAGCATGGTGTAGTATATATTTGATTGATGAGACTGAATCTTGGTGATTACCACAGTGACAGGGGCTATATCTGGGACTGAATACATTGAGAGTTCTTAAAACACAATTATTTTCTAGGGAAGTGGAAAATCAACTTTAGCGAAGGCAATCTGTAAAGAAGCATTTGACATATTGGATGCCCATGTGGAAATAATTGACTGTAAAGCTTTACGAGGTATGAATATGGTAATATTCTACATAAATGTCTTTTTTGGTAGAAAGAAATGTTACTATTTATTGCTGCTAATTAATACAAATAGCTAATCTTTATTTAATTTTTCTGTTTGTCATTTGGTCATTGAAATTACGTAGAAATTTTAGATCTTTGGCAGTCTAATGTTTTTAATAAAAATCTTGAAGCTCCCTATATTTTCTGGAGGCTTTTTTTTTTCCTAGTCAAAACTCTTTGTAGACAGTACTCCTAAAAAAATACCAATTTGCACAACTCTGAGATAATTAGTATTTAGAACATGCTCTAATTGAATAGATTAGATTCAGTATATTAGATTCTGATTAGAACTCTAATCAGAAGTATAGATTACTTCTGAATTGCTTTGGCGAACTAGTCAGGTGACTGGTTCAGGGGAGGGAACATGGGTGGCTGTAGACGGCAGAGAGGAAATTTACAGTTTACCATACACAGCTGACTCTTGAACAGCGTGTGAGTTAGGGGTACCAACCCTCCATGAAGCCGAAAATCTTCATATGACTTACAGTCAGTCCTCTGAACACCTGGTTCCATTGTACCCACAAATTCAGCCAACCTTGGATGGTATAGTATTGTAGTATTTCCTGTTGGAAAAAATCCACATATATATACGGACACTTGCACAGTTCAAACCTATGTTGTTCAAGGGTCAGCTGTACACTTACACTTCTGAAAGTCTGTAACATATTATCCAATTGTTTTAAGAATCAGAAAAACTACTGTGTAGTTAGTTTTTTCTCCCCTTGCGACCACTCCTACTAGCAACTAGTCATTATGTTCTGTTTATTAATCTAGTATATAGTAAGAAACTAAGAAATAGCCTTTGAAAACCCGTTACTTCATATTCTATTAAGGTGGTTTTTAGAGACCTTGTCCTTCTCTTAGAGTCTTGCTTGCAGCCTCATGTGAAAAATTTTAAGTTTGAAGTAACAGAAACTCTTGACCTTTCTTATGAATTGGTATGTTCTCTATTCTTTGAAAATGAAAAGTTTGTAGTTCACCATGAAGATGGAAGTCACATTAGTAATTTAAATATAGCGATTCTAGGATCTTGAGGCAGCTGCATTTGTGTTTGCTTTTATCTGATTCTTTTTTTTTTTTTTTCGTTGTGAGCATAAATTTTTTTTTCACTTTATTTTACTTTACAATACTGTATTGGTTTTGCCATACATCAGCATGAATCCTCCACTGGTGTACACGTGTTCCCAATTCTGATCCCTCCTCCCACCTCCCTCCCCATACCATCTCTCTGGGTCATCCCAGTGCACCAGCCCCAAGCATCCTGTATCTGATTCTTGACCCCTTACTTTTATTTATATTTTCCCACATCCTGTTTTTATTTTACTGTTTTGTTATAAATAGGGATCTGAAATTCTCCATGGAATAAACAAACACATATGTATAGAAATTATAGTAGCATAGTCTTTCAGTTTTACAAAATTCAGTACTTTACTGAATCCTTTGAAGCTGTATTAATTAAACTGTGTTAACGACTAACAATTTTAGTGATTGGTATATTAACAAAATACTGTATGGATTAAATTTGCATAGTCAAATCAATATTGGGCTTTTCTAATGCTTTCAAGGGCAGCCTGAACTTTCCCAGCCTTCAGATAACATCAAAACCATTTTATATCTTCTGTGTTAAGGAAAAAGGCTTGAAAACATACAGAAGACCCTAGCGGCAGCTTTCTCGGAGGCGCTGTGGCGGCAGCCTTCCGTTGTTCTGCTGGACGACCTGGACCTTGTCGCTGGGCGCTCTGCTCTCCCGGAACGCGAGCACAGTCCGGAGGCCGTTCAGAGCCAGCGGCTCGCCCACGGTAAGGCGCACGGCCGCTCGCTGGCTGCAGGCCTTCTCCTTTATCCGCCAGCGTTTTCAGTGTTAGTGGCAAAGCTGTGCTTCTCAGAGAACAGGATTTTGCTGTGTAATGTGCTGCCTTTGCGGCCTCTGGGGGCACTGTATAATTGTGTAGTTATCCGGTATTAGCAAGATCCATAGAGCAGTGTGAACATTCTCCAACCTCATCGTTAGTCTTTGGGGCCGTATTCTCCTCTGGAGTGGGTTGCCATTCCCTTCTCCAGGGGATCTTCCCGACCCAGGGATTGAACCCAGGTCTCCCACATTGCAGGCAGATTCTTTACCATCTAAGCCACCAAGGAGGTTCTCCCTTCTCCATTTATTAGAAATTGCTGAACTGTACAGCTTTACTCTCGCTCATTTGACAAATACTTCTCTCTTGCTCGTGCACAGTGCGTAGTCTCAGAGTCTTGGAGGGGAAATAAAAGTAAACAGATAGTGTTAATGCAGAAGACTCATGATAGCTACCATGTGTTGACTACGAGGGGTTGCTTTGTATTCCCCATGCAGATACTCTCTTGGTTTTATAGGTGAGTAAATGGAAATTCAAGGTGATATAATCTGACCAGGAAGACACAACTAGGAGGTGGGTAGGATATGTTCTGCTGGAAGTGTGTACAGGGTGCGATAGGAGCACATATACTAAACTGGAGCTGGTTGGGTAAGAAGTTATCAGGGAAGGTTTCTGAGAGTAGTTCATAACTGAGATGAGTTTTGATGGAGGAGTAGCAATTGGCACGGAGCAGCTTCAGGCTAATGAAGGCACAAAGGAAGTGTGATCCACCGGCAAAGGTGCAGAAGTCCAAAAAATTCCAGTGGAGCTTAGGGTTCTAGGAGAAGATGGGATCAGGGGTTGGAGGATTTGACAGCATTCAACTGGGTCAGGGTTCTTAAGAGATGAATACAGAATGCAGCCATAATGGCTGGATTACCATAAATTAGTGTTAATTTCACATTTGGAATCTTGTAGTGTCTGAAAGACTTGCTAGTCTCGTGTTTAAGGGAATGCTGCAGATTTTTAGGTCAGGATCAGATATATGTTATTAATGCCTGTTTCGTTTCTTACTCATACCAAACCCTTCTTGAGCTAGGGTAGAAAGAGATTGTCCAGAAAGCCATAGGTATATAAGCTGTATTTTGCTTGCTCAAATAGAACACAATATGAACGTTTATCATCCTTCTATAATACTGATTTCAGAGACTCCTTTTTATTTACCTGTTAAGATCCAGAAGTTTACCTGGTAAGAACCAGCCTCACTAGGCAGGGCTCTGAGTGCACAGCATTCACGTTGCTTCCTTTGCCTCTCTCAGAGTAACTGGAGCCTGGCCAATACTGGGTCCTCAGTCTAGATAAACTAGGTAAAGAGGAGCCATACTAGTCATACTCTACTTTAAAGGTCGACTTTAGGTTATTTAATTAGTGTATGATTTTAAAATTTCACTTTTATATAATAAGCTTTTACACTCTGTTGCTTAATTGCAGCTTTGAACGATATGGTGAAAGAATTTATTTCCATGGGAAGTTTGGTTGCGCTGATTGCTACGAGCCAGTCGCAACATTCTCTACATCCTTTACTTGTTTCTGCTCAAGGAATTCACATATTTCAGTGTGTCCAGCATATTCAACCTCCTGACCAGGTAACTGCTACTTGTGAAGAGTGTTGAAATGTGTCCCCTTTTACATAAATTATTTATTAATTTTATTAATGATGTATGACTTTATTAAAATGGAATCCTTATATTAGTGATCCTAAGACTTAAAAATCAACCTTCAGTGCAGTAAGTTTTACTTACATACAAAATTTTCATCTGTGACCATCTGAAATATTAAGATGTGTATAAGAGACAGCCCCCCTCCCCTTCGGCAAAGCATCTAGGGGCATTCATGGAAGAGAACCAGAATCCTCCTCTTCCATTCTGGCCCTCGTTCTCCCACAATTTTCAGTTAGATTTTCAGTCACCCTCTGTTAGCTAATAGCTTCTTGTCCCATATTCAGGAAAACACTTTATACCTCGATGAAACAAGGGTTTGACTGGGAGGAGAGTTACATGTTTACATGCTCTTTGTCCCATAGAGCCTGTAGAGTCCTTGAGGGCAGTGGCCACCTCATTCTCCATCTCTATTTCTCATACATCCCTTCATCTGTCCATCCATCCATCCAGTGTTTAAATCTACATCCTGAGAACCTAAATGTAAATAAAACTTCCTTCCTATATCTCTCATAACACAGTGCAATCTTAACACATAATAGACAGTAGGCACAAGATGAACTTAAATTTATTGTCTTTTTCTAACTCTTCCTTTGGCAACACATGTCGCAAAGAGTCGGACACGACTGAGCGACTGAACTGAACTGAACTGTTGTGGAATCTTCCTTACTGATCTTCCTTTCTGATCGATTTCTCACTTTCCCGTTTTCACCAATGCCCTTTCACTTCTTTTCACCCAGACCTCCTTTTCTTATTCTCTTCCAACTACTTCTCTCCTTGTTCCAAATGGCTCTGCTTATTAACTTTTCTGTCTTGTTACTCCCATCTTTGCACACTCACACTTTTGGGACATTCACAGAACAACATAGTATCTGCAGTTTGGTCTCAGTGAGTGTAAAGGAAACTTTAGACTTATCAGAGATCTTAGCCTGGCCTTTCTGATTCTTTTCTTTGGCTTTAAACTCAAATGGTTAGTCTCTGCTATATCTCTGTTTTTCAAAGGGAAATTGGATACCTCAAAATTTCAGAGTGATTATCCCCAATTTAAGCCAGGCTATCTTGAGAGAAAGAAAGCAGAATTTCCAAGGTCTGTGCTTCCCTGGGTGTGGCCCACAGGGTTATTTGCAATCTGCAGGTGATTAACCCTTGCTGTGGACAACTGAAAGCAAATACAGTCTAGAGGAAAGCTTGCTTGGTGACCATTTGACTAGTTTAGGTTCTCATCTTTGCAATTCTGATTGTGATGTTCTCTTGGGTTTCAGGAATGAAGCATATGGGCTGGGGTCATTGGGTAAAGAAAACACTTGAAAAGTCTGGACAAGTGGGGCTCAGAATTAGTTTAGAAATTTGTGATCAAGACTTGTAAAGAAGCTGTTCCATCTCATTTTTCCATGAGTTTTCATGACGTTATTCATTGCATAGTGGGCTCTTTTTCTTATCCCGTGATGTTGATGAAATAGTAAATTTCAGGAGTAAACAAAAATAATTACGATCTTAAGGCAGAAGCTACTAAAATCTGTCATTTTATATCCAGGTAGTATGGCCTGTTTATTGTATAAAGGGAAGATATATGAAAAAACATATATGTGCAAAATACTAGAGTTATCTCTGTACAGTAAATAACTCAGGGGAAAATGAAATTCTTCATATTGTCGTGCAAGGATCATTTGGGGACCATCTTCTCTCGGGGCTTATGTGGTCTACAGAGAACTTCGAAGCTTTTAATTCCATGTGACTTTGATATCTTAGTCTCTGAACTATGTTTTTGCACTCTAGTTTTTGTGAATAGATTCTCGTCAGCCTTCTTACTAACGAACAAGGGTAATCTAAATTGTTAGGTGGATTGTTTTTGTTGAATGGATAGTATAAACTCTCCTCATATTTGTTGAAGTTGACTTGGAGACCAGTGATTTGCATGGCTTGATTTTACATAAGGAAACTGCTTCCTGTGGCCTTTTCCTTGGCATCTCATTAGAAAATAGAGACTTTGAGGAAATTGCTGAGTTTATTGTTTTTTTCATTGTTCATTTAATCTTTTCCTCTTTCTCATCTACTTAGTGTACATTTTGGCAAAGAGGATCATGACTGGTGGATTCTTTTAGCTAAAATGTCACAGTAATAATCTGACAAAGAGATGACAGGACCTGTTAAGAGATGCTGAGTGCAAGGCCATCATGCATACATCTGTCCACTGTGGAGTTGAGTTTGTTATGAAGCTTAGCTTAGAAGAATGGGAGCATAGGGTGCAACAAAACTTTTGGGGAAGATGATAGTATCTGTTACCATTTCTAACAAAGCCAAATAACTAATCTGTTGATTTGCTGTCAGTGACCATGATTCACATAGCTTGAGAGGAGCCTGTTTATAGAGAGACAGCACCTTCCACATCTCAGTTCTCCAGAGAGAATTCTTTAGCTGGATTGGGAGGAAGTTGGTAAACATCAAAAGGAAAAAACTATTTGAGCAAATCTATTTTATAAGCTATTTGATGTTATGTTCACTTAATATTTGATTTATCCTTTAAACTCACTAAATGGCTTTCTCAGCCATTTCCTGTGAAATACAAACTGAGTCACAAATGGTAAAGTGGTGAAATGGAATAACTCATCATGATAATTTCCACTCTGAATTTCTGTCACTGAGACACAAGTTTCATGGGCCAGACTTGCCAGGGGAGAGAGCCCGAGACAGTGAACTAAGTCAGGTATTGAATGGGAAAGGCCACAGTTGTATTTCTGATTTCAGGGCTAACACACCAAGAGTTTCTTAATCCTTGTATTAGCTCACCTAGTTCCAGTATGTATGATGTTGAAACCTCATAAATGCAGACAGAATACTGAAATTACATGGTAAAGGTCTCAGATTTTAAAGTCATGATATTGCATTATGAAAACATGAGAACTGGCAGGGCCATCTCTCCCATCACAGAGTTCCAGGACCATAGGGTGCCTCAGGTGCATTGTGATGCCATCCCTGGATGCCACACGTGGTGGCTTACCCTGGGACTGTGGAGCAAAATGCTGCCTTAGGTAAGAAACCCATGAGCCAGAACAAGTTGGTGGTTTATATAAGATTGCACAGCTTAGA
>SJYW01027590.1:917027-931540 GCA_006410735.1 Raphicerus campestris
ATCCTCTGTCGCCCCCTTCTCCTCCTGCCCCCAATCCTTCCCAGCATCAGAGTCTTTTCCAATGAGTCAACTCTTCACATGAGGTGGCCAAAGTACTGGAGTTTCAGCTTTAGCATCATTCCTTCCAAAGAAATCTCAGGGCTGATCTCCTTCAGAATGGACTGGTTGGATCTCCTTGCAGTCCAAGGGACTCTCAAGAGTCTTCTGCAACACCACAGTTCAAAAGCATCAATTCTTCGACGCTCAGCCTTCTTCACAGTCCAACTCTCACATCCATACATGACCACAGGAAAAACCATAGCCTTGACTAGATGGACGTTCGTCGGCAAAGTAGTGTCTCTGCTTTTGAATATACTATCTAGGTTGGTCATAACTTTTCTTCCAAGGAGTAAGCGTCTTTTAATTTGATGGCTGCAGTCACCATCTGCAGTGATTTTGGAGCCCCAAAAAATAAAGTCTGACACTGTTTCCACTGTTTCCCCATCTATTTCCCATGAGGTGATGGGACCGGATGCCATGATCTTTGTTTTCTGAATGTTGAGCTTTAAACCAACAGTTCAGTTTACCAGAATGATATTACAGTTATAAAATTCTATCTAATACTGTAACTTCAAAATATTTAAGTCAAAAATTTATAGAGTTCCAAAGAGAAACTAACAGATCTGTCTTCATAGTGGAAAATTTTAACACAGTTCTCAGTTATTAGTTTAAAAATAGTAAAGAAAAAAAGTAAAAATTTAGAGGGTTTAAACAACATATTCAACAAGATTGATGTGAGGATATTTAGAACATGTGCCCAACAATTGGGGAATATACTTTCTTTTTAGCACACCTGAACACTTTTGAAAATTGGCCATGTGTCAGGCCATACAGAGCAGTTGTAAGCTTCAAAGAAATAATGTAATGTGGACTCAGTTCTTGTTTTAAAACAAGTTAAAGGATAAGGGCCCCTCCCCCACCCCCACAATACATTTAGTTGGGCGTCCCTGGTGGCTCAGACAGTGAAGAATCTGCCTGGAATGCAGGAGATACAGGTTTGATCCCTGGTTTGGGAAGATCCCCTGGAGAAGCACATGACAACCGACTCTAGTCTTCTTGCCTGAAGAATCCCATAGACAGAGGAGCCTGGTGGGCTACAGTCCATAGGGTTGCAAAGAGCGGGACACGCCTGAGCAACTAACACTTTCAGACTGGAGAACCGGAACACTTGCCACCAGACCAAGTCCCTGCGATGAAAAAGATAATAGGATATTATAAAATAATAATATAAATTTTATGTCAGTATATTTGAAATTTGGACAACATAGACAAAATATATTTGACCAAAGTCAAGCAAAGAAGAAACAAAATCTGAATATTCTTGTACCTGTAGGGAAAAAATGAGGCACTAGTTAAAAATTCTTGCACAAGTCGAACATCAGACATCTGGTTTTTTAAGAGAGTTTTGCCAGACATTTAAGGCACAGGGAATCCAGTCTGTTGCCGGTGCCAGATTTATCTTACTTGCCATGTATTTAATAAAGATTTTTTTTTTAAGCAACCTGACGGTTATTTTGTATTAAGGGCGATTCTTCAGATCTCTAGTCTATCCTTTTACAAGAGATGAGATTTATTTTCATTTTATAAGGTTCTCTATAAAATAATTTTAATCATATATGTTTTTTTCNCTGTTTCCACTGTTTCCCCATCTATTTCCCATGAGGTGATGGGACCGGATGCCATGATCTTTGTTTTCTGAATGTTGAGCTTTAAACCAACAGTTCAGTTTACCAGAATGATATTACAGTTATAAAATTCTATCTAATACTGTAACTTCAAAATATTTAAGTCAAAAATTTATAGAGTTCCAAAGAGAAACTAACAGATCTGTCTTCATAGTGGAAAATTTTAACACAGTTCTCAGTTATTAGTTTAAAAATAGTAAAGAAAAAAAGTAAAAATTTAGAGGGTTTAAACAACATATTCAACAAGATTGATGTGAGGATATTTAGAACATGTGCCCAACAATTGGGGAATATACTTTCTTTTTAGCACACCTGAACACTTTTGAAAATTGGCCATGTGTCAGGCCATACAGAGCAGTTGTAAGCTTCAAAGAAATAATGTAATGTGGACTCAGTTCTTGTTTTAAAACAAGTTAAAGGATAAGGGCCCCTCCCCCACCCCCACAATACATTTAGTTGGGCGTCCCTGGTGGCTCAGACAGTGAAGAATCTGCCTGGAATGCAGGAGATACAGGTTTGATCCCTGGTTTGGGAAGATCCCCTGGAGAAGCACATGACAACCGACTCTAGTCTTCTTGCCTGAAGAATCCCATAGACAGAGGAGCCTGGTGGGCTACAGTCCATAGGGTTGCAAAGAGCGGGACACGCCTGAGCAACTAACACTTTCAGACTGGAGAACCGGAACACTTGCCACCAGACCAAGTCCCTGCGATGAAAAAGATAATAGGATATTATAAAATAATAATATAAATTTTATGTCAGTATATTTGAAATTTGGACAACATAGACAAAATATATTTGACCAAAGTCAAGCAAAGAAGAAACAAAATCTGAATATTCTTGTACCTGTAGGGAAAAAATGAGGCACTAGTTAAAAATTCTTGCACAAGTCGAACATCAGACATCTGGTTTTTTAAGAGAGTTTTGCCAGACATTTAAGGCACAGGGAATCCAGTCTGTTGCCGGTGCCAGATTTATCTTACTTGCCATGTATTTAATAAAGATTTTTTTTTTAAGCAACCTGACGGTTATTTTGTATTAAGGGCGATTCTTCAGATCTCTAGTCTATCCTTTTACAAGAGATGAGATTTATTTTCATTTTATAAGGTTCTCTATAAAATAATTTTAATCATATATGTTTTTTTCTGACTTGAACTTTGTTTAGTTTTGTTAATTGACTAACTTTGTATTAATTAAAAAGAAGGTAACATAATAAGCGTGCCGAATTTTAAATTCACAGAAGACATGAAGAGACGTTGCACAGAAGCAGTGCAGGTGGCAAAGCATATTAAAGAGTTTACTTGTAATAAGGGTCAAAGGAGCTTCTAACTTATTGAATAAGACTGGTCCCGAAGGCACAGATCTTCCCTGACTTCTCTAAGACCTAGTGTACTAAAACCAAGGATAATTACCCTTTCCTAAGGATTTGTTGTGAAGAATTAAATACATATATATGTATGTGTGTACAGATATAAATATATATATATGAAATTGCAAACTCGGAGGCCCTCTTCACCTATGAGAGACTGTTTGTTTCCCCAGAGCACAGGCCGCAAAGCCCTGCATCGTTTTCTTTGATGAGTTTGAATCCATTGCCCCTCGACGCGGACATGATAACACAGGGGTTACAGATCGTGTGGTTAACCAGTTGCTGACTCAGCTGGATGGAGTCGAAGGCTTGCAGGGTAATAATCGTAAATACAGAAATACCTTCTAATGCCAGATTCCCCCAGGATTTAGTAAAGTATTTTCTTTCCCCCCCAGGTGTTTATGTACTGGCTGCTACTAGTCGCCCTGACTTGATTGACCCTGCCCTGCTCAGGCCCGGCCGACTAGATAAATGTGTATACTGTCCTCCTCCTGACCAGGTGACAGTTTCATATACCTACAAACGCTCCACTCTTTCCTTGTGAACTTTACTTCTGCCAGGTAACAGCAGTTGTCCTTAGAAGGCCAGCTTTCAGCAAAGGCCCTAGTCACTGTTTTCTTACAGCATGAAAAGATTGTGAATTAGATGCAAAGCCTTTCTTTGGCCCAGCCATCCCATGCAAAGTCCCATCTGAAAACTTTCTGTTAGCCAGATGGAAAAAAAGGGAGGGAAACCAAGTATTAATGTCTACGTTCCCTGTGTTCAGAGATCACACACCTCATTATCTTAACAGAAGACTGATACAGAATCAGGCATAGGAGTATAGGAAGCATCCGTGGTGGTTATGTAGAGATATGCCTTTTAACCACTGTAGTCCTGTGTTCCCAGATTTAGAAACGAATGGATAAGTGAAAGAAGAAATAGACAAATCCATAGTCAAAGGTATAAATGTATATCACATGTAGTGATTAATTTTCTTTGTGAAACATTTCTTGGCTCCTTTGCCCAAATCTAGAAGATAAGCACTAAGAAATGATCTACACTGAATAGTAGAGAATGTTGATCTTCATTCATTTTCCTCCCTGTGTTCCTTCTGTTAGACAAAAAGTACCAAGGAGGAGAGATGTAGCCTGGTGGCACATTGCTCAACTTATTTGTAAAACTGATTAGATATATGAAGTGAATGCATAAGAAAAATCTTGTAAGATGCACAGTTGAAAACATCGTATTCAATGTTATTTGTTAAGTCAGTGAGTGTTTCTCCCTTCAGGCGTCACGTCTTGAAATCTTAAACGTTCTCAGTGAGTCTCTGCCTCTGGCAGATGATGTGGATCTTCAGCACGTGGCCTCGGCAACCGACTCCTTTACGGGCGCTGATCTGAAAGCGCTCCTTTACAGTGCCCAGCTAGAGGCCCTGCATGGAAGACTGCTGTCCTGTGGGCCCCAAGTAAGTTATCGGAGGAGACTTACTGTGGCGTCTTACGCGGATATGAGCAGTTCAGTGTCAGTTTCAACCTTAAAAACAAAATTTTACTTTTGAACAACTTCAGTTTAACTTAATAGAAATTTGCCTTTAGTCAAGTGTACCAAGAGTCTGCTCTGGTGGCTCAGATGGTAAAGCGTCTGCCTGCAATACAGGAGACCCAGGTTCTATCCCCTGGGTTGCAAAGGCCTCCTGGAGAAGGAAATGGCACCCACTCCAGTACTCTTGCCTGGAGAATCCCACGGGCAGAGGAGCCTGGTAGGTTACAGTCCATGGGGTCGCAAAGAGTCGGACACGACTGAGCGACTTCACTTTCACTTTCTAGTGTACCGTAATTGGGATACTGGCTTTGTAGAGAATTTGTACTTACATGAAGAATTTGGTGTTTCTTTCACCTTACCTTACTATTGGCAAAATATAGTTGGTATGTGGAAGGGTATCCTTTGAATCAATGTGTCAGGAATTATATTGCAATTTCAGATTTTTTACTTTTTAAAACAATCATCAAATAGCTGTTTTGAAGCTCAGGTTGCCCCAGGTCTGGCCAGTAGGGGCCCCTTCTGTGTCTCTGTGGTGTGTAGTCCTCGTTCTCTGATCACTTACTTCCCTACAGGACAAGACAGTCTAGGTCTAATACTTTTGGTACTCCAGCCCCAGAAAGTTTTTTCTGTAAGGATAATACTTTAATTTTTGCAACAAAGAATTTGAACTCTGCCATATTATGGACTTTACCATATATTTTCTAGGAAGACTTTTCCTATATACTTCTCTCCTTCACATTTTGTTGGAAGTTATTTCAGGGACTAAATTTAGATACGTCCAAGTTTGTGCTACTTATTTTGGTAAGCCATGGAAGGTGTTTCCTCCCCCTGCCCCATTTCACTAGCAGAAAGGGTGTTTATTTGTAAAGCACTCTATAATGATGCATCCACCATGTTTTAGAGTACTTTCTCATTTCAAAGTAGAAAAACATGAATTTAAAGAGACATGAAAATAAAATCCAGAGGTCTGAGTCCTAGCTTTGTTAACTTTAGGGGAGAAGATTGGCAAATACCTATATATTCCATTTTGTCTTTCCTTATTTTAATAGTTAAAATTATGTGATATGCGTCAGGACCACTAGAGAATCAGCAAGAACACTTATAAAAAGGGCCGGCGCTTCCTTGACCTGTTAGAATGCTGTGTGGTTTATTTTTGAATTGTGGATTACTGAGAGCTGTACAGCTGACTGTCCTTCTGTGTGTTTCAGGATGGAGGTTCCAGCTCTGATAGTGACCTGAGTCTGTCTTCAATGGTTTTCCTTAACCACAGCAGTGGCTCTGATGATTCAGCTGGAGACGGAGAATGTGGCTTAGAGCAGTCCCTGGTTTCTCTGGAGATGTCTGAGGTGCTTCAAGATGAATCCAAGTTCAATATGTACCGCCTCTACTTTGGAAGCTCTTACGAATCAGAACTTGGAAATGGAACTTCTTCTGATTTGGTAACTTGTGTAGTTGTTGTACAGTTTTGAAATAGGAAGCCTTATGTTATTTCAATTTATGTCCTAAGCGGCCCCCCGTGTTTTTTCTGGTTGGTGTGACTCAGTCAGTAAAGCAGTCTTTCCAGACACTAATCAGTCATTTTTATTCCTTGTGAAGACAGGGCTGGCAGTAAGGGGAGCCGAGGTAGCCAGGGGTTGTGATTACCCTTTGGTTTCTTTCAGGTTTTTCTCTCTTCATTAGCAGCTTTAAAACATCTTTAGTAGCAGATCAATGTTATGTTAAACTTATATTATTGTAGAACAGTTGAGGATAATGAGAAATTTGGTACGATAATCTCAAAAATTCTGACAACAAAATGTTATCTTTTGGTAATACTTCTGGTAGAAAGTATAAGCATAGTGAAAAAGTTATTAATGTTTCAACAGGGAAAATGTTTAGATTAAATTTGTGTGTTTTAGTCGCTAAATCATGTCTGACTCTTGCAACCCCATGGACTGTAGCCTGCCAGCCTCCTCTGTCCATGGAATTCTCAGGCAAGAGTACTGGAGTAGGTTGCCATTTCCTTCTCCAGGGGGTCTTCCTGTGCCAAGGAATTTGAACCTGGGTGTCCTGCATTTATTGCAGGCAGATTCTTTACCGACTAAGCTACGAGGGAAGCCCAGATTAAATTTGGGCAATACCATTTTTCTAAATTAAAATAGCATTCAACACATATCTCAGAAGAGAGTGATTCACTGTTACTTTATTGGTAAACTTAACATTTTTACAAATATTCAGTAATTTTTTAGGTAGATTTCCTTAATTAGGTTTTAAAAAACATAAAAGTAACCCATTTTTATTCTCAAGAATAGTAAGCAGTTTTAATTCTACTGTTTGTTTTCTCTTTCTTAACATGTAGAAATGCCCTAGAACCTCAGTATAACCTACCATTAGGGCATTACTGGTGGATTTATAGCAAAGCATTAAAAAAAAAACCCACCTTGTATGATGGCAGTTTTCACTCTGGTGGTTCAACCACGTAGGTATAGATGATCCTTTATAGAATATGAATGTATTTTAAACCTGCTTAAATTTTAGCTAGTTACAGTGTAAGCTTACCCATGTTAAAGTTTTCCTGCTGAAAGTTTGTCATTTTATCTTTGATAAGTACGTAACTTTTTGCTCCCTTGCTCTTTTTCCTTCCCTCCCACCTCTCATTATTATACTTAACCATGCAGAGCTCACAATGCCCGTCGGCACCAAGCTCCATGACTCAGGAGTTTCCTGGAGCTCCTGGGAAAGATCAGTCATTACGACCTCCATTGTTCAGAACAGCCTCCCAAGAGGGTTATCAAGAACTCACACAGGAGCAAAGAGATCAGCTGAGGGCAGATATCAGCATCATCAAAGGCAGATACCGGAGCCAAACTGGAGTAAGGCTTTCCCCCTTCATCGTAATTGTAAAACTTCTTACAGATTGTTTTTCCTGTTTTTGATATGTATTTTTTTGATTTGTAAATGCATTCTCTTTATAAAGGGCTGAGACACATCAATTGGTCAAACAGTTATGTGCTAACAGTTTTTGGTAATTTTATGAGAAAGGGAAGGCGTAGTCCCAAGAAAATGGCAAAAGCAAATAACTCTTTTTCATTATGTCCCTTAGTTAACTTTCTGTCATTTTATTTTGTATTTAAGGAGGATGATACCCTTAACCCACCAGGACCAATCAGAACCAGTTTGGCTATTAGCCAGTCACATTTAATGACTGCGCTTAGTCATACTCGGCCATCCATCAGTGAAGATGACTGGAAGACCTTTGCTGAGTTGTAAGTAACAAATTCTGATTCAGAATTATACATATATTACAAGGGACAGTTCTTCAAACTTCTAGAGTTCTTTTTCGAATCACAAATAATATGTGGAATATTTAAAAGCCAATTCAAAAACATTTGCTTAGTAGCCATGCATTCAAACACTCAAAAACATCAGGAATAAAGAAGTCAAAAATAAATTTTTATTTTTATATAAATCAGATTTAATCACATGAATTGTTTAATGGACTTTTTAAATTTTAAAAACAAAGAAAAAGTATATTAATGAAACATGATTTCTCTCTCTACAATGACCCCCATTTCTAACTTAAATAATCACAGTAAGACTAAACTGTTTCAAATCAAATCTAGTTTTAATAAACTTGGCCTGATTATTTACATAAGTTCAGCAAGAATAGTAATTGACCATATAGGTGCTTTTTGCTGGAAATTTTCAGGAGGAATCTCAGTTTGATGTTTTAAAAGACGTGATGCTTGGAAGCCAAGGCAAGTACTTACCATACGATTTTGCTTACAGTAGCTATATACTGTTGACCCTCAAACAACATGGACTTAAACTACAAGAGTCAATTTTCAGTAAACATGTACTGTAGTACTACACAACCCACGGCTTGTTGAATCTGTGGATACAGAACTGTGGGTACAGAGGGCTGACTGAACATTTATGTCTGTTAGTGAGGGGTGGGGTTGGTGCCCCTCCTCTGTGTTAAAGGGTCAGCCGTATTCAGGTGGCTTAAATTCCTCTTTTTGAGGGCCCCAAGATACCCCTCCCTGGTGGCTCAGAGGTTAACGTGTCTGCCTCCAATGAGGGAGACCTGGGATCAATCCCTGGGTCGGGAAGATCCCCTGGAGAAGGAAGTGATAACCCACTCCAGTATTCTTGCCTTGTGTGTGTGAAGCTCAGTCACGTCCAACTCTTGCAACCTGATGGACTGTACCCTGCCTGGCTTCTCTGCCCATGGACTTCTCCAGGCAAGAACAGTGGAGTGGGTTGCTGTTTCTTCCTCGAGGGGATCTTCCCGACCCAGGGATGGAACCCAGGTCTCCTGCACTGCAGGCAGATTCTTCACCATTTGAATCACTGGGGAAGCCCAGGAATTTTTATTAAGTCTGTATTTTTTAAAAAGCCTCTCCTGTTGCTGCTCCTTCCCCCACCCCAGTCTCAGGTGATTATAGACAGTGTTTTAGTTATCTCCTAGAGAAGGCGATGGCACCCCACCCCAGTGCTCTCGCCTGGAAAATCCCCTGGATGGAGGAGCCTGGTGGGCTGCAGTCCATGGGGTCACGAAGAGTCGGACACGACTGAGCGACTTCACTTTCACTTTTCACTTTCATGCATTGGAGAAGGAAATGGCAGCCCACTCCAGTGTTCTTGCCTGGAGAATCCTGGGGACGGGGGGAGCCTGGTGGGATGCCGTCCATGGGGTCGCACAGAGTCGGACACGACTGCAGCAACTCAGCAGCAGCAGCAGGAGGATATGTACAGGGACAGAAGAAGAAAGTAAGTTTTCTGCTTGTGTTTAAATAGAGTTGATTTACAGCATTAGCTTCAGGGGTGCTACATAGTGATTCAATATTTATAGATTACACTCCGTTAAAGTCACTGCAAAATAATGGCTGCGTTTCCCTGTGATGAACAATATAGTCCTTGTTCCTTATTTTGTACAGAGCAGTCTGTACCGCTTAACCCCCAAACCCTGGCTTGCTCCTTTCCTTTCTTCTTTTGTCTGGTAACCACTGGTTTGTTCCCTGTATCTGAGTCCATTTCTGTTTTGTTTTATACATTCGTTTTTTTAGATTCCAAAGTAAGTGATAACAGTATTTGTCTTTTCTGATGGTATTCTCTGGGTCCATCCATGTTGTATCAAACGGCAGTGTTTCAGTCTTTTAATGGCTGAGTAATATTCCTTTGTATATACATATATCTTATTAAGCCAGTTGTTTATTGATGGACACTTCTGTTGCTTCCATACCTTGGCAGTTCTAAATAATGCTTCTTTGAACATTAAAATACATGTATCTTTTTAAATTACTGTTTTTCTATTATATTACTTACTATATTTACTATATTAATATTCTATATATATAGCAATATAGAGTATACTAATACTATATAGCATTACTAGTATTACTATACAATATATATAGTAATATCTAGTATACTAATTAATACTAATTGTATAATCTGGGTATTGTATATATACCCAGATTAGAATTGCTGGTTACATGGTTGTTCTATCATTTAATTTTTGAGAACCATCCATATTGTACAGCGCCTCCATTTTGTTTTCAGTAGTGGTTGCATAAACGTTCGCTTACACCAGTAGTGTCAGATGGTCCCCGTTTCTCCTCATCCTTGCTGTTATTATCTATAGTCTTTTTGTTGATAGCCTTTCTGACAGTTGTGAGGTGGTATCTCACTGTGCTTTTGGTTTGCATTTCTCTAATTAGAGATGTTAGCCTTCTATCTGTATGTCTTCTTTGGAAAATGTCTACTCTTATCCTCTGCCCGTTTTTTTCCTCAGGTTTCTTTGATATTGAGTTGTATGTACTCCTTATAGTTTGGGTATTAGCCACTTACTGGTCACATCATTTGCAAATATTTCTTCCCATTCAGTAGGTTATCTTTTTATTGATTATTTCCTCTTTCTAGGAGTCTGGAGGTATATTTATTATCAGAAGTCTAGAGTAACTATTTACAATTTCCTATCTTTAAATAGTTCTAACATCCTGATCTTTTACACTATCTGCAATCATTTTGAGATGAATAGGGGAGGTCTGGGGGTTGGTAAAGAGGGGTGAACTTTTGAATTGTTTCTAGAGACACATTTCTGATTTTGCAGAGACTAATTTGTAAAATATGGACACTTTCCTATTTCCTTAAAAAACTGGATTGCAGCCTGAATGCTATCAAGGGCCTGACCCAACCATTCAACTACATGAAGATTTTTAATTATGAAGGAAATCAAAAGATGTTGCCTGTAAGAGACCTACCTTAGGGCAAAGGACATGCATAGATTAAAAGAAAGGCAATGGAGGAGGATGCCATCTCAAGATGGCAGAGTAGAAGGATGTGAGCACACCCTCTTCCTGCAGAAACACCAAAATCACAACTAACTGGTGAAAAACCATTTACAAAAGAAATGACTGGAACCTCCCAAAAAAGATATTCTACATCCAAAGACAAAAGCCACAATAAGATGGTAGGAGGGCCATTATTGCAAATTCCATACCTGCTGGGTGGGTGACCCACAAGCTTGGAAACAATTCTACCATGGAAGTTATCCCACAGGAGTGAAGATTTTAAACCCCACATCAGGCTACCCAGCCTGGGGGGTCCAGCCCCTAGAAAATCTGGCTTTGAAGGCCAGTGGGGTTTGATCACAGTATTTCTGCAAGATGGGGAGAAACACAAAGTCTGCTCTTAGAGGGCACACACAAAGTCTCATGTATACAAAGACCCAGAGGAAAAGAGCAGTGACCTGTTAAGAAACAGGAACAGACCTACCTGCTAGTACTGGATGGTCTCCTGCAAAGGCTGGGGAGAAGGGTAGTGGTGACCGTGACTCACTGCAAGAACAAAGACACTGGCAGCAACAATTCTGGGATGTACTTATTAGCATGAACCCTGCCCGAGGCTGCCATTAGCTGCTGCAGGTTCCAGTGCTGGATCGCCTCAAGCCAAACCACCAACAGCACAGGAACGCAGCCCCACCCATCAGCAGACAGCGGATTAAAGACTCCCTGAACATGGCCCTGTGGACCAGAGGGACAAAATCCAGCTCTACCCACCAGTGGACCAAGAATCAGCCCTTCTCATCAGGAAACCTGCCCAAAGGTCTCAGCCACAACCACCAGAGACCATACAGAAGTACAGTCCTGTGGCCTATGGAACAGAAACTGCAATCACAGAAAGTTAGTCAAATGAGATGGAAAAGGAATATGTCCCAGATAAAGGAACAAGATGACACCCAGAAAAACAACTAAGTAAAATAAAGATAGACAACCTACTGGAAGAAGAATTCAGAGTAATAGTGCAGATGATCAAAGATCGCAGAAAAAGAATGGAGGCAAGGATTGAGAAGGATACAATAAATGTTTGCTGAAGACTGAAAAGAACTAAGGAACAAACAGATGAACAACATGAAATGAAAAATACACCAGAAGGAATCAACAGAATAAGGCAGAAGAACAGATAAGTGACCTGAAAGATAATAGTGAAAATCACTGCCATGGAACATACCAAAAGACAAAGACAAGCTAAGAGACGTCCAGGACAATATTAAAGGCACCAACATTTGCATTACAGAGTTCCCAGAAGAAGACAGAAAGGATCTCAGAAAATATTTGAAGAGATAATAGCTGAAAAATTCTCTAACATGGAAAGGGAAATAGTCACCAACATCTAGGAAGAACAGAGTCTAGATAGGATAAACCCAAGTAGGAACATGTGTAAGGAGCATGCTGAAACACATATTAGTCAAACAAAGATTGAATACAACAAAAGAAAAATTACAAAGATTAAATATAAAAGCAACAAATGCCATCCAAGGGAAACCCCATAAGTTTATCAGCTGATCTTTCAGAAGAAACTCTGCAAGCCAGAAGGGAGTGGCATGATATATTTAATAGATGCAGAAAAAGCTGTTGACAAAATTCAACATCCATTTATGATGAAAAGGCTCCAGAAAGTTGTTTCAGAGGAAACACACCATCAATATAACAAAGGCCATATATGGTAAAGCAACAGCTAACATCTTCAGTTCAGTCACGTCCAACTCTTTGCGACCCCATGGATTGCAGCACACCAGGCCTCCCTGTCCATCACCAACTCCCAGAGTTTACTCAAATTCATGTCCCTTGAGTCAGTGATGCCATCCAACCATCACATCCTCTGTTGTCCCCTTCTCCTCCCAACTTCAGTCTTTCCCAGCATCAGGGTCTTTTCCAATGAGTCAGTTCTTTGCATCAGGTGGCAAAGTATTGGAGCTTCAGCATCAGTCCTTCCAGTGAATATTCAGGACAGATTTCCTTTAGGATGGACTGGTTGGATCTCCTTGCAGTCCAAGGGACTCTCAAGAGTCTTCTCCAACACCACAGTTCAAAAGCACCAATTCTTTGGTGCTCAGCTTTCTTTATAGTCCAACTCTCACATCCACACATGACTAGAAAAACCAAAGCTTTGACTAGACCAGACCTTTGTTGGCAAAGTAATGTCTCTGCTTTTTAATATGTTGTCTAGGTTGGCCATAACGTTTCTTCCAAGGAGCAAGCATCTTTTAATTTCATGACTGCAGTCACCATCTTCAGTGATTTTGGAGCCCCCAAAAATAAAGTCTGACACTGTTTTCCACTGACAGTATTTCCACTGTTTCTCCATCTATTTCCCATGAAGTGATAGGACCAGATGCCATGATCTTAGTTTTCTGAATGTTGAGCTTTAAGCCAACTTTTTCACTCTCCTCTTTCAGTTCCTCCTCACTCTCTGCCATAAGGGTGATGTCATCTGCATATCTGAGATTACTGATATTTCTCCCAGCAATCTTGATTCCACCTTGTGCTTCATCCAACCCAGCATTTCTCATGATGTACTCTGCATATAAGTTAAATAATCAGGGTGACAATACACAGCCTTGACGTATTCCTTTCCCGACTTGGAACCAGTCTGTTGTTCCATGTCCAGTTCTAACTGTTGCTTCCTGGCCTGCATACAGATTTCTCAGGAGGTAGGTCAGGTGGTCTGGTATTCCCATCTCTTGAAGAATTTTCCATATACTTAATAGTGAAAAGCTGAAAGCAGTCCCTCTAAGCGGGAATAAGACTAGGATGCCCAATCTCACCAGTTTTATTTAACATAGTTTTGAAAGTCCTAATCATGGCAATCAGAGAATAAAAAGAAACAAAAGGACTCCAAGTTGGAAAAGACATTAAAATGTCACTGTTTGCTGATGAAGTGATACTATTCATAGAAAATCCTAAGGACACTACCAGAAAACAACTAGAGCCCATCAATGAATTCATTAGAGTTGGTTACAAAATTAATCCACATAAATCCGCTGCATTCCTAGATATTTACAACAAAACAGCCAGAAAGAGAAATTAAAGAAGCAGTCCCATTTACCATCACAGCAAAAAGAATAAAATACCTAGGAATAAACCTACCTAAGGAGATAAACCTAGATAGTATATTCAAAAGCAGAGATATTACTTTGCCGACGAAGGTCCATCTAGTCAAGGCTATGGTTTTTCCAGTAGTCATGTATTGATGTGAGAGTTGGACTGTGAAGAAGGCTGAGCAACAAAGAATTGATGCTTTTGAACTGTGGTGTTGGAGAAGACTCTTGAGAGTCCCTTGGACTGCAAGGAGATCCAACCAGTCCATGCTAAAGGAGATCAGCCCTGGGACTTGTTTGGAAGGAATGATGCTAAAGCTGAAACTCCAGTACTTTGGCCACCTCATTCAAAGAGTTGACTCATTGGAAAAGACTCTGATGCTGGGAGGGATTGGGGGCAGGAGGAGAAGGGGACGACCAAGGATGAGATGGCTGGATGGCATCACTGACTCAATGGATGTGAGTCTGAGTGAACTCCGGGAGTTGGTGATAGACAGGGAGGCCTGGCGTGCTGCTATTCATGGGGTTGCAA
>SJYW01027590.1:938426-959870 GCA_006410735.1 Raphicerus campestris
AACCTAGATAGTATATTCAAAAGCAGAGATATTACTTTGCCGACGAAGGTCCATCTAGTCAAGGCTATGGTTTTTCCAGTAGTCATGTATTGATGTGAGAGTTGGACTGTGAAGAAGGCTGAGCAACAAAGAATTGATGCTTTTGAACTGTGGTGTTGGAGAAGACTCTTGAGAGTCCCTTGGACTGCAAGGAGATCCAACCAGTCCATGCTAAAGGAGATCAGCCCTGGGACTTGTTTGGAAGGAATGATGCTAAAGCTGAAACTCCAGTACTTTGGCCACCTCATTCAAAGAGTTGACTCATTGGAAAAGACTCTGATGCTGGGAGGGATTGGGGGCAGGAGGAGAAGGGGACGACCAAGGATGAGATGGCTGGATGGCATCACTGACTCAATGGATGTGAGTCTGAGTGAACTCCGGGAGTTGGTGATAGACAGGGAGGCCTGGCGTGCTGCTATTCATGGGGTTGCAAGAGTCGGACACGACTGAGCGACTGAACTGAAGGAAGACAAAAAACCTTTACTCTGAAAACTGTGAGACATTAGTGAAAGAAATTGATACAAACAGATGGAAAAAGATACTATAGTCTTGGACTGGAAGAATCAGTATTGTGAAAATGACTGTACTACACAAGCCACGCTATAGATTCATTGTGATCTGTATGAAATTACCAATGGCATCTTTTATAGAACTAGAACAAAGACTCTTAAAATTCATATGAAAACCCAAAAGACTTTGAGTAACCAGAGCAATCTTAAGAAAAACAGCTGGGAGAATCAGACTCCCTGCTGTCAAGACTATATTATAAAGCTATAGTCATCAAGACAGTATGGTTCTGGCACAAAAGCAGACATATCATCAATGGAACAGGATAGACAGCCCTGAAACATAAACAATGGAGGAGAAACAGTCTGTTCAGTAAATGGTGCTGGGAAAACTGGACAGCTCCACGTAAAAAAAAAAATAAAATGAGAATATTTTTTAACACCATACAGAAGAATAAACTTGAAATGGATTAAAGGTCTAAATGAAAGGTCAGACACTATAAAACTCAGAGCAAAACATAGGCAGAACACTGACATAATTCGCAGCAATGCCTTTTTCAATCCATCTCTCAGAGTAATAGAAATAAGAAGAAAAATAAGCAAATGGGACATAATTAAACTCAAAATCTTTTGCACAGCAAAGGAAACCATAAGCAAAAAGAAAAGCAACCCACAGAATGGGAGAAAATATTTATAAATGGAGTTGACAAGGGATTAATCTCCAAAATTTACAAACAGTTCATGGAGTTTAATATAAAAATAAATAACCCAATCAAAAACTGGGCAGAAGACCTAAATAGACGTTTCTCCAAAGATGATATACAGATGGCAAAGAGGCATAATGGAAAGATGTTCAACATCACTAATTACAGAAATGCAAATCAAAACTACAGTAAGGGCTTCCCTGGTGATCCAGTGGTTAAGAATCTGCCTTGCAATGCAAGGGACGTAGGCTCCATCCCTGGTCTGGGAAGATCCCAGATGCCACGGAGCAGTTAAGTGGGTGCCATAACTACCGAGGCCCGAGCGTGCTAGAGCCTGTGCTCTGCACCAAGAGACACCACTGCAGTGAGACGCCTGTGCACCACCACCAGAGAGCAGCTCCCACTTTCTGCAACTAGAGAAAGCCTGTTCGCAGCAGCAAAGACCCAGCGTAGTCAATAAATAAGTAAATTCTGTTTTAAAAAAGCTACAATGAGATACCACTTTACAGCAGTCAAAATGGCTGTCATCAACAAACCCACAAACAGTAAGTAACAGAAAGTGTGTGGAGAGAAGGGAACCCTCCTCCACTGTTGGTCAGAATGTACATTGAGACAAGCACTGGGAACAGTATAGGTGTTCCTTAAAAACTCAAAATAGAGATACTGGATGATCCTGCAATTCCACCCTGGGCATATATTTGGAGAATAATAGTCTGAAAGGTTACGTGCACCTCAGTGTCCAGTACAGTTCTCTTTACCAATGCCGAGATATGGAAACAACCTAAATATCCATTGACACATGAATGGATATAGAAGATTTGGTGCATACACACACACACAGGCATATTACTCAGCCATTAGAAAAATGAAATAATGCCATTTGCAGCAACATGGATGGACTTAGAGATTGTCATACTGAGTGGAATAAACCAGACAGAAAAAGACAAATATCATATATTGCTTTTATATTGAATCTAAAAAAAAAAATCATTCAAATGAAAGGGAATGGACAAAGATACTCCATCCAAACAGAAATGACAAAACAGGGATTGTAATTCTCATATCATACAAAATGGACTTTAAAACAGATTATAAAGAAAGATAAGGAAGGACATTAATGATAAAACCATCAATACATGGAAAGGATATAACACTTGTCAACACATATGCACCTAATGTAAGAGCACCCAAATGTATAAAACAAAAACTAACAGATTCAAAGAGAGAAAATGAAAAGACCACAATAAGAGACCGTAACACCCCACTCGCATCAATGGGCAGATCTTTGAGACAGAAAGTGAATAAGGCAACAGAGATCCTAAATGATAAAATAGCATTTAGACTTAATTGATGTCTTCAGAACACAACATCAAAAAAAAAAAAACCCAAAATACACATTCTTTTCAAGTGGCTATGAAATATTCTCTAGGGTTGATCACATCCTAGGACACAAAACAAGCCTCAACAAATTTAAGAGTATAGAAATTATTTCAAGCATCTTTTCTGATCATAATGGCATGAAACTAGAAGTCAACCACAAAAAAAAAGTAACAAGAAAGAAAATTACATGCAGACTAAACAATATGCTACTAGAAACCGAGTGGTCAGCAAAATCGAAGAAGTGAAGTATTTTGAGGCAAAGGACAATGAAAACAGAACCATATAAAATCTATGAGATGCAGCAAAAGCAGTTCTTAGAGGGAAGTTCACAGCAATACAGGCTTCTTTAAGAAACAGGAAAATATAACAACTCAATCCACCACTTAAAGAATTAGAAAAAGAACAAACTATCACAATGAAGGAGATGATAATAAAAATCAGAAGTAAAATAGAGGTAAGAAACATAGGAAAAGATCAATAAAACCAGAGCTGGTTCTTTGCAAGGTAAACAGAATTGGCCAGGCTTACTAATAAGAAAAGAGGGAAGACCCAAATAAACAAAATATGAGAAAGAAGAAATCACAGCTGATACCACAGGGCAGAAAAAGGTAAGAATACTATAAACAGTTGCTGTTTGGTCACTAAGATGTGTCTGACTCTTTGCAACCCCATTTTTGGGGTCGCAGCAAGCCAAACTTCCCTCTCCTCCAGTGTCTCCCAGAGTTTGCTCAAGTTTATGTCCATTGAGTCGGTGATGCTATATAAACATCTCATCCTCTGCCACCCTCTTCTTTCCTTTGTTCTACTATGAACATACTCTGTTCTACTGTGAACAATTATATGTCAACAAATTTGACAGCCTAGAAGAAATGGATCAGTTTTTAGAACAACAGCCCACCAAAGTGAATCAAGAAGAAATAGATAACCTGAGCAAAGCAATCACTAAAAATGAAATAGAATCTAATTTTTTAAACTCCCTTCGAACAAGAGCCCAGAACCAAATGGCTCACTGGGGAATTCTACCAAACATACCAAGAAGAAATCACATTGATCCTTCTCAAATTCTTCCAAAAGACTGAAGAGGAAAGAACACTCCCAAAGATATTCTTTGAAAGCACCATCACTTTGACACCAAAACCAGACAAAGACATAACCAAAAAAGAAAATTACAGGTGAATGTCTGATGAATAGACACAAAACTCAACAACACATTAGCAAAGTGAATCCAACAACATATGCAAAAAGTCACACACCACGACCAGTTTGGATTCATCTCAGGGACACAAGAATGATTCAGCTTATGAAAATCAGTGTGATGCACATCTGGATGACAGTAAAAGTGACTAGGAAAGGAATCCAGATTGGAAGAGAAGAAATTAAGCTCTGTTTGCTGATGACGTGGTACTGTATACACAGAAAATCCTAAAAGATGCTACCAGAAAGCCATAAACAAAATGAAACACAACCTTCAGACTAGGAGAAAATATTTGCAAGTGATGCAACTGACAGAGGGTCATCCAAAATACATAAATAGCTCATACAGGTCAACAACAAAAAAACAATCAACCCGGTTGAAAAATGGGCCAGAGACCTCAATAGACATTTCTCCTAAGACAACATACCAATCGGCACACAAAAAGATGCTCAATGTCACTAATTATTAGAGAAATGCAAATCACGACTAGAGTGAGGTACCCCCTCACACCAGTCAGCATGGCCACTGTCTCTTATACACATCTCTATGAACATACTCTGNATGAGATGCAGCAAAAGCAGTTCTTAGAGGGAAGTTCACAGCAATACAGGCTTCTTTAAGAAACAGGAAAATATAACAACTCAATCCACCACTTAAAGAATTAGAAAAAGAACAAACTATCACAATGAAGGAGATGATAATAAAAATCAGAAGTAAAATAGAGGTAAGAAACATAGGAAAAGATCAATAAAACCAGAGCTGGTTCTTTGCAAGGTAAACAGAATTGGCCAGGCTTACTAATAAGAAAAGAGGGAAGACCCAAATAAACAAAATATGAGAAAGAAGAAATCACAGCTGATACCACAGGGCAGAAAAAGGTAAGAATACTATAAACAGTTGCTGTTTGGTCACTAAGATGTGTCTGACTCTTTGCAACCCCATTTTTGGGGTCGCAGCAAGCCAAACTTCCCTCTCCTCCACTGTCTCCCAGAGTTTGCTCAAGTTTATGTCCATTGAGTCGGTGATGCTATATAAACATCTCATCCTCTGCCACCCTCTTCTTTCCTTTGTTCTACTATGAACATACTCTGTTCTACTGTGAACAATTATATGTCAACAAATTTGACAGCCTAGAAGAAATGGATCAGTTTTTAGAACAACAGCCCACCAAAGTGAATCAAGAAGAAATAGATAACCTGAGCAAAGCAATCACTAAAAATGAAATAGAATCTAATTTTTTAAACTCCCTTCGAACAAGAGCCCAGAACCAAATGGCTCACTGGGGAATTCTACCAAACATACCAAGAAGAAATCACATTGATCCTTCTCAAATTCTTCCAAAAGACTGAAGAGGAAAGAACACTCCCAAAGATATTCTTTGAAAGCACCATCACTTTGACACCAAAACCAGACAAAGACATAACCAAAAAAGAAAATTACAGGTGAATGTCTGATGAATAGACACAAAACTCAACAACACATTAGCAAAGTGAATCCAACAACATATGCAAAAAGTCACACACCACGACCAGTTTGGATTCATCTCAGGGACACAAGAATGATTCAGCTTATGAAAATCAGTGTGATGCACATCTGGATGACAGTAAAAGTGACTAGGAAAGGAATCCAGATTGGAAGAGAAGAAATTAAGCTCTGTTTGCTGATGACGTGGTACTGTATACACAGAAAATCCTAAAAGATGCTACCAGAAAGCCATAAACAAAATGAAACACAACCTTCAGACTAGGAGAAAATATTTGCAAGTGATGCAACTGACAGAGGGTCATCCAAAATACATAAATAGCTCATACAGGTCAACAACAAAAAAACAATCAACCCGGTTGAAAAATGGGCCAGAGACCTCAATAGACATCTCTCCTAAGACAACATACATATGGCCAATCGGCACACAAAAAGATGCTCAATGTCACTAATTATTAGAGAAATGCAAATCACGACTAGAGTGAGGTACCCCCTCACACCAGTCAGCATGGCCATCAGTAAAGATTCTGCAGATAAAGAATGCTGGAAAGGGTGTAGTGAAAAGAGAACACTCTTACACTGTTGCTGGGAATGTAAATTGATACAGCCACTATGGAAAACAGTATGGAGGTTCTTCAAAAANCACACCAGTCAGCGTGGCCATCAGTAAAGATTCTGCAGATAAAGAATGCTGGAAAGGGTGTAGTGAAAAGAGAACACTCTTACACTGTTGCTGGGAATGTAAATTGATACAGCCACTATGGAAAACAGTATGGAGGTTCTTCAAAAAACTAAAAATACAGTTGCCAAAAGATCCAGAAATCCCTTTCTTGGGCATATAGCCAGACAAAACTATTAATTTGAAAAGATACCCAGACCCCTGTCTTCAAAGCAATATATTTATTATAGCTGAGACATCAGTTCAGTTGCTCAATCGTGTCCAGCTCTTTGCAACCCCATGGACTGCAGCACACCAGGCCTCCCTCTCTCCATGACCAACTCCTGGAGTGCACCCAAACCCACGTCCGTTGAGTCAGTGATGCCATCCAACCATCTCATCCTCTGCCGTCCCCTTCTCCTCCGAGCCTTCAGTCTTTCCAACCATCAGTTCAGTTCAGTCATTCAGTCATGTCCGACTCTTTGCAACCCCATGAAGCACAGCACACCAGGCCTCCCTGTCCATCACCAACTCCCAAACCCACGTCCATCGAGTCAGTGATGCCATCCAGCCATCTCATCCTCTGTCATCCCCTTTTCCTCCTGCCCCCAATCCCTCCCAGCATCAGAGTCTTTTACAATGAGTCATCTCTTCACATGCGGTGGCCAGAGTACTGGAGTTTCAGCTTTAGCATCATTCCTTCCAAAGAACACCCAGGAATGATCTTTAGAATGGACTGGTTGGATCTCCTTGCAGTCCAAGGGACTCTCAAGAGTCTTCTCCAACACCACAGTTCAAAAGCATCAATTCTTCAGTGCTCAGCTTTCTTTATAGTCCAACTCTCACATCCATACATGACTACTGGGAATACCACAGCTTTGACTAGATGGAACTTTGTTGGCAGAGTAATGTCTCTGTTTTTAAATATGCTGTCTAGGTTGGTCATAACTTTCCAAGTAGTAAGTGTCTTTTAATTTCATGGCTGCAGTCACCATCTGCAGTGATTTTGGAGCCCCCAAAATAAAGTCTGACATTGTCTCCACTGTTTCCCCATCTATGTGACATGAAGTGATGGGACCAGATGCCATGATCTTAGTTTTCTGAATGTTGAGCTCTAAGCCAACTTTTTCACTCTCCTCTTTCACTTTCATCAAGAGGCTTTTTAGTTCCTCTTCACTTTCTGCTATAAGGGTGGTGTCATNCTTTCACTTTCATCAAGAGGCTTTTTAGTTCCTCTTCACTTTCTGCCATAAGTGTGGTGTCATCTGCATATCTGAGGTTATTGATATTTCTCCCAGCAGTCTTGAGCTTGTGCTTCATCCAGCCCAGCATTTCTCATGATGTACTCTGCATATAAGTTAAATAAGCAGGATGACAATATACAGCCTTGATGTACTCCTTTCTTGATTTGTAGCCAGTCTGTTGTTTCATGTCCAGTTCTAACTGTTGCTTCCTGACCTGCATACAGATTTCTCAAGAGGCAGATCAGGTGGTCTGGTATTCCCATCTCTTTCAGAATTTTCCAGTTTGTTGTGATCCACACAGTCAAAGGCTTTGGCATAGTCAGTAAAGCAGAAATAGATGTTTTTTCCGGAACTCTCTTGCTTTTTTGATGATCCAACAGATGTTGGCAATTTGATCTCTGGTTCCTCTGCCTTTTCTAAATCCAGCTTGAACATCTGGAAGTTCACAATTCACATACTGTTGAAGCTAGGCTTGGAGAATTTTGAGCATTACTTTGTCAGTGTGTGTGATGAGTGCAATTATGCAGTAGTTTGAGCATCCTTTGGCATCTCCTTTCTTTGAGATTGGAATGAAAGTTGACCTTTTCCCCTGTGGCCACTGCTGAGCTTTCCAAATTTGCTGGCATATTGAGTGCAGCACATCCACAGCATCATCTTTTAAGATTTGAAATAGCTCAACTGGAATTGCATCACCTCCCCTAGCTTTGTTCATAGTGATGCTTCCTAAGGCCTACTTGACTTCACATTCCAGGATGTCTGGCTCTAGGTGAGTGATCACACCATTGTGATTATCTGGGTCTGAAGATCATTTTTTGTATAGTTCTGTGTATTCTTGCCACCTCTTCTTAATATCTTCTGCTTCTGTTAGGTCTATACCACTTCTGTCCTTATTGTCCCATCTTTTCATGAATTGTTCACTTGGTATCTCTAATTTTCTTCAAGAGATCTCTAGTCTTTTCCATTCTATTGTTTTCCTCGATTTCTTTGCACTGATCACTGAAGAAGGCTTTCTTATCTCTCCTTGCTGTTCTTTGGAACTCTGCATTCAAATGGATATATCTTTCCTTTTCTCCTTTGCTTTTTGCTTCTCTGAACTGAGACATGGAAACAACCTCAATGTCCATTGACAGACGAATGGATAAAGAAGTTGCCTTGTGTGTGTGTATATACACACACACACCCCGGAATATTACTTACCCCAAAAGAGTGAAAGAATTGCATTTGCAGCAGCACGGATGAACCTGGAGATTATCATACTAGGTGAAACAGGTCAGAAAGAGAAAGACCTGTAGACATATACAACCCCAAGGCTGGCTGTTGTGCCCCTTTGTGTCTTCTTTTTACTGTTGTCTTTCCATAGGCAGCATAAGATACTCGTTTAGCATGAGAGCTCTTTCATGTGTTTTTCTAAAACAGAAGTTTTCTCCAGTGTAAAGGATCCATCTGGCCACTGACAGATAGGGTCTTAATGGTGACTGTGACCTGCAACCCTTTTTATGGCTTAACCATGAATGACCATAAGAAGTGTCCAAAAAGAGTGCAAAAGACATAGCTTTCAGAAGATCCACAAAGTTTACTCACAGAACTAGCCAAGGAAAGCAAGTGCTTCATGGTCACAGCCAGTGAGAATGGGGTGGTGACGATGGAGTCTCCCATCTGCCACCAGAGCACATGATGCCACCAGCTGCAGACCTGCCCATCGCTGCACTCACAGGAACTCTTGGAGCGGGGCTTCCCTGCACCAAGAAGACAGTGATGCTTGAGCCGACAGAGGCCCCTGTGGGCTGGGACACCTGAAGGCAGACTCCCTAAGAGCTGGCACAGCTGGACAGAGATCGCTGCTTATCACTTCTTGTCTCAGATCCTGAGTTTTCTTGATGCCCATCAGATTCAATCTTCTGGCTGGCTTCTCTCCGGTTAAGCTACAGAGAGTCACAAACCCATACCAGTCACAAAGCCAAGCTCTCAAGACATAGAACAAGAGGAAACCTCACCTGTTTAAATATAGGGGACCCACTGCAGAGTGTGTCTAAACAAATGCACATCTATTAGAACCATGAAGCCACCAGCCTGTGAGGCCAGTGGGCTCGAACAGTGGGCGTCAGTTAGAACCTGTCCCTGGTGGCTGAGCTGGTAAAGCATCTGCCTGCAATGCAGGCTCATCCCTGGGTTGGGAAGATCCCCTGGGAGAGAGCGTGGCACCCACTCCAGCATTCTTGCCTGGAGAATCCCCATGGACAGAGGAGCCTGGCGGGCCACAGTCCATGGGGTTGCAAAGAGTTGGACACGACTGAGCGACTAAGCACAGCACACACTGCATTTCTGCTCTTTGGTTTCCTCCTTATGAGGAGCGACACAAAAGCTAGAGACAGAAGCAGACAGTAGCTGTTTGGGGAGAACTGGATCAGCAGAAAACAAGAGTACACAGAAGATATCTTTTCCAGAGTTGCTGCAGCTAAGGCACTAGTTCACACAAAACTTTTCTCCTGCTTCTGAATTTAGGAAAGACTCTGCCCACTCTCCCTTCCACTGACCTGCAGGCAGAGACCGGGAGCCTGACATGGTAAGGATTCTGGCCCTTGACTGGCTCCCGTCAGAGGTCCCAGGATCCCTGGCCTGCAGCGACGGAGGCCTTCATGTGCGCCAAACTGCAGGGGTAGCAACAGCTTTCCCCTCTCGGTTCTTTGGCTTGTCTATAATTGACTGACATAGAGGTTAACAGGTGATAAACTAATTTTGTAGAAACGGGAACCCCATATAAACAAGACTCATTGGCGGTCAATAAGCTGAGGCCTTTGTAGTGTCTTGAACTGAGGGAAGGGATGGGGCCTGAAGCCTCAGAGGTTAAGAGGGCAGTTCACAAGGAGATGAGATGAGCAGATGTTCCCCCCGCCACACAGATAAAGTTGTGTCTGGTAGAGGCTGTCTGGTGCAGGCCCCAGTCTCAGTTCTTTAAAGGCAGTTAAGGGAGAGGTGGGTCTTGCTGGGCCTGCTGGGTCTTGATTTCCTTCAGCTCAAAATAACCCACATGACAAAGTGGTTCACTAGGGGGTCCATATTCTGCTCCCCTTCAACAAAATATGTGCTTACTGTAGAAAAATCAGAAAATAAAGGGGAAAAAAAAACCCCAGCAGTTTCCCTAAACCTCATTACCTCCCAAATCTTATTTATTTGTATGTTTATGTTTTCTGTTACTAAAATAAGACACTCTGCACATTTTGCTGTATACAGTCCCCCATCCATCCACACATCTTTAACAGTCTTTCACATTTTAAATACGTTTACTCTTTTGTTTACTATATTTTATATAGTACAGCTACGGCATAACATCCAATTTTTGAACATATAAGTTGCATCCAGGTTTTCACTATGAGCAATGTGATAAACATTCTCTTCCCTCTGTTTGCATAGGTCCTTAATTATTTCACTGGGATAGAAGTAGAATTGTTGGATCAGTTTACTCACATTTTTTTAAAATGCTTTTGAAATCTACTGCCAAATTGTCTTTCAGAAATGTATGTAGCAATAACACTATAGTTATAGTACCAGCTTCACCATACCCTAATATTAAGTATTTTAGTCTCTCTCTAAATTTGGCCACCTCATGCGAAGACTTGACTCATTAGAAAAGACTCTGATGCTGGGAGGGATTGTGGGCAGGAGGAGAAGGGGACGACAGAGGATGAGATTGCTGGATGGCATCACGGACTCGATGGACATGAGTCTGAGTGAACTTCGGGAGTTGGTGATGAACAGGGAGGCCTGGCGTGCTGCGCTTCATGGGGTTGCAGAGAGTCGGACACAACTGAGCAACTGAACTGAAACTTGGCCAGTTTTGAGAAAAGTTGTATACATCTTAAAATTTTACATTTCTCTGATTACAGTATAGCAGTTGATCATTGTCATTTGTATTTTCTCTTTTCTAATTTGCCTCTTCATCCTCTTTGTTCCTTTTCTGTTGTTCAACTTTTAACAACTCTTATAATAACTTTTAGAAGAACTTTTTGTTTCTTAAAAACTTGTTTGCAGCAATCCATTGTTTTAAGTTTTGTAAGTTCAGCATTTATAAGTATTAAATGTTATCTCATTTTTTTTAAAGGTATGAAAGCTTTCAAAATCCAAAGAAGAGAAAAAATCAAAGTGGAATAGTGTTTCGACCTGGACAGAAAGTAACCCTGGCATAAAATATGCTTCTGATTTAGTGTATGTGTGTGTATGTGGTGTTTGTCCCTGTGTTGTAACACTGAAAATGATGTCTGTACATTTCTTTTTAATTTAACTTGTTAATCTATAAAAACAAAGATTGGTAAACCTGTTATCTAATGATCAGGATTATTTGACAGTAATACTTGAAAATAAACTGAGATATTTATAACAGATTCTGTATTTTATTTCCTATATATGTAAATTCTTACTGAAATAATATTGGCCACATGGAATAAATGATCTTTTTCTCCTTTGAAGAAAAGAGAATGTAATTAAATACATTTCTTAGAGTTCATGGTTGCATATTCAACATCTTTCTTTCATTTGATAAGTTTTATGCTTAGCACCTTGATTATTTTGGAAATAAAAAATTCAGTTATCTACTAATCCAATGATCTGTTCTTTTTATCCGAAAATGTAGAATTTGCACACAGTTTAAATAAATTGAGTTGTTCCTTCAATCAGAAGTGAAGTGACGTCCCCTAACATACTACACGCAGCTGCAAGGCCAGGGGCTTGGATGATGTGCAGTCCTCCCCACCAGCTCCAAGACAAATCTGTCCTGCCGTGCTGTGATCTGTGAACCAAATTGCGATGTCACTACCATCAACACAAGCTGTATATCATAATGTGGTAAGGGGAAAGGAGAAAGGTCAGTAGAATATGCAAATAAATACATGAGAGAGCAAATAGGAATGTATCGGCTGTAACCACTGCCCTTTTTGCAACTAATCATTTGGTCATGACTGATAGGTTTTATTTCTCTCTTCCATTATTTTATTCCATGTTCCTCTGACTTCAGCCCTCATGTTAGTGGATTAGAAGCTTCCCTGGTGGCTCAGCTGGTAAAGAATCTGCCTGCGATGTGGGAGACCCAGGTTTGATCCCTGGCTTGGGAAAAAAATCCCTTTTTTCCCAATGCTGGAATGGCACCTCACTCCAGTATTCTTGCCTGGAGAATCCCATGGACAGAGAAGCCTGGTGGGGTACAGTCCATAGCATTACAAAGAGGAAGACATGACTGAGCAGCTAACATTTAGTGGATTGGAGGCCTTTACTAAGTAGGGTGGTCTAAGCTGTCATTTCCATCTTTGCCCTTGGTGACCTAAGATTGCAGGTGTCTTCCACTAAATTAACCATGCACACTCAGTATCACAAGGTTCCAGCTGTTCTCCCATCACCCATTGTATGGCATCAGCTTCGTAATCACTCAGTCAACATTGTAAATCCTCCCCTTTCAAACCACTGGAATCATCACTATATTCTCTTCCCAGAAGCATGCCTCCTTTGCTTACCTGTAAATCTAGAAAGCCCAGAATCACAAGAAAGTCAAGCAAAGATGTTTGAGTCACTAGGAATTAACTGAGATATGTCATTCTCCCTTGCGCTTTGGTTCCCAGCTCCTTCAGTTCAGTTCAGTCGCTCAGTCGTGTCCGACTCTTTGCAACCCCATGAATCGAAGCACACCAGGCCTCCCTGTTCATTACCATCTCTTGGAGTTCTGGAAAACCGCTAGACCATTCAGGTATGACCTAAATCAAATCCCTTATGATTATACAGTGGAAGTGAGAAATAGATTTAAGGGCCTAGATCTGATAGATAGAGTGCCTGATGAACTATGGAATGAGGTTCGTGACATTGTACAGAAGACAGGGATCAAGACCATCCCCATGGAAAAGAAATGCAAAAAAGCAAAATGGCTGTCTGGGGAGCCCTTACAAATAGCTGTGAAATGAAGAGGGGAAAAGCAAAGGAGAAAAGGAAAGATACAAGCATCTGAATGCAGAGTTCCGAAGAATAGCAAGAAGAGATAAGAAAGCCTTCTTCAGAGATCAGTGCAAAGAAATAGAGGAAAAGAACAGAATGGGAAAGACTAGAGATCTCTTCAAGAAAATTAGAGATACCAAGGGAACATTTCATGCAAAGATGGGCTCGATAAAGGACAGAAATGGTATGGACCTAACAGAAGCAGAAGATATTAAGAAGAGGTGGCAAGAATACACAGAAGAACTGTACAAAAAAGATCTTCATGACCCAGATAATCATGATGATGTGATCACTAATCTAGAGCCAGACATTCTGGAATGTGAAGTCAAGTGGGCCTTAGAGAGCATCACTACGAACAAAGCTAGTGGAGGTGGTGGAATTCCAGTGGAGCTGTTTCAAATCCTGAAAGATGATGCTGTGAAAGTGCTGCATTCAATATGCCAGCAAATTTGGAAAACTCAGCAGTGGCCACAGGACTGGAAAAGATCCGTTTTCATTCCAATCCCAAAGAAAGGCAACGCCAAAGAATGCTCAAACTACCACACAATTGCACTCATCTCACATGCGAGCAAAGTAATGCTCAAAGTTCTCCTAGCCAGGCTTCAGCAATATGTGAACCGTGAACTCCCTGATGTTCAAGCTGGTTTTAGAAAAGGCAGAGGAACCAGAGATCAAATTGCCAACATCTGCCGGATCATGGAAAAAGCAAGAGAGTTCCAGAAAAACATCTATTTCTACTTTATTGACTATGCCAAGGCCTTTGACTGTGTGGATCACAATAAACTGTGGAAAATAGTGAAAGAGATGGGAATACCAGACCACCTAATCCAGCTCCTTAGCGCCTTAAGGCCACGGGCACTGGTTCACAGTATATATACTGTGTACTGCATCTTGCAGAAAAGAACTCCAACCTCACAGTTACAATCTCCCCAGAAGCCCAGCTGTTTCTGGATGAGGGGAATTTACGTTCAGTCTAGGGGATTCACTATAAAGTGAATTTTGTGATCAGGAGCAAATGCCATAAGGCATAGTATGAGAGTGTGTGTTGAGTCAGTGAAAGAAATGCTGGACTGTATGAAGCACAAGCTGGAATCCAGATCGCTGGGAGAAATATCACTAACCTCAGATATGCAGATGACACCACCCTTACGGCAGAAAGCAAAGAAGAACTAAAGAGCCTCTTGATGAAAGTGAAAGAGGAGAATGAAAAAGTTGGCTTAAAGCTCAACATTCAGAAAACTAAGATCATGGCATCTAGTCCCATCACTTCATAGCAAATAGATGGGGAAACAATGGAAACAGTGACAGACTTTATTTTTTTGGGGGGGGGGGGCTCCAAAATCACTGCATACGGTGACTGCAGTCCTGAAATTAAAAGACACTTGCTCCTTGGAATAAAAGTTATGACCAACCTAGACAGCATATTAGAGACATTACTTTGTCAACAAAGGTCTGTCTAGTCAAAGCTATAATTTTCCCAGTAGTCATGTATGGATGTGAGAGTTGCACTATAAAGAAAGCTGATCACTGAAGAATTGATGCTTTTGAAGTGTGGTGTTGGAGAAGACTCTTGAGAGTCCCTTGGACTGCAAGGAGATACAACCAGTCCATCCAAAAGGAGATCAGCCCTGAATATTCATTGCAAGGACTGATGCTAAAGCTGAAACACAATACTCCTAATGTGAAGAACTGACTCATTTGAAAAGACTCTGATGCTGGGAGGGATTGAAGGCAGCAGGAGAAAGGGATGACAGAGGATGAGATGGTTGGATGGCCTCACCGACTCGATGGACATGAGTTTGAGTAAACTCCAGGAGTTGGTGATAGACAGGGAGGCCTGGCATGCTGCAGTCCATGGAGTTGCAGAGAGTCAGACACGACTGAGCGACTGACTGAACCTGGCTTCCCGGGTTGCTCTAGCAGTAAAGCATCAGCCTGCAAATGCAGGAGACCTAAGAGACTAGGGTTTGATCCCTGGATTAGGAAGATCCCCTGGAGGAGCACATGGCTACCCAACTCCAGTATTCTTGCCTGGAGAATCCCATGGACAGAGGGGCCTGGCAGGCTGTAGTCCATAGGGTCACAAAGAGTCAGACATGAGTGCTTCTTAGCCTAGTGTCCAAGGTCTCTACCTCCAAATATATCCTTTTAGATTTTGCATAAAGAAGAAAAATGCATAGTTCTTGGCTAAGCCGTCTCCTTTCACACTGACTTATTATTGTCTCCCTGGAGCATGTAGGGATGGGACAATAAAAGGAGCTTCCTTTTACAAGGCTGATCCCACGCAGATGGAGGTGATTTGGGTATTCAAGCAAGGGACACCAGCTGGGTCACTATCAAGCAAGATTTCAAAAGGCTGGGGATAAAAGGGACTCCAGTTTCTTCCATGTGTCCGCATCCCAAATACCAGGATTCAACTCTTTTCCAATCAATACCTGTTGAGTTCCTTTAATGGACCGGAACCTGGTGGTCCGGCGTCAACGATAAAGTAAAAGAGAGAAAGAGGCTGATATTCCTTGGTTTACGCAGAAAACCAATAAAGCCCTTGATACAGGGCTTGCGTCGCTCACGAAGGCACCTCTCGAGGGGGTCTTAGAAACCCGGGCAGGAGAGTGAGCACGATGGGTTTCTATGCTCCAGAGAATTAGCCAGAGAGAGAGGGAGAGAAAGAAAGACATGGGGATCCAAGCTCTCATGGAACAAGGGTGTTTTATTCAACATAGTGTGGGTATATATACTGTCTTACAAGGTAGCTATTTTCAGCAAAGATAAAGATCAAAAGTCCAGACTTACAAATGATCACAGAAACATAAGGCAATCCATAGAGACAGGGTTGTAAATAATCACTTTTACCATACAGTTCATAAAAAGGAAGAGGGTCGTAAAAAATAGTTATCACCGTATGGAAAAACTAAGGAAGGAAATGCATGCATTCCTCAGCCCCTGGAGCAGTCTGCCACCCCTCTTAATCCTGAATATTCAGGAATCCATAAGGAACAGAGGATTCATGACAGATCCAAAACAGCACACAGGAAGCCTTCTGTTAAATGCTTCCTGACAAATACCTAACTTTTTCATAAGAGATCTAAAATGGCTGTGAACTCAACGAATAATGCCATCCCGTTAACTGTGGGATCAAACTCCTGTTTTTGTGCCAGAATTGGGCACAAAAACAAAAATATAGATCAATGGAACAGAACAGGAAGCCCAGAGATAAACCCACATACTTATGGTCACCTGCTTGATGACAAAGGAGGCAAGAATATACAACAGACAAAAGATAGTGTCTTCAATAAGTGGTGCTGGAAAATGGGACAGCTATGTGTAATAGAATGAAATGAGAACATTCTCTAACAGCATATGCAAAAATAAACTCAAAATGAAAAAACCCTTTTACACTGTTAGCGGGAATAAATTGGTACAGCCACTACAGAGAATAATATGGAAGTTCCTTAAAAAACTAAAAATAGAACTACCATATGATCTAGCAATCCCACGCCTGGGCTATATCTGGAGAAAACCATACTTTGAAAAGATACATGTCCCTCAGTGTTCATTGGAGCACTATTTACAACAGCAGCCAAGAAAGGAAGCAAAATGTCTATCAACAGAGCAATGGATAAAGAAGGCTTGATATATACATACAGAGCAATATCACTCAGCTATAAAAAAAAAAAAGCATGAAACAATGGCATTTCTAGCAACATGTTGGAAGAAAAGTTATGACCAACCTAGATAGCATATTAAAAAGCAGAGACACTACTTTGCCAACAAAGGTCCATGTAGTCAGGGCTATGGTTTTTCCAGTAGTCATGTATGGATGTGAGATTTGGACTATAAAGAAAGCTCAGCACCGAAGAATTGATGCTTTTGAACTGTGGTGTTGGAGAAGACTCTTGAGAGTCCCTTGGACTGCAAGGAGATCCAACCAGTCCATTCTAAAGAAGATCACTCCTGGGTGTTCATTGGAAGAACTGATGTTGAAGCTGAAGCTCCAATACTTTGGCCACTTGATGCGAAGAATTGACTCACTGCAAAAGACCCTGATGCTGGGAAAGATTGAAGGCAGCAGGAGAAAAGGGATGACAGAGGATGAGATGGTTGGATGGCATCACTGACTCGATGGACATGAGTTTGAGTGAACTCCAGAAGTTGGTGATAGACAGGGAGGCCTGGTGTGCTGCAGTCCATGGGGTCGCAAAGAATTGGACATGACTGAGAAACTGAACTGAACTGATGGACCTAGAGATTATCATAGAAAAATAAGTCAAAGATAAATATATGATATCACTTATATGTGGAATCTAAAAATATGATGCAAATGAACTTATTTATGAAAAGAGATTCACAGACCTAGAAAACAAAAAAACTTATGGTTACCAAGACAGAAAGGTGGAGGGAGGAATAAATTAGGAATTTTAGGGTTAACATATATACTGCTGCTGCTAAGTTGCTTCAGTCATGTCGAACTCTGTGCGACCCCATAGATGGCAGCCCACCAGGCACCCTCATCCCTGGGATCCTCCAGTCAAGAATAGTGGGGTGGGTTGCCATTTCCTTCTCCAATGCATGAAGGTGAAAAGTGAAAGTGAAGTAGCTCAGTCGTGTCCGACTCCTAGTGACCCCATGGACTGCAGCCCCCCAGGCTCCTCTGTCCATGGGATTTTCCAGGCAAGAGTACTGGAGTGGGGTGCCATTGCCTTCTCCACATATACACTAAAATATATAATAAATAAGGATCTACAGTATAGCAGATACCATAGCACAGAGAACTCTACTCAATACTGCGTAATAACCTATATGGGAAAATAATCTGCAAAATAATGGATATATATGTATATATATATAACTGAATCAAAAAGATTCAACACTGAAAGACAAACCCCCCAGGCTGGTAGGTGGCCAATAGGCCAATATGCTACTGGGAAGAGCAGAGAAACAGCTTCAGAAGCAATGAAGAGGCTGAGCCAAAGCAGAAACAATGCCCACTTGTGGATGTGTGATGGTGAAAGTCAAGTCCGATGCTCTAAAAAACAAATATTTTATAGGAACCTTGAATCTTAGTTCCATGAATCAAGGCAAATTGGAAGAGGTCAAACAGGAGATGCCAAGACCAAACAGCAACATTTTAGGAATCAGCGAACTAAAATGGACTGGAATGGGTAAATTTAACTCAGATGACCATTATATCTACTACTGTAGGCAAGAATCCCTTAGAAGAAATGGAGTAGCCATCATAATCAAGGAGAGTCCGAAATGCAGTACATGGATGTAATCTCAAAAACGACAGAATGATCTCAGTTTGTTTCCAAGGCAACCATTCAACATCGAAGTAATCCAAGTCTGTGCCCCAACCACTAATGCTGAAGAAGCTGAGGTTGAACAGTTCTATGAAGACCTCCAAGACCTTCTAGAACTAACACCAAAAAAGATGTCCTTTTCATTATAGGGGACTGGAATGCAAAAGTAGGAAGTCAAGAGATACCTGGAGTAACAGGCAAGTTTGGCCTTGGAGTACAAAATGAAGAACAGCAAAGGTTAAAAGTGTGCCAAGAAAATGCACTGGTCATAGGAAACACCATCTTCCACCAACACAAGAGACAACTCTACACATGGATATCACCAAATGGTTAATACTGAAATCAGATTGATTATGTCCTTTGCAGCTGAAGACAAGCTCTATGCAGTCAGCCAAAAGAAGACTGGGGAACTATCTGTGGCTCAGATCATGAGCTCCTTATTGCAAAATTCAGACCTAAATTGAAGCAAGTAGGGAAAACCACTAGGTCATTCAGGTATGACCTAAATGAAATCCCTTATGATTATACAGTGGAAGTGAGAAATAGATTCAAGGAAATAGATCTGATAGAGTGCATGAAGACTATAACCAAAGCAATCTACACATCCAGTGCAATTCCTATCAAAATTCCAATGGCATTTTCCACAGAAGTAGAACAAGCAATCCTATAACTTTTATAGGAACCACAAAAGACTTCAAAGAACCTAAGGAGCTTAAACTTATCTGGAGGCCACATACTCTGATTTAACACTATAATATAGTAATCAAAACAGAAATGGTACTGCCATAAAAACAGACATGCAGATCAATGGAACCTAACAGAGAGCCCAGAAACAAACCCACATATTTATGGTCAATTTACGACAAAGCTAAGAACATGCAATAGTGAAAGGACAGTATCTTCAAAAATGGTACTGAGAAAACTGGACAGCCACACGCAAACAAGTGGAACTGGAACATTATCTTACACCACACACAAAGTTTAACTCAGTGGGTTACAGACTGAAATGCAAGACCCGAAATCATAAAACTCCTAGAAGAAACAGTGGGTGATCTCCTTGACACAGGTCTCGGTGACAATTTTTAAACCATAAGCAAAGGCAACAAAAGCAAAAATAAACATGTTGAACTACATTAGCAAAATGAAAAGTTAAACTACCAGTGTCAGAAAATATTTGCAAATAATATTCCTGATAAGGGATTAATATCCAAAATATACTAAGAACTCATTCAACTCAACAGCAAAAATAATGAAATAATCTAGAAAATGAGCAGAGGACCTGGACATTTTTTTCAAAGAAGACATACAGATGGCCAACAGGCATATGGAAGGATGTTCAACATCACGGATCAGGGCAACGCCAATCAAAGACACAATCAGACGACCACTCACATCTGTTAGAATGGCTGTTATCAGAAGTACAAGAAATAAAAAATGTTGGCAAGGATGGAACCCTTGTGCACTGTGGATGAAAATGTAAATGCATCCAGCCACTACAGAGAATAGTATAAAGGGTTCTGAAAAAGTTAAAAACAGAGCTACTGTATGATCCAGCATTCCCATTTCTGGGTCTTTGTCCAGAGAAAACAAGAAACACTAATTCAAAAATATACAAGCACCGCCGCATTCACTGCAGCATTCTTTGCAAGAGCCGAGCTGTGGAGAAAACCTGTGTCCATTGATGGGTGAATGGATAAAGAAATGGCAGTATGTGTGCACAGTATTAACCAGCCTTATAAAAAGATTTAAGTAACTAAAAAGATTTAAATCTCATAATTTGCAGCAAAATAGATGGACCTGGAGGGCATTATGCTAAGTGAAATAAGTCAGAGAAATAAAACCAGTTTCACTTATGTGGAGAATCTAAAAAATAATAATAAAAACGACCTCATATACAGAGAATGAATTGGTAATTGCAAGAGGTGGAGACAGGACGTGGAGATGGGGAGAAATGGGTAAAGTCAAAAGGTACCAACTTCCAGCTGTCAGTCATGGGGATATGATGTACACACAGCACAGTGGCTATAATTAATAACACTGCATTGTACATCTGACAAGTTGTTAAATGTTAAAACTTTTCATCACAAGAAAAGTTTGTAACTATGTATGGTGACATATTATCTAGACTTATTGTGGTGAACATTTTGTGATGTATACAAATACTGAATCATTGATGTTGTATACCTGAAACTAATGTGTGTCAATTATACCTGTTTAAAAATATTTTTTTAAGTAAACAAGTATCACAGTCTGTTTGGGAACCATTGCTTTCAATCTCCCTTCTTAAATGAAATATCTTAGGCAACGGGGAGGTTCCCCATAATAGCCACTGTGATTCTAGGTTGCCTCAGGAAGATGCTGCCATTTATGCATATACTCACAGCCTCTGGGGTCACAGCTGTTAGGCGCGAAGCAGGCAGGTGTGCAGGGAGGTGGTGAGCTCAATTCTCTGAGACTGAGGACTCCACTTCTGTAGCTACAGCCGGGTCTCTCAGTGTGTGGTTTTACGTGCACCTTGTTAGTTACATGGAAAAGTTCTTGAGCCTAGCAGGTGACAGGTGTCGATCCAGCCCATTAGTGACCAGCTTAACACAGCACAGGTGTCTTAGGTGGCCAGAGCTCTACCAGCTCTGCCCGCCAGCTCTGCAGTGCTGGCTTCACGATTTCCACTAGTAACAGATCTGTTGTCTTTTTCTAAAGGATTTCTTTTACGATGGTGGACACTGTAATGGCTTTAAATGTTTTGAAATCTATCTACTCAAGATTGGGCCAGCTGGTGAAACCACCAGATATTTCTTGTCTCCACTTACTTCCCCAAGTCCCACGACAGTTTACACTTTGGACTTACCTTGAGGCTTCGCGAGTCTCCTCACAGTTGCCATCTTGCTTCCTTTAGGTTGACGGGTTCCATTATTCCTTGTTGAAATGATCCCAGTTCAATCAGACTTAGTGTTTCTGGCTTT
>SJYW01027590.1:961790-991259 GCA_006410735.1 Raphicerus campestris
GGATCATCCCGTACACCAGCCCCAAGCATCCTGTATCCTGCATTGAACATAGACGGGCGCTTCATTTCTTATATGATAGTATACGTGTTTCAGTGCCATTCTCCCAAATCATCCCACCCTCTCTCTCTCCCCCAGATGCCAAAAGTCTGTTCTATACCTCTGTGTCTCCTATATTGTCTCACCTACAGGGTCATCATTACTATCTTTCTAAATTCCATATATATGTGTCAGTATACTGTATTGGTGTTTTTCTTTCTGGCTTACTTCACTCTGTATAATCGGTAAATTTCTTTTAATTGAAAAGTAATGAAGGATGTCACAAAGGGAAAGATGAACACATTGGGTTATTAACATTTTTAATTCCTAACAATGTATATAAAGTTTAAAAACTCTTTTTTCTGTTCAAGAAGTGGGAATCGTGAACCATTATTTCTCACTGAACATGACAGACTGGCTTGAAGTAATTACTCAGTTACAGACAGCAGCTCCAATCAGCCTCAGCTTCTAGTGACATCATCACTATTTCAAATTACTCGCACTCCTGTGTCCCGCCTGTTGGGGAAGGGAGCAAATTTGACAAAAACACCTAATACCTTCAGTACTTCTCCCTGTGGATAGGAAAGGTGCAAGTTAAAAAGACCATAACTTTAAAGAATGAAGGTGCTCTTGGGGAAATAAAGTTTGAAAAAACTCTCAATTAAGACATCTTCTCCAAAAAGGTAGTGGAGAAAGAAAACACTATTGACTGAGGGTTAAATTAGAATGCGCTGCTCCATCACAGGCATTTGGCTAAGGTCGCAAAAACAAAGGCCCTTTTGTGCGGCCACGCAGGCACATACATGTTTTCCAGGTAAACAGTGGTCCTCCGGGAACTGGACAGCACCGTTTGTCACGTGCAGCTCTTGCTGAATCTCCCTGGTGATTGGGGTGACCACCTCCGTTAGCTAACTGACTTTCTGAGGGGTGAAAAGGGCACACATGTCTGTATGACTGGAAGACGAGCAGTTTGGGGCGCTGAAGTGTGCCTCCTACTCTCCACAGAAACTGGAGGATGGGGTGCCCTGTCCTGACAGTTACATGTCAAAGGCATGGCTACCAGGGCCTTGAGAGAGACCTGCTAGGGCGCAGACCTGACTAAGACTTATCTAGTTTCTTAAAAATACATTTCAGACAGTGTGAGAAAATACAAGTTTTCTAAGGTAAATACTCACACCTAAAGGAAAATCTCTTGCCTTATTTTCAACAGAATTAAGCGTTTTCTTTTAAATTCCTGTTTGTCTTAACAGTGCCCTAAATTTGGACGAGGGAGACATGGGCAGCTTCGTGACTCGGGCCTCACAGTGGGGCTGCTTTTAGGACATGTTGGCGTCTGTCAGGGTTTCAGTGTGGCGGCCACGTGAGGGCTGGGGAGAGGCCCAGGGCTGCAGCCCACCTTCCACTCACCCGGGACCCTCGCTTAGGGCGCATCCTCTACCGCCAGACTTGGTGGTCCTCATGGTTGTGCCTTTATTAACAGGACTAAGAGGTTCTGAACTACAAAGGCCAACACCATCATCTCTTGCTGAAGGAAAATTCATTTTCTATCCATTCTCCTCCATAGTCATTTGCCAGTACTTTTGTATCTAGCAGATTCACAAATACCACACTCGAATTATCCACGTTTTATATTTTAAGAATTATATGGATTTTGAGTATGTTTTTAGATTCCACTGCCGTCCCCCGAATTTATACCAGTGAATCAGGAGCACATTACAATTCCCCGTGGAGCTTTAACAACTAAAAACAAAAATACAAAACGAAAAAGGAAACCCTGCTGGGGTTCTCGCAAGCAACTAAGTAAACCAGTGTCTGTGGGCGTGAGACTGGGACCCCGTTAGGTTCCAAAGAACCTAGTAAAATTTGAGAAAAGCCAAAGAAATATTTACAGTTCCAGAGAAGACTCTGACGTGCAGCCAGGGATGAGAACCACTTCTGAGGCCAGTTTTCTCTGTATGTAAAATGCAGCTGATAAAGACTTCAGTTTCTACACCTGCTTTGGGGTAAGTGAGGAAGCTCATCAAAGGCTCATCTGGCTCAGGGTCTTGCCAGGCGGCTCTTCCCAGTGGGGCACCCAGGCTGAGCGTCCCTTTTGCCTTTGTTACCCAGAAAGTTTATCTTTAAAAAAAGACAAGGTCATCTCAGATGGGACCCATAAGTTCCCCCCTCAGGCGCCCCAGAAAGAACCAGTGACAGCAAGGCTAGGGTCAAGGACCTGGCAGGGCCTCCCGGAAGCGCTTACCTTGCGGAGCAGGTTGGCCGCAGAGTCCCAGTGCTGTCACCCCCGAGACTTGGAGTTTCTCACGCTCCAACTGTCCTCCAGGAAGGATCCAGACAAACTTGAAGAGCTCAGAAGGCAAACTAAGAGCATCCTGGAGAGGCAAAGAGGCAGTGAAATCAAGGGCTTCCAGGCTCCCTTTGCCACAGTTTGGGACCGCCCTGGCATCTCCAGCAGCCGTCTTTAGGACCCAGGTTGTTGCTGTTCAGTCGCCCAGTTGTGTCTGACTCTTTGCCACCACATGGACTGAAGCAAGCTAGGCCTCCCTGCCCCTCACTATACCCTGGAGTTTGCCCAGGTTCATGTTCTTTGCATCATGGATGCTATAGAGCCATCTCATCCTCTGACGCCCCCTTCTCCTTCTGCCCTCTATCTTTCCCAGCATCAGGGTCTTTTCCAGTGAGTTGTCAGGACCTGTGTCCTCACCACAACTGTCGAGTGACAAAACTCAAGCAATTTAGTAAGGATTTGGGGGACTTTTGGTCAAGGGAAAACCACCCACAGATGCAGGAGGCGCAGGACCTCCCAGCAGCGCAGCCTCCTCCCGAGTGCCTGGCAGGAGCTTCATCAGCCTGAGAGCCTATGTGGAAACAGCCTGGTCAGGGGGCTGCGTTAGGAGGCAAGCAAGCCCCGAGCTCTGGGGTCAGGTAGCGAGCCACACCTGAGCTGGAGAGTAGTAGAGACTGCCCAGAGTGCTCAGTGTGCATCGGGCTCCCTGACAGGGGAGGCTAACTGGTATAAACAGGCCTTTGATGAGCTTCCTCAGTTACCCCAAAGCAGGTGTAGAAACTGAAGTCTTTATCAGCTGCATTTTACATACAGAGAAAATTGGCCTCAGAAGTGGTTCTCATCCCTGGCTGCACGTCAGTCTTCTCTGGAACTATAAATATTTCTTTGGCTTTTCTCAAATTTTACTAGGTTCTTTGGAACCTAACGGGGTCCCAGTCTCACGCCCACAGACACTGGTTTACTTAGTTGCTTGCGAGAACCCCAGCAGGGTTTCCTTTTTCGTTTTGTATTTTTGTTTTTAGTTGTTAAAGCTCCACGGGGAATTGTAATGTGCTCCTGATTCACTGGTATAAATTCGGGGGACGGCAGTGGAATCTAAAAACATACTCAAAATCCATATAATTCTTAAAATATAAAACGTGGATAATTCGAGTGTGGTATTTGTGAATCTGCTAGATACAAAAGTACTGGCAAATGACTATGGAGGAGAATGGATAGAAAATGAATTTTCCTTCAGCAAGAGATGATGGTGTTGGCCTTTGTAGTTCAGAACCTCTTAGTCCTGTTAATAAAGGCACAACCATGAGGACCACCAAGTCTGGCGGTAGAGGATGCGCCCTAAGCGAGGGTCCCAGGTGAGTGGAAGGTGGGCTGCAGCCCTGGGCCTCTCCCCAGCCCTCACGTGGCCGCCACACTGAAACCCTGACAGACGCCAACATGTCCTAAAAGCAGCCCCACTGTGAGGCCCGAGTCACGAAGCTGCCCATGTCTCCCTCGTCCAAATTTAGGGCACTGTTAAGACAAACAGGAATTTAAAAGAAAACGCTTAATTCTGTTGAAAATAAGGCAAGAGATTTTCCTTTAGGTGTGAGTATTTACCTTAGAAAACTTGTATTTTCTCACACTGTCTGAAATGTATTTTTAAGAAACTAGATAAGTCTTAGTCAGGTCTGCGCCCTAGCAGGTCNGAAGGGGCCCAAATTCATCATTTTTTATGCATGTGTCCAGTTGCCCCAGCACCATTTGCTCAAAAGACTCATCTTTCTCCACTGAATTTTCTTAGCATGTTTATTAGAAATCAATTGACCACATTTGTGGTGGTCAATTCAACAAATGTAAGGGATTGTTTTAGGGCTTTCAGCTCTATTTCATTGATCTATCTGGTCTAGTCTAATAAGGCTGGGTCATATTTAGTATCTATTCTCTTATAGTTCTTGATACATACCAGATGTGAATTTAAAGTTAACTAAGTAGATATTTTAATGCAGTAGCACACATTTGGGGATATATATCTCAGTGCTGTTTCTTTATTGTCACACTTCCAATGCACAGAAACTGCCCAGCAAAAGGACACATTGACAATCCTATAAGTCAACTTTAAGCAGCATTCTTTTTTCTTTTTTTTCCTTTTAAAATTTGGATTGTTGTTCAGTCACAAAGTCGACTCTTTGCAACCCCATGGAGTGAACCATGCCAGACTTCCCTGTCCCCCACTAACTCCCAGAGTCTGTCCAAGTTTATGTCCATTGAATCCGTGATGCTATCCAACCAACTCAGTCTCTGCCACCTTCTTCTCATTTTGCCTTCAATCCTTCCCAGCATCAGGGTCCTTTCTAATGAGTCAGCTCTTCGTATCAGGTGACCATAGTATTGGAGCTTTGGCTTCAGCATCAGTCCTTCTAATGTGTATTCAGGGTTGATTTCCTTTAGGATTGACTGGTTTGATCTCTTTGCTGTCCAAGGAACTCTCAAGGGTCTTCTCCAGCACAGTTAGAAAGCATCAATTCTTTGTCACTCAGCCTTCCTTATGGTCCAACTCTCACATCCATACATGACTACTGGAAAGACCAGCTTTGACTATATGGACTTTTGTTGGCAAAGTGATGTCTTTGGTTTTTAATACACTGTTTAGGTTTGTTATAGCTTTCCTTCCAAGAAGCAAGTGTCTTCTAATTTCATGGCTGCAGTCACCATCCACAGTGATGGGATAAGTTAGGAAAAGCCCACAGAAAAGCAAATGGTCATTACCAATGCATATTCGGAGGGCTCTGGAAAAACCCATGTAGTTAGCTGGAAGTAAATATAGCTGCTAACACACCCCGAACTCCGCTTTGGCATGCCACTTGCTTGAAACTCCTTGGTTATAGTTACCATTAGTCAGATTATGTAGTTTCTGCACAAGTAGGAGGGAAGGGAGTTGCTAAAGACAGAGAGGGTGGAGAGAAAAGTGGTGGAGCAGCCCTGCAGACTCCCTGCACAGGGGTGAACGCCCTCTCCCCCAGCAGTCCCTGGTGCATCACTGGCTCCATCTATGCAGGGATGCTGCTGGGTCCTTAAGGATGGGCTGGCGACATTCTGAGATTCTCAGGTCACTTTTGGTCCTAGGGAGGATGGGGTGTGCACAATACGGAATTAAACCCCTGAATTTGGTCTTTAGATTGTGGGGGCTCTTATGGATAAACCCTTGGGTCTCCACTAAAATGCCTCTTACAGTCTGGACTGAGTCTTTTCTGAGAGTTCTGCAGAGCTGTACTGCCACACCACTGGCCAACTCTAAACTCACACTCCCTTTCCTGTCGTCAAGAAAATCAGAGGAAAAATTTATTTCACTAAATGTCAAAAATAGGTAGTTAGGTTTTATACTTTTACTTTTGAATGCTGTCTCATAAAAATAAGTTTCTGTCTCCTCAGCTTTCATCGTAAAAGTGTTCTTCCTCCTGTCCATTCAGCTTCTGATCACTGGGGCAATCGTCGGCCTGTTTGTTTTCTGGTAGGTCATCACTGATGTAGGTGACCTATTAAGTTGCCCACATTAATTCTCACTATTTAGCTTGACTGAATTTTGATCATTAAAAAATTATCTATTTTTTCCTAATCATTCATGTGTGTCTGTGCTCAGCTGCATCTGACTGTGACCCCATGGACTGTAGCCCTCCAGGCTCCTCCGTCTGTGGGATTTTCCAGGCAAGAATACTGGAGTAGGTTGCCATTACCTTCTCCATGGGCTCTTCCCAACCCTGGGAGCGAACCTGCATGTCTTGTGTATCCTGCATTGACAGGCAGGTTCTTTTTTACTGGGCCGTCTGAGAAGTCCAATCATTCATAGGATATACCATTTCTATTGCTTTGGTTTTCTGAGGCAACTCCTAGACCAAAGTGTTAGTAGATTTCTAGAGTTTCACTTTAACTTCCTAAGCCAAAAACTTTTCCCTTACTCTTATTTTGGGTACTATTTTCTTTTTTGTTTTCCCTAAGCTATTTCCACAGACTAAATCAAGGAAAAAAGGTGAGATTGTGAAGGCCTTGAAGGCTAGATCTCTGTTAAATGCAGAAATTATTTCAGGGAGGATGATCCATCACTTCTTAAACTCATCCTTTGAAAATCTATATTTTAGACAAATATATGAAAATTTTATTACTTTTGTTTATATACATATTTCAGTATTTTTAAATAAAATCATCACTGGAACATTTGCATTTATGCAAATTTCACTTACTACTTATGACTGTACTTTTTATGACCCTATTTTAAGAAGTAAGATACAGTTTATCTTTATCTTACAGTTTAACAGTTATATGTTTCACTGTTCCCTTTCCCATCTGTCATTGTCAACTACTTAGGGTTTTCCCCCTTTCTTCTCATGAGATTGTTTAATTTATACTTAAATATTATACTAGTTAGCAAAATAAACTACTTACTGTGTAAGACAATATCTTTTTTTTTTTTTTTAACCAGCAACGCTTTACGATCTTGGGTGATCAAGAATCCCTGGTTCAATTACACACTCTTGTAAGTATTATTGGATTAAATAAGAAGTGTTCTTTCTACTAGCTATCAGTTGATGTTCTTTTCTGAAAATTAGGTAAAAGTAACATATTCTTGTAATGACAAAATTATAGANAGTTTCTGCACAAGTAGGAGGGAAGGGAGTTGCTAAAGACAGAGAGGGTGGAGAGAAAAGTGGTGGAGCAGCCCTGCAGACTCCCTGCACAGGGGTGAACGCCCTCTCCCCCAGCAGTCCCTGGTGCATCACTGGCTCCATCTATGCAGGGATGCTGCTGGGTCCTTAAGGATGGGCTGGCGACATTCTGAGATTCTCAGGTCACTTTTGGTCCTAGGGAGGATGGGGTGTGCACAATACGGAATTAAACCCCTGAATTTGGTCTTTAGATTGTGGGGGCTCTTATGGATAAACCCTTGGGTCTCCACTAAAATGCCTCTTACAGTCTGGACTGAGTCTTTTCTGAGAGTTCTGCAGAGCTGTACTGCCACACCACTGGCCAACTCTAAACTCACACTCCCTTTCCTGTCGTCAAGAAAATCAGAGGAAAAATTTATTTCACTAAATGTCAAAAATAGGTAGTTAGGTTTTATACTTTTACTTTTGAATGCTGTCTCATAAAAATAAGTTTCTGTCTCCTCAGCTTTCATCGTAAAAGTGTTCTTCCTCCTGTCCATTCAGCTTCTGATCACTGGGGCAATCGTCGGCCTGTTTGTTTTCTGGTAGGTCATCACTGATGTAGGTGACCTATTAAGTTGCCCACATTAATTCTCACTATTTAGCTTGACTGAATTTTGATCATTAAAAAATTATCTATTTTTTCCTAATCATTCATGTGTGTCTGTGCTCAGCTGCATCTGACTGTGACCCCATGGACTGTAGCCCTCCAGGCTCCTCCGTCTGTGGGATTTTCCAGGCAAGAATACTGGAGTAGGTTGCCATTACCTTCTCCATGGGCTCTTCCCAACCCTGGGAGCGAACCTGCATGTCTTGTGTATCCTGCATTGACAGGCAGGTTCTTTTTTACTGGGCCGTCTGAGAAGTCCAATCATTCATAGGATATACCATTTCTATTGCTTTGGTTTTCTGAGGCAACTCCTAGACCAAAGTGTTAGTAGATTTCTAGAGTTTCACTTTAACTTCCTAAGCCAAAAACTTTTCCCTTACTCTTATTTTGGGTACTATTTTCTTTTTTGTTTTCCCTAAGCTATTTCCACAGACAAAATCAAGGAAAAAAGGTGAGATTGTGAAGGCCTTGAAGGCTAGATCTCTGTTAAATGCAGAAATTATTTCAGGGAGGATGATCCATCACTTCTTAAACTCATCCTTTGAAAATCTATATTTTAGACAAATATATGAAAATTTTATTACTTTTGTTTATATACATATTTCAGTATTTTTAAATAAAATCATCACTGGAACATTTGCATTTATGCAAATTTCACTTACTACTTATGACTGTACTTTTTATGACCCTATTTTAAGAAGTAAGATACAGTTTATCTTTATCTTACAGTTTAACAGTTATATGTTTCACTGTTCCCTTTCCCATCTGTCATTGTCAACTACTTAGGGTTTTCCCCCTTTCTTCTCATGAGATTGTTTAATTTATACTTAAATATTATACTAGTTAGCAAAATAAACTACTTACTGTGTAAGACAATATCTTTTTTTTTTTTTTTAACCAGCAACGCTTTACGATCTTGGGTGATCAAGAATCCCTGGTTCAATTACACACTCTTGTAAGTATTATTGGATTAAATAAGAAGTGTTCTTTCTACTAGCTATCAGTTGATGTTCTTTTCTGAAAATTAGGTAAAAGTAACATATTCTTGTAATGACAAAATTATAGAGATGAAAAACAAGCAAATTAGTAGTTGCTGGGAGTTAGGGCTTTATGAGTGCGTGTGTATATGTGTGTGTGTTACCATAATGGGATAGTACAGTAGTTTAATGATGAGATGGTTCCACACCTTGATTGTGGTGCTGGTTACATGGATCTGCACACAGGTTTGTATCACACGTCTATGACATAGCATTACATATATACACACTATACCAGTGTCACATACTGGTTTGGATATTCTACTTTAAATATGTAAAATGGGGGCAAACTGTGTATAGGGTACACAGGACCTCTGATCCTTTGCAATTTCCTGTGAATCTACAATTATTTCAAAGTAAAAATATTTTTTAAAGAATCCACAAACTGTGTGTGGATGGCAATGGGAAAAGTTAGTTTTAAAAGCAAAAAAAAAGGTAAAGATAATAATCTTTATTTTTCTTTAAAATACTTATTATCAGAGCAAACATCTCTCTATCTCTCTACCTGTAATATATCACATGATATAAGCACTGGAAGCAAATAACACTGGGTTTTAAATTATCCCCAGGCCAGCCTTTTTTGTTATATTTATTGTACTCGCCTGCTGTGGGAAACTCCGCCGCCAGGTGCCTGCGAATTACATTCTCCTGGGATTATTTGTAAGTAAACCTCTTTAGCGTCCGCTGTCATTCACCTCTGAAATATATTTTCATCTCGTTATTCCTTTTTTTGTGGAAAAAATCTTCCTATGGAATAAGAAGATTGAAACTATTTGTGAGACATTCTCTTGGATGAATTTTGAAGTCAACTTACATATGAGGTGGAATCCACACCCTTTTATCAAGCTAAAGAATTTGGAGACCTTCGGCTACCCCTTTGGGCCGGCAAGCTTGCCTCTGAGAGGCCTGCTCCCTAGTCTCCCAAGACAGTTAACCTGACTGTCCTCTGTCAGACACAACAAACTCATTTTGCTATGGAGAGTGAGTTCCACATTTAGTTCACTAATTGTGTGCAAGAAATGTAACTTTCTCTGTGAAATTTATTTTGCTTCTATTTCAACGTCTCCTGACTATGTTGTCATTGAGGTTTCTGTTCTGTTAATGTTTATACCAGTTGGGCCAACACTCTTGCCTCCTGGAGGCAGTGAACTCACTGACAATGAGCATTTGCTCCTCTTAGGAAAACCCAGAGGAAATCTCACTGTGGTTCAGTGAGTTGGAAAGAAAGTCAGATTCTATGCAATTGCTCCCATGACCTGCTGACCACCCTTCCATGAGAAGATTTACTCACCAATTCATTTGTTTCTCACCTGGTTCCATATCAATGTTGAGGTAGCTTATAAAAATACACACAACATAAGAAGATAAGTTGGTGGGGAAATCTGATGGCAAGAAAAATAAGGAAAGGCACATGAAGCCAGAGGTGAGATTAGTGCCCAAAATGCCTAGTCCAGAGGAGTTTGATCAGCCTAGATTTGGATCTGCGCCCCCTGGTGGTCAATGTGAGCAAGGACACAATGGGCAACGGTGAGTTTCTCAGCACTCAGAATCTTGCATCTGGCATCCTGAAAATCTGAGGATCTTGCATTGTCTAGTGTGAATTACATGCTGGGAAGAATAGCTTCCTCATGCCACTGGAGAAGACAGAGCGTCAGGCCAGCTGGAAATGCTCTCAGGCCCTGCGGCACTGCTGACTGCAGTTCTCAGGGGCCTGCCGGCCAGTCCTGGAGCCTGACTGGGGGCCTCGGCATACCATCACTGCCTTCTTGGTCTCATCCTCTGGCTTGACTGCTTCTGGTTCTCAGCTCCTCCCTCCCTGCCATGCCACCCCATCCCTGGTTCATTTGGACTGNTAAACCTCTTTAGCGTCCACTGTCATTCACCTCTGAAATATATTTTCATCTCGTTATTCCTTTTTTTGTGGAAAAAATCTTCCTATGGAATAAGAAGATTGAAACTATTTGTGAGACATTCTCTTGGATGAATTTTGAAGTCAACTTACATATGAGGTGGAATCCACACCCTTTTATCAAGCTAAAGAATTTGGAGACCTTCGGCTACCCCTTTGGGCCGGCAAGCTTGCCTCTGAGAGGCCTGCTCCCTAGTCTCCCAAGACAGTTAACCTGACTGTCCTCTGTCAGACACAACAAACTCATTTTGCTATGGAGAGTGAGTTCCACATTTAGTTCACTAATTGTGTGCAAGAAATGTAACTTTCTCTGTGAAATTTATTTTGCTTCTATTTCAACGTCTCCTGACTATGTTGTCATTGAGGTTTCTGTTCTGTTAATGTTTATACCAGTTGGGCCAACACTCTTGCCTCCTGGAGGCAGTGAACTCACTGACAATGAGCATTTGCTCCTCTTAGGAAAACCCAGAGGAAATCTCACTGTGGTTCAGTGAGTTGGAAAGAAAGTCAGATTCTATGCAATTGCTCCCATGACCTGCTGACCACCCTTCCATGAGAAGATTTACTCACCAATTCATTTGTTTCTCACCTGGTTCCATATCAATGTTGAGGTAGCTTATAAAAATACACACAACATAAGAAGATAAGTTGGTGGGGAAATCTGATGGCAAGAAAAATAAGGAAAGGCACATAAAGCCAGAGGTGAGATTAGTGCCCAAAATGCCTAGTCCAGAGGAGTTTGATCAGCCTAGATTTGGATCTGCGCCCCCTGGTGGTCAATGTGAGCAAGGACACAATGGGCAACGGTGAGTTTCTCAGCACTCAGAATCTTGCATCTCGCATCCTGAAAATCTGAGGATCTTGCATTGTCTAGTGTGAATTACATGCTGGGAAGAATAGCTTCCTCATGCCACTGGAGAAGACAGAGCGTCAGGCCAGCTGGAAATGCTCTCAGGCCCTGCGGCACTGCTGACTGCAGTTCTCAGGGGCCTGCCGGCCAGTCCTGGAGCCTGACTGGGGGCCTCGGCATACCATCACTGCCTTCTTGGTCTCATCCTCTGGCTTGACTGCTTCTGGTTCTCAGCTCCTCCCTCCCTGCCATGCCACCCCATCCCTGGTTCATTTGGACTGAGGGAACCCTCGGACCCCTCTATAGCCCCCACACTGCCCCAGTGCAGCCCACTTCAGAGCTGAGGATTGGCACCTACCTGTGCCGCTGCATGCTCTGTGGATGAGTGTCCTCCAGCCCCACCTCCAGGGACTGAGGTCTCAATCGTCCTCCCACATCTGAGGTTTGACACACTTTGTTCTCATCCAAGCACTGTGGGAAAGGTCAGTACTGAAACAGTTGCTGAGGTGTTAATAGAAATAGCATGTCCTGCTCTGATAAAATGTTAAGATTTGTGTGGATGGTCCCATTTGATTAATGACAGTATGGTCTACAGATAAAGCTTATACCTCGATTTCTACATTCCTAATTAATAACATATTCAGTTTAACTCATTGAAAATGTTGAAAGTTACTATTGTATTCTAAGAACTTTTTACTCACAGGAGAATTTTTGCTTGTCAGTCTTAGGGAGAACATTAAGAAAATGTTTATTTCCATTATTTCCATATGGCATAGGCTATAGCTTTGTGTGCTGAGATCATGAATATTCCTGCTAGTTTCCTCTAACCTGCCAGAACACCTCAAACCAGCTCTTCTGGATTTGGCGCCTTGGGAAGCAGGCTTCTGATTAACTGTGAATTTTGTTTTTAGACAATTCTTCAAGGTTTGCTGCTAGGAACCGTGTCAGTGTAAGTCTTCGATACACCTTTTTTTCATTTGTGTGTGCGTGCGTCTCTTCTAATGGTGCGTGAACAGTAATCACGGTCTCTGGTTTTAGTTTCTATAACGCCGAGGAAGTGTTATGGGCAACAGGAGCAACTGCTCTGGTGACGCTATCACTCAGTTTATTTGCTCTTCAAACAAAAGTACGTATTTTTGAAGCAGCTTTCTGTCATAGGCAGTGTGTGACTATCTTCCTCTGCCCCTCCTGACCCATTCTGCTTCCTCCTTCCCCTGGCTGGCTGCTTCCTGTGGGCCTCACCTCCACCGAGCACTCGTCTTCTGCCTTCTGGCTTTCCTAGTGACCGTGCTAAAAACATAAGACGGGCTTCCCTGGAGGCCCAGTGGTTGAGACTTCGCCTTCCCATGCAGGGGGTATGGGTTCCATCTCTGGTCAGGGACCTGGGATCTCACATGCCTTGCATGCAAAAGAGAAAAAATAAAGCAGAAGCAATACTGTAACAAAATTCAATAAAGACTTACAAAGATGGTCCCCATCAGAAAAAATTTTAAGTAAAAGGTAACAAGTAAAATTAATTTAAATGATATATTTCATTTAACCCAATATATATGAAGGGTTATTTCAACATATAATCAGTATAACAAAAGTAGTCATTTTACACTCTTTTTTCTTTTTCAAACTAAAATTCAAATCCAGTGTCTGTTTTCTACTTGTAGCCATCTCAGTTTGAAGTAGCTCTATTTCCAGTGCTTATTAGCCATGTATATTGAAAGCACAGTTCTAGACGAATTTTCTTGGCAGACATCAGAGTCACCTGGAGAGCCTGTGAAACGTAGACTGCTGAGCACCACGCCTGGCATTGTGAAGACAAGGTCTGGGCCGGGGGTCAGTAACGTTCACTTCCCAGGCGCTGCCCAAGAACCAGCCTCGGTGACCTGGTACTTTATTCTCTTGGTGTGTTGAAGGCAGGGAGTAACATAGGGCGATAGAGGAATTAGGAAAACACACTTGCAAGAAAACACATTGGATTCGAGGATCTTCTTTTGCTTCCTAATCCAATTTTTTTCAGGTCAGAAAATGCATATTCTTCTTTCTTTTAAAAATGCTAATCTTCTCTAAGCTGATTTGGTTATTGATTTATATAAAAGCACATTAATAAATTTTAGGTTTACAAAAGCATCATTAATTTTTGAAAGCTTAGTATATATATTTCTACTGAAATGTATACACTGAAATTGATACATACAAATGTGAGAAAGGTACCCAGTTAACAACTTCGTCCACTGAATGCCATTAATGTATTCTATGCACATGCTTTTAAAAATATGAATGATTATGATCCTACTATACTTACAAATTTACATCCTATTCAGTGTACATTATGTATTGCGGAAAATTTTATAAAGATATACACACAAATAGAATATTTTAACGAACCCCCATGTGCCAATTACCTAGTTTCAAAAATTGTAAATTTGTGGCTCCTGTTATTTCATCCATACCTTACATTTTCTCTCCCCTGAAGAAGCACAATACCTTTTATGTAGCATTTTTCAGTGTGTAGGGCTAATGGATTTCCATGGTTCTTGGGATTAGCCAGGGTACATTGTTAGTAAATGGGCCAGTTTGTCTAGCAAGTATGAGATACATCTCTAAACACCCTGAAATTCCTATGGATGATAATTGAATCGTTTTTGTGTTTTTTATGTTTCCTCAGTGGGATTTCACTTTGCTAAATGGAATGCTGTTTGTTTTACTCTTCGTACTTATCATCTATGGAATTATCTTGCTCTTCATTCGATCATATGTAAGTGGGCCCTCCTTTGAAACCCTCAGGGGACTGGCAGAATGTCAGGCGAAGTGCTGGTTGTGTGGCTGGCCTAGAAGCAGACGCCAGATGGGTGGGAGAGACGTCTGTGACAGAACAGCGTGGGGTGACAAGGGCTGTAAGAGCTGTCAGAACACAACAGCACATGTGAGCCCAGGTGGAGAGGGAAGTAAGGGGGAGCTCGCTGGATGTCGTGCCGTCTAAGGAGGCTTTGGCAAGCCCACCAGGGGGTCCCGGGTGCCCTCTACCAGTGACTGACAGGGGTGAAGCATGACCCAGGAAGGAAACTGCAGTGGATCACACTGCACGGCCACCAGGGCCCTGGTCAGTTACTTGCCCCTCCCCATCGCTGGAGGTCTCCAAGGTCGCTTNGGGGTGAAGCATGACCCAGGAAGGAAACTGCAGTGGATCACACTGCACGGCCACCAGGGCCCTGGTCAGTTACTTGCCCCTCCCCATTGCTGGAGGTCTCCAAGGTCACCTGCCACACCAGTGTGGCGGGAGACCACTGACAGGAGGTCTGGGTGTGAAGATTGAGCTCCGACCTGAGACAACAGCTGTCTTCCCCTAAGAGGATCCTGGAGGTGACCAACCCACAGGGCAGATCAGATTCCCACTTCCCTACATGGTGCTGCTTGTCTGAAGTAACAACGGCGCAGAGATGGGCAAGCCTGCATGGGCTTGCTTTTCTGACAGCAGCAGCCCAGAGGAAGCTCCTCATTTTCCAATTCCAGCTTTCTTCCTTCCATTCTTTTTTTTTTTTTTTTGCTGTAATATATTTATTGCCTTCTTACTAGATATCATACATAGGCCTATATGTTTTTCACAAAATCATCAAAGTTAATTCTCACAACATTCCTGAAAAGTACATATCTCATTTAATCTTATAGAAAACAGGCTCAGAGAAATTAAAGAATTCACACTCCACCCTGCACCCAGGGAGTAGACGGTAGGACTGGGGTTAGAGCGAGGTCTGTGTGATCTGGTGGTCACACCCTTTCCACCACGCACACCGTCCATGGACTGAGTCTGGCGTGCAAGTGGACAGGCAGAATGAGAAGGTCTGGCCCCACATCTGGTAGGGGCCTGGAGTGGCCTCTATAGAGACCCTACTGGAAGCCAAGCTCACAGAGGACTGGCCTGGGACTTATGACCATCTGTCTAAAGCCCCAAGGCCAACTTGGTCCTGCTGCTGAATTAAAGAGTTTCTGTGGCAACAAGTGGCTTTATTTCCCTCAGACACAAAATCAGTATTTCTGCCTGGATTTTGGAGATAAACTCAAAGACATCATAGATATGTCTTTAAAGGCCATAGTTCTGCATTTATTGTTCCTGATGGTGGCACAGATACTGTAGTAATAATACACATATTTATGTGGTGGGTGGGTTCCTTACATCCTTACCATGCCACTCAGGAGCAGTTAAGAAACTATATTTCCTACTAGATACATGAACCCTAGTTTCCATTCTAAATTTCCTGTCACAAATACTCATAATATATGATCTTAAGCATATGATTAAATGGAAGTCAGACAGCTAAGCACGCGTGCCTGTTGGGCCCTGGTGGTTGTGAACCCTTCAGGCTGCAGCTGCCAGCTGTCCTCTCACACCCAGCTCAGTCTGAGAACAGGGGCCCTCACGCAGTGTGTTGCTGGCCCCTAGTTTCACTTTTTCCTCTAGAACCTTCTCTGGTTAGCAGATGTTCCCCATCTCTCATCCTGAGGCGTGAGTGCCACTGTGTTCCTCAGATGATGCACGCCACTTCCTTATTCTCTTCTGCAGCATTTAGGTCAGTTTGTCATATACGCTGATCAGGGCTGTTTTGGTGGCAAGGAACACATACCACTCAGACTGGCTCAAGGCAAAGGCCCAGAGACTCTCCCAGGTGGGAAAAAGAGCCAGAATGCACAGAAATGGAAACCTCACCGCCGTTCTGTGGCCATCTCGGCTTGTAAAGCACTAGCTAATCCAGCACTGACTCATCACACAGTGGCCGCCTGGACCCCTCTGGTCATGAGAACTGATTTCTCCCTGGCCCGGAGGATCTCTTTGATCCTGGTCATGTAAGAGGTTCCTGCTCAGTCAAGAGATTCACGCTGTTGGAGTGGCCTCTCCCACCTCTTGTCAATCAGCTCTAGCAAGGCTGTGCGAGGGTCACAGTATTCCCTGAGCTGAGGGGAGGGCACTTTTTCTAGAAGAGCTGTGTGGATGGGGCAGAAAAGGAAACATACTCAGTATATCCCATTTGCCTTACTGTGCATGAGATGTTTAGTACTTGCTCAATGACCCTGACTACATAACGGGTAGTTTTCACCTCCTTGCTGAATGGAATTGAGTTGATACTGTCGACCGACTATGTTCAAGAAAAATTAATTTCCCCACAGCTTTGACTTGCTAAGCATCTTATCTAACAGCAGTGACCTAAGTGACCCCCTGTGTTGTTCCCAATCTTGCTCTTAACAGATTGTTGTATCCTTTCTTTTTGCAGTGGCTGCATCTATTGTATGCTGGACTTGGAACTGTGATCTTCTCACTCGTACGTCCATTTCTCCCTTTCTTGGATAAAGAATATGAATGTGCATTGACAGGGCCTTGAGACCTCTCCTAGGCCTGGAGTCAAGCAGAGTCAGTGATTCACTGGAAAGCCCTCTGGCTGATTTGCTCCTTCTTTCTTCTCATCCTCTTCCTTCTCCTTTCTACTTTTTATAAAGACAATTCTTAGAGTAGCTTTAGGTTCACAGTAAAACTGAAAGAAAGATATAGATTTCCCAGCCTCCATACAGGCATCACCATTCCCAGTGTCAATATCTGCCACCGAAGTGTAACATTTTTTACAATTGATGAACGAACGTACATTAATATACCACAGTCACCCACATTAGGGTTCACTCTTTGGTGTTCTACATTCTATGGGTTTGGACAAATGTATGATATGTAGCCATCATTGTAATACCATACAGAGTATTTTCACTGCTCTAAAAATCCTCTTTGCTCCTCCAAACTGATCCCCAACCCCTGGCAACCACTAATCAGGTTATCTTACTGTTTTCCAAGTTTTGCCTTTTCCAGAATGTCATACAGTGGGAATCATATGGCATGAAGCCTTTTCAGATTGGCTTCTTATACTCAGCACCTGCACTTAAAATTCCTCCATGTCTTCTCATGGCTTGCTAGCTCATCTCTTTTTAATGCTGAATAATATTCCACCATCCGAATGTACCACAATTAATTTATTCATTCATCTACTGAGAGGCATCTTGTTTGCTCTCAAATTTTGGCAGTTATGAATAAAGTTACTACAAACATTCGTGTGCATGCTTTTGTGTGGAGAGATGATTTCAGCTCCTTTGGGAAGATTCCAAGGAGCACATTTACTGGACCATACAGTAAGAGTATGTTCAGTTCTGTAAGACAGTATTCCAAAGTGGTTGTAATATTTGCATTCCCCACTAGCAGTACATGAGAGTTCCTGTTGCTTCATGTCCTCACCAGCACGTGAGGTTGTCAGTATTTCAGATTTTGGCCATTCTAGTGGGTGCATAGTGGTACCGTATTGTTATTTTAATTTGCACTTTCCTGTTGACATAAGATGTAGAGCATCTTTTCATATGCTTGTTTGCCACCTATATATCTTCTTTGGTGAGGTGTAAGTTCTCTGGTCCTTTTTGTAATCAAGTTGTTTTCTCACCGTTGTTTTAAAGTTCTTTGTATATTTAGGGCGCCAGTCCTTTATGTTTCTCTTGCAAATAATTTCTCTGTTTGTAGCTTGTATCATCATTCTCTTCACATTGTCTTTCACAGAGCAGAAAATATTAATTTTAATGAAGTCTAATTTATCCATTACTTCTTTCATGGATAATAGTTTTGGTGTCATATTTAAGAAACCATCACCATACCAAAGGTCATCTAGATTCCCTCCTGTGCTACCTCCTGGGAGTTATATGTTTTACATATAAGTCTATTATTCATTATTTTTAAAAATTTATTTAATTTTTTTGACCATGGTGTGTGGTATGCAGGATCTTGAGTAGGGCTTGATTCTGCACCCCCAATAGTGGAAGCGCAGAGTCTTAACCATCGGGCTGCCAGGGAAGTCCCTGTTACGAGCTATTTTGTGAAAGGTGTAAGGTCTGTGTCTAGATCTTTTTTTTTTTTTTGGCATGTGGATGCCCAGTTGTTTCAGCACCATCTGTTGAAGAGATTAGCATTGCCTTTGCTCTTTATTCTGTTCTGCTGATCTATATATTTGTTAAGTCTTTTTGCCAAGACCATACTATCTTGATTACAGCTTTATAGTAAATGATGTTGTCTGGTAGCATCAGTCCTCCAACTTTATTCTTCTCCTCCAGTATCATGTTGGTTATTCTGAGTCTTTTGTCTCTCCATATCAATTTTAGCAGTGGTCTGTCGATATCCACAAAATAACTTGCTAGGGTTTTGATTGAGGTTGTGTTGAATCTATAGATGAAGTCGGGAACAACTGATATTTGACAATATTGAGTCTTTCTATCCATGAACATGGAATGTCTCTCCATTTATTTAGTTCTTCCCTAATCTCATTCATCAGAGCTTTATAGTTTTCCTCATACAGTTCTTGTACATATTTTGTTAGACTTATATCTAAGTATTTTTTTTGGATGCTGGTAGAAATGTTTTTGTGTTTTTAATCTCCAGTTTCACCCATTCACTGCTGGCATAGAGGAAATCAATTGACTGTTGTATAGTAACTTTGTATCCTACAACCTTATTATGATTGTTCATTGAACCCCTAAATGTTCCTGGGGCTTCAAATCTTGATCAGGGCTTCCCTGTGAGCTGGCTGTCTCTGGCATGGTGTCCTGAGTCCTCTTTCCCTGGGGCCAGACAGCTTGATCCTAGCTCACTTTACTTTCCCACTTCCCTGTCTGCCTTCAAACACATACCTTCAGCAGGGAGGTGCACTCTGCACTCCTCACTACCAACACATGAAATGATTAGGAGTCAGTATCTCTCTTATAAGAAGAAATAAGATAAAGTCAGAAGTTCTTGGAGGGGAGGGAGAAAGAAAAGCACTTTTCCATAGAAGTTAGGACTCCGGGGTGACAGATGGAGGCTAGGGGCAAGGCTGGAAGCTCAGCTGCTGGGGGCCTTTTTTAAAGATTGACCAACTCTCCTGGTTTGCCTGGGACTGAGGGGTTACTGAAGACACATGAAGTCCCTGGGCAAACTGGAGTGGTTGGTTCATTCTACTTTTTCTGCACAAAGTCTCTGGAATCAGACATTGGGAGGGGGAGGATAAGTGGGATGGGACTGGCAACCCCCAGCCTCGGGTTTGACTCCCTTCTCTACCACTTGCCACAGAGTAATCTTCCCTTCTTGGAGGCTCTGTTAATCTCACCTGCCTGAACTAGGTCGTTCCCACTGTATATGAGATGATGTCTATCCTGAACAGATAAGAGGCTACCTAGAAGGTGCCCAATTCTTCCTTTTCCTCCTGTTCTTTTTTCCTCCTCCCCTCTTCATTCTTAGACGCCTGAGTGGGAACCAGGACCCAGGGAGAGCTGATAACCTGAACTACTTGGGATGGGTTTCACTGTAGTGGATGTTGTTCTAAAATGGCTTATTTTCAAGAATCTTGAAAACCCCAAGAACTCCCTGTAGTGCCAAGGTTGCCCCGCTGCCTCAAGGCACTGGACTCTGAGTCCACAGTCTGGATAGAAAGGCCCGAGGAGCCGCTTGTTTACCCTTCCTCCCTCTAGCGCTGCCCACATTTGCTCACTTTACAACAAACACAAGGGTGAGAGGCCTCTCCAACTTTCTTCTTGATNGAGTCCACAGTCTGGATAGAAAGGCCCGAGGAGCCGCTTGTTTACCCTTCCTCCCTCTAGCGCTGCCCACATTTGCTCACTTTACAACAAACACAAGGGTGAGAGGCCTCTCCGACTTTCTTCTTGATGTTTTAAGAAGCTTGTAATTTTACCTACCACAGCTGAGCTAAAACGTTTAATTGGGGATTATTTAACCATACATAAATATCCTCATTCTATTTTGGAAATACTGACATCACCACAAAGCCATCCCCCATGTCAAACTTTGAAAAATGCTATCACCCAAAGGAGAGTCCAGAACTACTGCTGTGGATAATGTGTCAGGGGAACCATCTGTCTCTTCCTTCTTTGTTTTCAGTGAGGACATGCTGGAAAGTCACAAACACAGGGCATTTTTAAGTTTCTCTCTGTGTCCAATTAGCCCACCTGGTCCACATCACTGACCAGAGGCACAGAGGTTTCTAGACTTGGAAGGAAAGGAAGGCTCACAGATTTGGTCCCACTGGCTTCAGGAGAGTGAAGCACTTGCTTTAATAGATAGAGCACCAACCTGGGGAGATTGTGAATGATTGAGGCTGTAAGAATAACATCTCTAGCTACAAATTTAGTGACATATTTACTGATGGTAAGATACTTTCCAGGTAATCTCAGGACACTTCTTTGATGAAAATGTACAATTTAAGTAGCTGATTCTTATTTCTTTTCTTTAAGTACTTGGTGATGGATGTGCAGCTGATGGTGGGAGGGCGTCACCATCATTCTGACCTGGACCCTGAAGAGTATGTTTTTGCTGCCTTAAACATCTACATGGACATAATCAACCTTTTTCTTTTTATTTTGCAACTGATTGGAATGGGACGGTAGTCACATGGGCACAGCTGGCTCATGCTGAAGAGAGGGAAGGAGGGACGGCTGTGAAGACTGCAGAAGTTATCACTTCATAAGCCCCTCTATTTTAAAAAATAATTTCAAAAAATTTTTTTTCTTGTCAAATGAAAGCAAGCATTCGGTAGACAGTAGCTATAGCTGTTATATATATTTTTAGTTCCACTGTTACATTACAAAACTTTCTGGTGGACATTTTCTGATTTTTATAAATTTAAAAGATGAGTACATAACTACATACTTACAAACATTTGTAAGATGCTCATTACTTTGTTGAAGTTTTCCAGGTACTACTTAAAACTGTAAACAATGTCCACCTACATGAATAAAACTCATTATAGAAACCTATATTTACTCCATTCTCTTCTCTTGATGTGGACATTTGGTGGGAATATTTTGCCATCTGACTTAAGAGTAAGGTGAACCAAAGAATTCTGCCTTTCTCTTGGATTCAAGTCAAACTGGAGAATTAAATTCTATCTTGAGAGATCTCTTTGTTTCTATCTCAAACAACTATCTGTTTGCTCCCAGGCCAACCTTTGAGGTCTGAACTACTTCAGTGTCTGGCAGGAAGATATCAGGGGCCATTTCTAGCATGGATGGATTGTGCGGGGGATAGGATGGGGAAATCAGATGACACCTTCTAGTCTCTCTAGATTTATCATGGAGCTTTATTTCTAGATTTAACTGAACATACAGATCTCAGATAAGACATATGGACTTAAGTAACAAGCACTATAGTACATACGCCCACCTGAATTTGATTACCTGTTCCAAATTAGCCATATCTCCACTCCTATGGTAGAATTTCTTTATAGTGTTTGTGCTCTCTTATTACCAGCAAAGTCCTGAAGATTGATGTAACCTCTGAAATGTGAGCAAGTAGCAGAGAAAGGGACTTTACAGCCACGCAGCCAAAAATAAAAACAAAAAACAAACTAGGACCCTGTAAAGCTCCTGGGTGGGGTTGTCTCAACAAATATCACCATATGCACGTATACCTGCCAAAGTCATGGGGAACGACTTCCATACGAGAAAGCAAGTTCCCCTGGGAAGCTTGAGGTTTGCATATTCTTCTGGCATCAAGACAACCTTCCTGCATATTATAGGGACACCTGGTCAGTTTATTTCTCCATTGACATTTCTGCTGTCCCCACACCACGTCAGGCATTTCTGTTGCCTCAGCAATGCTCCCAACACAGTCCACTCTGAGTCTACTGGACGTGCCATCACATGGAAGTCTATTATATTGTATTTAGGTTGATAGTCGCTTAGTCGTGTCTGACTCTTGTGACCTCGTGGACTGTAGCCTGCCATGCTCCTGTGTCTATGGGGATTTTCCAGGCAAGAATACTGGAGTGGGTTGCCATGCCCTCCTGCAGGGGAGCTTCCCAACCCAGGGATCAAACCCAGGTCTCCTGCACTGCAGGCGGATTCTTTACCATCTGAGCCACCAGGGAAGCCCCTGGTGGTGAGTCAGTTAAAAGAGACTGTAACACTTCTATGACAAACTTTTGACTTCTGCATTTAATAAGGACTCTGAGCAAGACATACCTTTTAGGGTCAGTCTATGAAATGAGTAGATTACTTTGTTCTTAGTGATAGAAATTCATCTTTTGAGAAGACAGTCCATGATTTGAAAATCTGTCAGGAGTGGTTCCAAATCCTATGATAGGTAGCACATCTGTAAATCAACCCAAGGTGTCCAGAATGGGGCAATGGAAGCTTAAAGAAAAAGAATCCATAGAAAAATTTGTTATACTTTCATAATGCTCACAAATGCTGGGCCTATAATTTACTTTTAACTTTTGTTCTTTGTGTTATCCCAAATGGGTATTCCCTCATTTAGCTTCAGGCATGATTTGCTGAGCAAATCTATCATACACAAATGGACCCGGGTGAAACTACTCATGTTAAAGGCTAGTATGCTGTTAGCCAGCATTTCTAACGTTGGTATGTCACTTAAAGAATATCAGTGGCCAAAATGCCGTGCCATGCATTTGACACAAATGTTGGCAGTTTTGGTATCTTTCGCTTAATCAAAGTCCTTGAAACGAATCAACTGCTGAAAACGTAAAATCATCAATGGTTTGCAAGTTGTAGGACTTTGATAGCTCATAATGCACTAAGGTAACGTTTATCTGATTGTTGCACTAAAGCAGGGTCAGCAAATGTACCACACACGCCAAATTTAGCATGTTACCTTTTAGACTTTGAAATTTTTATTTTGAATTAATTATAGATTTACAGGAAGTTGTAAAGTTATTTCAGAGAGTGTACTCTTGCCCCCTAGTGGTTATCTCTTACATAATGTACAATATCAAACCCAGCAAACTGACACTGGGTGTGACACCTATGTACAGCTGTCACTTTATCACATGCAAACTTGTGTAGCCCCTATGGTAACCAAGATGCAGACTGTTCCAGCACCACAGAGGTCCTCTTTCTATCCCTTTAGAGTCACACACGACCCCCCTTCCCCTCCAACATCTGTGAGTCACGGTAACCACCTGTGATTTAAAAATGTTAAATGGATGAAGCCATACAGAGTGTGACACCTTGAGACGATTTTAACTCAGAGGAACGCCCCCTGAGATCCGTTCCAGTTGTTACAAGCTGTGTCACTAGTTCATCCCTTAAATATTCCACTTACTGCAGTAAAGCATGCCGTTACTATGGGACATTGTTGGACTTCAGTGTTTGGCAGAAAGCTGCTATGAACAACTGTGTACAGGTTTTGTGGACCTGAAGTTTTACTTCTCTGTCATCAATGTCCAACAGTTGATGCTTGGTCATACGGTCAGCGTAGTTGGCTTTTAGCAAAACTATTCAGCTATTTCCCAGGGAGGCTGTACTCTTTTACATTCCCACAGTGTATGAGCGCTCCAGCTGCATCTTTGGCAGCATTTGGTGTTGATACTACTAATCATTTGAGCCATCCTGATAGGCGTGTCCGACTCTTTGAGAGTTGGACTGTGAAGAAGGCTGTGNAAGAGACTGTAACACTTCTATGACAAACTTTTGACTTCTGCATTTAATAAGGACTCTGAGCAAGACATACCTTTTAGGGTCAGTCTATGAAATGAGTAGATTACTTTGTTCTTAGTGATAGAAATTCATCTTTTGAGAAGACAGTCCATGATTTGAAAATCTGTCAGGAGTGGTTCCAAATCCTATGATAGGTAGCACATCTGTAAATCAACCCAAGGTGTCCAGAATGGGGCAATGGAAGCTTAAAGAAAAAGAATCCATAGAAAAATTTGTTATACTTTCATAATGCTCACAAATGCTGGGCCTATAATTTACTTTTAACTTTTGTTCTTTGTGTTATCCCAAATGGGTATTCCCTCATTTAGCTTCAGGCATGATTTGCTGAGCAAATCTATCATACACAAATGGACCCGGGTGAAACTACTCATGTTAAAGGCTAGTATGCTGTTAGCCAGCATTTCTAACGTTGGTATGTCACTTAAAGAATATCAGTGGCCAAAATGCCGTGCCATGCATTTGACACAAATGTTGGCAGTTTTGGTATCTTTCGCTTAATCAAAGTCCTTGAAACGAATCAACTGCTGAAAACGTAAAATCATCAATGGTTTGCAAGTTGTAGGACTTTGATAGCTCATAATGCACTAAGGTAACGTTTATCTGATTGTTGCACTAAAGCAGGGTCAGCAAATGTACCACACACGCCAAATTTAGCATGTTACCTTTTAGACTTTGAAATTTTTATTTTGAATTAATTATAGATTTACAGGAAGTTGTAAAGTTATTTCAGAGAGTGTACTCTTGCCCCCTAGTGGTTATCTCTTACATAATGTACAATATCAAACCCAGCAAACTGACACTGGGTGTGACACCTATGTACAGCTGTCACTTTATCACATGCAAACTTGTGTAGCCCCTATGGTAACCAAGATGCAGACTGTTCCAGCACCACAGAGGTCCTCTTTCTATCCCTTTAGAGTCACACACGACCCCCCTTCCCCTCCAACATCTGTGAGTCACGGTAACCACCTGTGATTTAAAAATGTTAAATGGATGAAGCCATACAGAGTGTGACACCTTGAGACGATTTTAACTCAGAGGAACGCCCCCTGAGATCCGTTCCAGTTGTTACAAGCTGTGTCACTAGTTCATCCCTTAAATATTCCACTTACTGCAGTAAAGCATGCCGTTACTATGGGACATTGTTGGACTTCAGTGTTTGGCAGAAAGCTGCTATGAACAACTGTGTACAGGTTTTGTGGACCTGAAGTTTTACTTCTCTGTCATCAATGTCCAACAGTTGATGCTTGGTCATACGGTCAGCGTAGTTGGCTTTTAGCAAAACTATTCAGCTATTTCCCAGGGAGGCTGTACTCTTTTACATTCCCACAGTGTATGAGCGCTCCAGCTGCATCTTTGGCAGCATTTGGTGTTGATACTACTAATCATTTGAGCCATCCTGATAGGCGTGTCCGACTCTTTGAGAGTTGGACTGTGAAGAAGGCTGTGCGCCGAAAAATTGATGCTTTTGAACTGTGGTGTTGAAGACTCTTGAGAGTCCCTTGGACTGCAAGGAGATCCAACCAGTCCATTCTAAAGGAGAACAGCCCTGGGATTTCTTTGGAAGAAATGATGCTAAAGCTGAAACTCCAGTAATTTGGCCACCTCATGTGAAGAGTTGACTCATTGGAAAAGACTCTGATGCTGGGAAGGATTGGGGGCAGGAGGAGAAGGGGATGACAGAGGATGAGATGGCTGGATGGCATCACTGACTCAATGAATGTGAGTCTGAGTGCACTCCGGGAGATGGTGATGGACAGGGAGGCCTGGCGTGCTGCAGTTCATGGGGTCACAGAGTCGGACACGACTGAGCGACTGAACTGAACTCATAGGTGTGTAGTGTGCCTTGTTAATCCCTCAGTTGTGTCTGACTCTGCGACGCCATAGGCTGTAGCGCGGCAGGCTTCTCTGTCCATGCAGTTCTCCAGGCAAGAATACTGGAGTGGGTTGCCATTTCCTTCTCCAGTAGTGTGCCTTACTATGGTTTAAACATGCATTTCCTACTCGGTAGCGATGTTAACGTTTTTTTTTCAGGTGTTTATTTGAGAGCCATATGTCTTCTTTGGTGAAATGTCTCTTTTTCCATTTTATATTGGATGGTCTATCTTTACTGTTTAGAGAGTTCTTTATATATTCTAGATATGTGGTTTGCAAACATTTTCTCCCAGTCTGTAGCTTGACTTTTCATCTTCTTCATATGGTCTTTTGCAGAACAAAGCTTTAAATTTTGATTAAGTCCAATTTATAAATTTTTCCTTTTATGGATCATGCTTTTGGCACCAAGTGTAAGATCCTTTGCTTAATCTAGAACATAAAGATATTTTGTTATTTTTTTCTGAAGTCTTTTTCAAAAGTTTTATATTATCTATGATCTAGTTCAAGTTCTGTATAGTGCGCAGTTCAGTGGTTCGCATTTTCGCCTGCATTATTTAGCACCACTGTCCCTCCTCTGGTGTAGCATTGTTGTACATTTGTCAAAATCAGTTGATGATATGGGAAGGAGGCTATTTTTGATTCTCTGTTCTGTCGATGTATGTGTCTTTCCCTCCATCAGTATCAGTTTTGATTACTGTAGTTTTGAAAATGGGTGGAATGACTTTCCCCACTTTTTTTCAAAATAGTTTTAGCTGTTTCAGTTCCTTTGCCTTGCCATATTTCTAAAATACGTCACAATTTCAGAATTATTTACAGCTATAGGAAAATATTGCTGGGCTTTCCTAAAGTTGCTAATAAACAACTGAACCAAACCCAGGCATTCTGTGGACTGACATCCCTGACGAAGCCAGTGGCTTTTCTTTAGAAATGAAGATGTACACAAAATATCCCCCCAAAGATAGCTACTGACTTTTCATGTAGTCAAAATACTTGTTGCAGCAGTCAGGCTGGTTATGCTCTCTAACTCACCATTTGTTTGACTGCTTGCAAGGCCTGTTGGGTCCATGTTGGTTGCCAGGCAACCCACCCCAAAGTGGAGATATCACATCAGTGACTCCCAAGGCCTCCAGGGGTCATGCATTGTTTCAAGAGGAGCCTAGGAGCAAACTGGAGTACTGGGTGGCTGTGTCAGGCAGGCTGCAATGTTATGCTGGGAAATGGCTTGAATACTTGGGCTGCTACCAAGTCTTTAACACAAGGAATGATTTCATTTTCTCTCGTTGGACTTCTGTATTGTTTCAGCTGGACCACAGGAGAGGGGACAAAGAAGCAAATGAGGAGGGACTCGGGCCCCATTCTCACCTTGATGCAGGTTCAGTTCAGTCGCACAGTTGTGTCCGACTCTTTATGGACCCCATGAGTCGCAGCACACCAGGCCTCCCTGCTGGGAGCCGCCACGGGAGATCCCACCCACGACAAGGTCATGTGGAAGAGAGCTGTTAAGCAAGGCTTCAGAACTCAAGGGGCTCCCTAGGCTTTCTCGAGCATCTACCCCCAAACCAGAATCTGTTTTACTATTTCATGACTTTCAGGGGGCTAACCCTGACCACCTTTCTCTGGAGAAAATCAACTTAGGGCTATAGCTAAGTCTCCTGGACATGAAAGGAATATTTCAAATCAAACCCCGTTAGAATTCTAGCTTGCTCAGCAGGTATATCGACTCTTACAGCTACACATGTGATTATTTACAGCTTCCCAACTTTGAGAGGCATGGAAAGCCTAAAACATAGAGCCTTTGAAAGAGTTAAAAGTTATTATTAGAGTAGTGCTAATGCTGGTGTAGGATTTCATTATTGGGCCAATGCTTGTTGCTAAGTTCCCATATCTCTTATCCACTGTGCACCTGGGAATGCATTAGTTAACATAGTGAAAATGTAAGAAACAAGTGTAGCCTTGAATTTAAACATATCAGACTTTTGAGCTAATTGGTTCTTTCTTGTAACTCTCTGCACCTTTGCTCTGTGAAAAACGTAACTCTGGCATTTTCTGAAGCTGACATAGGTTAGAAATATAAAGAAAAAACACTTGAAGGAAAAATAAGTTTTCTGGTTGAGCAGCCTTTATCAAAAGAGGGTCATAAAATGTTCACAGGCCTCCAAGGCCAGAAGATACTGTACACATCATTTGTGGAAAAGGTATGCAGAAAAATCCTTGTTTGATAAGGGCAAAACTGCTGGAATGTTTGGGCTGACTCTGTATGACCTTGCATCTTTCATTTCCCTCTATGTATAAGGCAAGGTATAAAAGTACCTTTTGAAAAATAAAGCTTTTGGGCCTCGCTCACCGAAGCAGCTTGGTCACCCCGTGTTTTTTCTTCTTTCTCTTTCTCCCTCTCGCTCTCTCTTTTTCAGGCTGATTGCTTGGAGCATAGAGGCTCCCTGCATTCACTTATCTGCCTGGGTTTCTAAGACCTGAACAGGAAGACGTTTTGCATCTTCATTCCCTCGGGAGACCAGGAGGACACCTGTGGCCTCCGTGAACAGGGGAAACTTGTTTTGAAGTTTTATTGGTTCTCTATGTAAACCAAGGAATATTAGCCGCTTTCTCTCCTCTATTTTCTTATCTACAACATTCTTATCTCTCTAAATCAATCACAATCACCGATGCCGTTCCTCCTTCGGGTTTCCCTGGATCCTGCGGGGGCTGGACCCCGGCACCTCCCTGTCCATCAACAACTCCTGGAGTTTACCCAAACCCATGTCCATCAAGCTGCTGATGCCATCCAGCTATCTCATCCTCTGTTGCCCCCTTCTCCTCCTGCCCCCAATCCGTCCCAGCATCAGAGTCTTTTCCAATGAGTTAAGTCTTCACATGAGGTGGCCAAAATATTGGAGTTTCAGCTTCAGCATCAGTCCTTCCAATGAACACCCTGGACTGATTTCCTTTAGAATAGACGGGTTGGATCTCCTTGCAGTGCAAGGGACTCTCAAGAGTCTTCTCCAACACCACAGTTTAAAAGTATTAATTCTTTTGCGCTCAGCTTTCTTCACAGTCCAACTCTCACATCCATACATGACTACTGGAAAAACTATAGCCTTGACTAGACGGACCTTTGTTGGCAAAGTAATGTCTCTGCTTTTTAATATTCTGTCTAGGTTGGTCATAACTTTCCTTCCAAGGAGTAAGCATCTTTTAATTTTATGGCTGTAATCACCATCTGCAGTGATTTTGGAACCCCTCAAAATAAAGTTTGACAGTGTTACCACTGGTTCCCCATCAATTTCCCATGAAGTGATGGGACCAGATGCCATGATCTTCGTTTTCTGAATGATGAGCTTTAAGCCAACTTTTTCACTCTCCTCTTTCACTTTCATCAAGAGGCTCTTTAGTTCTTCTTTGCTTTCTGCCATAGAGTGGTGTCATCTGCATATCTGAGGTTACTGATATTTCTCCCGGCAATCTTGATTCCAGCTTGTGCTTCTTCCAGTCCAGCGTTTCTCATGATGTACTCTGCATATAAGTTAAATAAGTAGAGTGATAATATATAGCCTTGATGTACTCCTTTTCCTATTTGGAACCAGTCTGTTGTTCCACGTCCACTTCTAACTGTTGCTTCCTGACCTGCATATAGGTTTCTCAAGAGGCAGGTCAGGTGGTCTGGTATTCCCATCTCTTT